>JAJJHT010010398.1:600853-936346 GCA_021223865.1 Drosophila pandora
TCAAAATTAAAATTTATTCATTTTAATTCAACAACAAGAAAAATATTTTAATAAAATTTATTTAACAAAAATTAAAAAAAAAATATTAAATCTTAAAAATTGCATTGTTTTCGTTATTTTCAAAGTTAAAAGCATTCGAACGTTTGGAAGATGGATCACTTCCTCTAAACAAAACCGAGCTAGAGTGCAGGCTTCAGGTTTTAGATGATGGCAATTTCTAAAGCAAATGAGTTGCAAGACCAGATCGAACAAATAAATGAATTGGATGATTTCGGAGCCGAGTTGGAAGAATTAGGAATAACTACCAAGGCAACGATTATGTCCTTATGTAATGCTTTTAATTCAGCTGAAGACTCCCGTCCAGCTACTGCAATTTCTGCAGCCCCAACTCGAGCTCGACTTCCAAATTTTGGCATTGCCAAAATTCAGTGGAAATTATTCGGAGTTCAAAAATTTCATAAGTCTTTTCGAGACATTAGTTAACAAAGATGTGAACATTCCAGTTATCGAGAAATTTAATCATTTAATTTCTTGCCTCTCTGGTGGAGCCTTAGGAACTGTCAAGGCATTCCAGGTCACCGAGAGTAATTACGACAAAGCTATCGCTAGTCTAAAAGAGTTTATGATAACGAATGTCTCATCTTTGCGAACCAAATACGTCAACTGTTCAGCCTTCCGAAAATTTCCCAGCCGTCTGCGTCGTCGTTGGTGGGTCTCATCGACACTGTGTCATCAATTTATGGATCACTATTATCCATAGGAGATGATACTAAAATTGCAAACTCAATTATTATTCATTTAGTTTTGAGTAGAGTGGATCCAGTGACCAAGCAAAAATGGGAAGAGTCACTGGATTATGAGGAATTGCCGCTGTGGTCCGATTTCGAAAAAAATACTAACGCCAAACCAGCTTGCAGTTATTGTAACGCTAACAACCATTTTTTGGCCTAGTGCAGTCCGTTCGCTCGCCTTGCTGTAATGCAAAGGTTTGAGTTTGTTAAGTCAGCCTCCCTATGTTTGAATTGTTTGCGAAAAGGTCACACGATAGCGAAGTGCAAATCGACCAGGTGTCAAATTTGTGCAAGATCGCACCATAAACTTCTGCACCGATTTACAGTGACTGAAAATAACTTAGCGTTACCACCACCCACACAAAATCCTCCTCCAGCGTTAACGAATGATAGCCCTTCTACTTCACATGCTTTGCATGCGTTGTCTGTAGAAAGGGTTTTGTTAGCAACGTCGATCGTAAGCGTTCGAACAAAAAATGGTGAGCACATATTGACCCGAACATTACTTGACTCAGGGTCACAAATGAATTTTATTACAGAAGATCTTGCTCAACTTGCTTGGAATTTGTCAAATTAATTCACAAGTAAAGAAAAAGATACACACCGTGGTGAAGTCGAGAGTCAATGGTAGCGAGTTTCCGTTCGGCTTTTGGGTTTTGAAAACAATTTCAGGCTATTACCCTGACCAGTCAGTGAACGTGAAAGATTGGACCCTACCAAAGAACTTGCCATTAGCAGACTAAGTCATTTGGAGCTGAGTCATTTTTCGAACTATTGTCCGTTGGCCAAATAAAGCAAGGTCCGAACCATCCCATCCTTCAAAAAACTCTCCTTGGGTGGATAGTATCGGGAAAATATCTGGCAAATTCCTCAACTCCTCAACAGCCGGTCTCTAGCCTGAATTGCCAAGAAGAAATATTAGAGTCAATAGACAAAAACTTGAAAAAATTCTGGTCGTTGGAAGAAGTTCCATCTTCTAAAAAGATGTTGTCGCAAGAACAAGAGCTATGTGAGGAACATTATCGGAAGACTACAAGAATACTGCCTTCCGGTCGATTTGACAGTGTGTCTTACGGCTTCAAAGTACAACGACCAAACTACGAGTCGTTTTTGATGCGTCATGCAAGACATCCACACAGAAGTGTTTAAATGAGTTGTTGATGGTGGGCCCAACAATTCAGGAAGAGCTTTACTCAACTCTTCTTAGATTTCGGCTAAAAAAATTCGTTCTGGTAGCCGACATAAAAAAGATGTATCGTCAAGTGATGGTAAATGAAGCAGTTCGACGATACCAGTTGATAGTGTGGAGAAAAGACCCGTCTGAGTCCTTGAAATTTTGCAAGCTCAACACCGTTACTTATGGCACTGCACCAGCCCCATTCCTGGCCATAAGGTGTTTGAAGAGGTTGAGTGAATCCGCGAAAAATACTTTCCTTCGAGCTGCTAAAGTTATTGGGTCTGACTTTTACGTCGACGACATGTTAACGGGTGCTGGTTGCGTGGAGAAGCTAAAGACAATTAAGTCTGAAGTAACTCAGGTTCTTCAAAACGCTGGATTTGAATTGAGTAAGTGGTTTTCAAACTCGCCTGAAGTTACTGCATCCGAGAGCACGGTTAAGCCAATAACACTTTCGGACTTAGAGCTGACAAAAACATTAGGAATCGTTTGGGTTCCTAAAGATGACGTGTTTAAATTGGAAATTGATAGGTCAGTCATGGGTCAAAGGGCGACTAAGCGGAATATTTTTTCGGTGACATCAAAGCTTTTCGACCCCTTTGGCTTATTAAGCCCGATCCTTATTAAAGGAAAGATCCTGTTGCAGGAACTTTGGCTTAATAAGCTAGATTGGGATGAGTCGATTCCACTGCACTTGGAAACCGCGTGGAACAAAATTCAGCTTGCCTTGTCACAGTTAGAAGATATCTCAATACCGAGATTTGTGATGAGTGAGCCAATGTCACCAATTGATATTCATGCCTTCTCTGACGCATCCATGAGAGCCTATGGAGCCTGCGTCTATATCCGATGCAAATCAGCAGAAGGTAGTAAAGTCTCATTGTTGATTGCAAAGTCGAAAGTAGCACTGCTCAAGACAAAGACGCTCCCCCATCTTGAGTTATGTGCCGCTCACCTTCTTGCGGACCTCAAAATAAAACCTCTTATCAAAGCACCGATCAAACGAAGTGTATATTGGTCAGATTCGGAAGTTTGTCTTCATTGGATTCGTTTCCATCCATCGTCGTTGTCAACGTTCGTATCAAATAGAGCTGCTGAGATTCAAGAGTGGTCAGAGGATAGCACGTGGCGGCATGTACCAACTAAACAGAACCCGGCAGATATTGTGTCAAGAGGTGGAGACGTAAAGGAAACGATAGAATCAATTTGGTTCACAGGTCCATCGTTTTTAACGGAGCCGGAAGATAAGTGGCCAACGAGCCCCCGGTTTGATCCGTCACCAGAGATTTTGCAGATGGAAGCAAAGAAGAGTGCGGTCGGACTGACTGCAATGGTCTCTACCTCATATTTGTTGGAAGTGATAGAAGGATTTTGCTCTCACTTAAAACTGCTGCGAGTGTTCGTTTACATGGTCCGCTCTATAAAGAAGTGTAAAAAATTAGTAGTTCCTTCTGATAATGTACCTTCCCCTGTCGAATATCGAGACGCTTTTAATAAAATGGTCCAGATAGTCCAAGAGCACGAGTATCAAGAGGAAATTAAAAATGTTAGAAAAAATCTTGTTGTTAGCCCAAGCCTACAGAAGCTAAGTCCGTTTGTCCATGAAACCTCTCAGGCTGGGCTTACCTTTTCGTAGTTGCGGGTCGGGGGGCGACTAGCCAATGCTCCTATTTCGTACGATGCCAAGTTTCCAGTATTGTTGACGAAGCGCTCTCAATTTGTTCAGAGCTACGTCCGATACTTGCACGAGTTGAATTTTCATGTGGGTCCACGAGCACTGGTGAGCCTCTTGCGACAGCGCGTTTGGATAGTAAACGCTCAGAACGTCAGCAGTCGGATAGTGCGGTCATGCATACGCTGTTTGAAATGCATGCCTCATCTTATGACTCAAATCATGGGAGATTTACCCTTAGATCGAGTTCGTGCGCTCCGCCAATTTTCCATATGTGGGGTGGATTTCTGTGGCCCTATTGCGACGACATTGAAAATTCGTGGTAGGCCACCACACAAGTCCTACATTGCCCTTTTTGTTTGTTTTGCGTCTAAAGCAGTACATTTAGAAGTAGTTTCCGATGTGTCAACTGATTCCTTTTTATTGGCCTTCCAAAGGTTTGTTGGGCGCCGAGGATGTCCGCAGATCGTGCACTGCGACAACGCGACGATCTTCGTCGGAGCGAGTCGCCACTTCGCGGCACTGCGGCACCAAATCGAAAGCGAAGCGGACGAGCCGCGGCAATACGCATCAAGAAAGGATGCGTATTTGCGTTCATACCGCCGCGGGCTCCGCACATGGGCGGACTATGGGAGGCAGGTGTGAAGTCTGCAAGCACCTACTCCTACGAGCGGTGGGCAACGCGAAGTTGACCGCAGAGGAGCTGCAGACCGTCCTCGTTGGAGTCGAGGCCGTCCTGAACTCGAGGCCCCTGGGCGCCCTCAGTCAGGACCCAAGCGACGGCGAGGCGTTGACTCCCGGGCACCTGTTGACAGGCGGGCCGCTCATCGCCCCACCAGCACCGCGGACCCCGGACCAGCAGGGTCTAACGTGCTTGCGGCGAGGGCGGCTTGTCTCGTCAAACAAGCAAACGTTTTGGCAGCGATCCCTGGAGTACGTCTTGGACCTACAGGCGCAGTGGCACCGGGAGCAGGAGGACGCCAGGAAGGGCGATCTGGTCCTGGTCGCCGAGGACAACCAGCCGCCCCAACAGTGGATGACCGCCAGGGTCGTCGAGACTCACGCCGGCGCGGACGGAAGGGTCAGGGTCGCCAACGTCAGGACTAGTGCAGGAGCGGTTTCAGGAGAGCAGTCCACAAGCTGGCGATGTTGCCAGTGGTTGAAGACTGATGAAGGCCTTCAACGAGGCCGGTGTAGAATTAATGTAGAAGATTAAGTTTTGAATTGTATTAAAGTCTAGTATAAGTTAGCATAGGGCGGAGCGGGAGCGCAAGAGAAGCTCACTTGCGCTCTCCCGTGAATTCGTCCCGGTTCGCCGCAATAGATAAGCTAGGCTTAAGTGATTTGTTGAATATAATCGAATTTATAAAGTGGAATCGAGTGCACGTAATTTTCGTAGTTGCATTATTTGAATTTTTACAGCCACCTTTTTCTTTCGGTATTTCGTGAAGAGATAAAATAATCTCAGTGAACAGTGACCACGCCCAAAATATCTGATATCTGAAACTTTGGTGACGCAAAAATGCAATATATGTATAAAAAATTACATAATAAAAATATTTTTACCCGGTCCGTGTTTATATGGTTTATTTTTATTGTTCTACGTGCCGAATAAGAATATTTTTATGTAATTTTTTATACATACATATATTTCATTTTTTCGGTATTTCACCGGTTTTTCCATCGTAAAGGTTTTATATTTGATATAATTATTAGTTTATATTTATTTAATATAAACTTTTTTTATACCAAGATAAAGAGTTTTCTATATATGTTTGATCACATAAAAATCAAAACAAATGCGTTTTACTTCTTATTTTAGCTGATCGCCGTTTGACATTGCACAAGCACAAGCGTTAGACTATTATGGAGACTTTTACTGAGTAACAGAGTAACATACAAAAAATAGTAATAAAATATATAATTTTTCGGCACTTTGGGCGTTATAATTCAAGCGAGGATGATCCAATGATTATACAGATGTATATATATACCAGTTTGAAGCTAGGGCATGCGTGTCACCACCTAGCGCTCGTGTCGCCTGAAAAGTCCCTCTTCCAAGGGAAGAAACAAGCAGCAAATTTCTTGGGAATTTTTTTTTCGAAATGCGAACAATTTACACACAGCTGATGGCTCTTTGCACTAGCGGCCAGTGCATTACGCAATCAACCAGTGCATTACGCTTGTAAATCAATTAGGACCATTTTTTTCAAATTTTGGAAAAAATTTTTGAAAATTTCTTTTAGTGTATTTTTTTCTTATGATTTAGAAATTTGGCACGTGCCTGACTTTTTGTTTGATTTCTTGCGATGGCGAACAAGAATATTTTTTATACGCAATTTTGTACACCTATACCGGTACTTTACTCGTCAAGAGAGTTTTTTTATAGTATATCAGTTATTTTTTTTTTTTTGTATATATAGATCATGGCCGTCAGCCAATCGGGTACAACAGGGGGAGAAACGCATGAGCTCATGTGCCGTAACTGTGTACACCGATGGTAGTGCGACTATACTCTCCACGTGAGGGCGGCTGGTAACCGGTCCCGGTAAGGTCATGTCTCTGCCGAGGATGCTGGCGAATTATAGTCGGGCGGGGAGAAGAAAACTCCCTTCCTCAAATTACCCCAATCCAAGGTGGAACAGCATATGCCGAGGGATGCATGTCCGGGGGATGCACGGACGTTAATATGCGGACTCTGGGGGACCGGCCGACCCCTCAGTTTTAGCCAGGCTTATCATGACAAGCGGGCTATGTCATGATGGACGAACCCCTTCCCGCCTACTCGTGGGTCCAAAAAATTAATGACAATAATATTAAAAGAAAAACAAACAGTGGAGAGCGGAACTCCCTAAGAAAGTCCGAAAATGGGATCTCAGATCCGTCAATCTCCAAGGCAAATAGAGGCCAAAGAGATGCTAGGATGGCGAAGCTCCCCACTGAGGGACAACATCCGGAGGCGAGCGGCGCCGGTGTAGGGGGAGATGCCAAGGCACCGACCCCCAAAACGGGGCCCTCTATGGGACCACCGAACGGTGTGGGGGGTAAGATTCCTGAATCGAGCTCCTTTCGCACCGGCGGTACCCCTAAGGAAGGCCCCGGTCCGACGACTGCTGGCCCCCTGCAGCGGAAGGGCTCCTATAAAGATAGGAGGAGAGCGGCCTTCATCCTGATGAGGGCAGACCCATCGGCGGAGTCCAATCCCGATCAGGCTGAGATAATTAAGTGGGCGAGGGAAATCCTGCCTGACTTTCAGCCAGCAAGAACGGGGGCCAGATTGGACCCAAAGAAGCCGACAGGAGTAGGCGACTCTGCCAAGGAGAGTGCACAGAGTGCGAAAAGGCAGAGGTCGACCGACGGTGGAGCGCCCCTAGCTAAGAAGAAGAAGGTGCAGACACAGAGTAACAGATCCTTCGCCGAAGTTACCAAGGGCAGGACCATCATTGGGGTCATTGATAATGGCTCCAAAGATGGCCTGATCCCCAAGGAGCTTTGGCGTAAGGTAGCTGCATGGGCGCATCATGGAGGAGATGCTCAAGAGCGTAGGACCTCCACCGGACTGCGAAGACGCAGGGTGGTACCAGGGTAGCATCAAGGTGATAGCGTGCCAAGATGCGAGGTCTGTAAGCCTCTACAAGCGCATGATTGCGTCGATTGGAGAGGTTTACCCAGGAGCCAATCTGGAGGCGGTGGTCTGGGACAAGATCCCCAGAAAACCGAGGGCCCGCGTATGGCTGAAAAAGAAGCCGGCGGACCCTGCTACCATACTGGCTATGTTCAAGAGGTGCAATCCCACACTCCCTACGGCGGACTGGAGAGTCGCCAAGGTGGAGAAAGCAGTGGGACTGAGAAGGCAGGTTGACCTCACTCTAAATGAGGAGACTGCGAAGATCCTGGAGGGTGCCGGTAGCCGCATCAAATACGGGTTCGAGCACGTTGCGGTGAGGATCTACAAGTCGGATGCGAAGAGTAAACCTGGAGGCATCGACTTGGAGATGGACGCACAAGAGCTAGACTCGGGGGAACCGACCGAAGAGGTCCGCCCAGAAGGAATGTCAGATGTGGAGGAGGACATTCTGGAAGGGTACACCTCAGAGGAGAGTGACCTGGCGAGGGCTCTTGGTGGCGTCGGCATGGAGGAGGACTCATTGCTGGGCTCCGACACCGAGGCGGAGGTTACTGTGGTGGAGAATCTAAAGGATGTCCCTGACATTCCTGCAGATAAACCTCCATCACAGTAAGGTGGCTTCCGCCGCCCACCTGCTCCATCTTGCAGAGAATGGAGCTGACGTGGCCCTCATCCAAGAACCCTGGATCCACGGAGACAGGATTCTCGGTCTGGGGGCGTCGGACTTCAGGCTGTACACAGCCGATGTAACAGGTAAAAAGCGAGCATGCATACTCGCAAAGAAAAGCCTTAATACCTTCTTGCTACCAAATTTCAGCAATGAAGATCACGTAGCCGCATCGATAGAGGGCCCAGACGGCCATCTAAGAATATGCTCGGCATATATGGGTCATGACCACCTAGGACCTCCACCCCATTCGCTACTCAGGCGGCTTGTGGAAGACAGCGAAAGGAAGGACATCGACCTAATAATAGGATGCGATGCCAACGCTCATCACAATCAGTGGGGAAGCACTGACACAAACGAGAGGGGTGAGTCAATCTTCGATTTTATCCTCAGCTCTAAGCTTCTAGTGGGTAACAGAGGTTCAGAACCCACCTTCGTAGTCAAGAACAGAAGGGAGGTTCTTGATGTCACATTATTCTCGCACTCCCTGGCTGATGCAATCACCAGCTGGAGAGTCCTTGACAAACACTCATTTTCAGACCATCGCTATATTGAGATAGTAGTAAATTTTTGAAAACTTCACCAAGCAAGCAGTACGAAATCCTAGAAAGGCAAACTGGGAGCTCTATACTCTACTGGGAGCTCTACTGGGAGCGCCTTCAGAGACCATCGAGACCTATGAGGGGCTCAACGCCATGGAAGACAAGCTTATTGCGACTAGTGCAAAAGCTTACCACAAGGCCTGCCCCAAGAAAAGAATAGGTAGCAACAGATCGAAGAAGCCTCCATGGTGGACCTCGTCTTTAGCCCCCTACAAAAAAAATGCACGTAGGGCCTTCAACCACGCGCACCGTACCAACACAGACGACGCGTGGGAAACCTATAAAGCTGAACATAGGCAATATAACAAAGAATTGCGCAAGGCAAAGAGGGTTGCATGGGCCAATTTCTGCACCAACATTCAGGAGACATCAGAGGCCGCCCGCCTAAGAAAGATTCTCTCTACTACAGCCCCCATCGCAGGTTACATTAAGAACACGGAGGGGTGCTGGACAACCTCAAGCCTGGAAACCCTGGAGACCCTTATCAACGCACACTTCCCGGGTTGCTCATCGGAAGAAACAACCCAGGGGATGCGTAGCCAGGGTCACCAGGGCTCGCTCAACTACCTACTTAGTGACAGAAACCTAAAATGGGCAATAGACAGTTTTAAACCCTTCAAATCTCCGAGACCGGACGGTATTCTACCAGCTCAGTTATCCAGAGCCGGTATTTACCTAAGGAAATGGATTAAGAAAATCTTCAGCACAGTCTTCACTACTGGTATGATACCAAAGGCATGGCTGTGCACGAAGGTTGTATTCATAGCCAAGGCGGGAAACCATCCCACTGCACCCCCAAGGACTTCAGACCTATAAGTCTGTCCTCCTTTCTCCTTAAGACTATGGAAAGACTCTTGAGTCACCATCTCCAACTTACCATTAACCCAAGTGACATCTCATGCTCTCAGCATGCTTACAAATGGGGGCCGATCAACAGAAACAGCCCTGCACGATATCACTATGATCGCCGAACGAGCGATTAATTTCAAGGAATACGCACTTGTGGCTTTTCTAGACATAGATGGGGCCTTCAACAACATCTTACCGTGCTCAATAATCGACGCACTGACGGGACTTGGAATAGACAATCGATCAACTCACCAAATACGGCAGATCCTGGTTAACAGGTGTGTCGAGGCTACTCTTGGAGGTTCGACTATTCGAAGATATGTCAAGAGGGGCACCCCTCAAGGAGGTGTACTCTCACCACTACTCTGGAACGTGGCTGTTAACAGCCTACTACGATCCTTAGAGGGTGGCGGATGTAAGGTCATTGCGTACGCGGACGATGTTGCTATTGCCTTCGTAGGGAAATACCCACAAACGCTATGCGACCTAATGACAGGGAAGCTCGAAGTTCTGTCGGCCTGGGCGCAAAGGAACGGGCTGGGAGTCAATCCGTCCAAGACTGAGCTCGTGCTGTTCCCTGTACCAGGAAGTACAAAATACCAAATCTAAGGCTTCCGAAACTTCTAGGGGAAACACTAGTTCTTAGTGATAGTGCGAAGTACCTAGGTATCACTCTAGACAGAAAACTGGACTGGAAGCTAACACCGCAGATAGGACTAAGAAAGCGGCAATATCTTATTCTTATTCTATGGAGTTGTGGTCTGGTGGCCAGCCCTGGACAACTCCTTATGCAGAGAGAGGTTCAGGAAGACGCAGCGCATAGCGGAAGTCTGTATAACGGCAGTCTACGTGCTACGCCTAGCGACGCCCTAGATTGATATCATGCTTGACCTACTACCAGTAGAACTGATGGGGGTAAAGATAGCCACCCTGGCGGCAATAAGACTGCGAGAGGCGAATCTATGGAGCAAGAATAGTTTTGGTCATACCAGACTGAACCTGCATCACTTCATGCATAAGGGGGGTTCGGACTACTGCGTGCCCGTCGACCAACCCTCCACTAATTACAAAATCATCATCCCCTCGAGTCCCCTGTCCCAGATCTCTCAACGAGATGGCTGAACAGCATGACATCTACCTCATTTGGGTTCTCGATCATAGGGATCACGAGGGAAACTGCGCTGCAGATGAACTAGGTAGGGCAGGGACTACCAACCCTCTCCATCCGGAGAAAGAACTTGTAGGCATTCCCTTGGCAACCAATATGAAATGGAGTAATCTCCAGACCTGTACAACTTCACGTCTGATCTGGCCGACACGCTCTCAGAAAATACCGGCGAGACTTATTGCTCTCAGCAGACCAGACTGCAGCGTAGCGATTGGGGCAATTATTGGACACTGGCAGATGGGCGAACACGCGGTCAGGCTTGCAGTCCCCCACAATGATTATTGCAGGAGCTGCAGGGATGAAGAGGAGGTGGAATCGGTCACGCACCTCCTATGCCACTGCCCGGCACTTGGTCGCAGCAGACTCAAACACTTCGGGTCGGCAGAACTCACGGACCTCAACGATCTCTCAGAGATCTCTCCACGCGGACTGGTTGCCTTCATAAAAAAAGCAGGTTGGGACCATGGGCCGCCACAGACAGTCTAGGCATACATACACCTTGGTAGACAGGAAGGGCATCACCGCCTTAACCCAACCTAACCTAAGGTCAATTAAGCAGTTGTTTTCAATTGAAAGCTCAAGAGTGGAATGATATGGATCCTCATGTTCAGAAAGAGGCAAAGTTCTGGAAAGAGTAATTCCATCAGGATCAGAAACGAAACATAAGTCCAGCAGCCGATCTAAAAAATTTCTAACGTGGTTCATTTGCCCAAGTGACATGTCAAACATGGCCACAGGGAAGTCGTGGTGGGAGTTAAGCTGTAAAGACGGTGAATTTTCAACATTTGACCACATAAGTTCTGGGATATTAAACAGCTATCAGCTGGTCACCATCAGACAGACGATCAAAAACCAAACGAATAGCGGACAAATGTTGCCAGTATGTTGGCGGTTCGAACGAAGGTGGTATGTACGAACAGGTAACATACAAAGATTGATCGGACAAAATGATTTTGATGCAAAGGAATTCAATGTCACCAAACTCTTGTGATTTTACCTCTTCACATGTAAAAGTGGTTTACCTACTAGGAGAAACTTTGGAGCTTAAGATCTCCGGCTTTAACCAAGTTTCTGTAAACACAATAATGTGAGATGCAAAGAAAGAACTATCAGAATAAAGTTTGGGAAGTTTACTACGTAACCCTCTAGTATTCTGATAGGTAAGTGTTAATGAAGACATTAGTTTTTTGAAATTGAGGTAGATGAGGTGGAAGATTGATCAGTGACCGTAACCTGTGGGAGTTTTACACCCACAGGTTTGGTTTTTTTTTTTTTCACCGTACTTGGCTGATGTTCTTGGACGAAAATATTCTCTGGCCAAAAGCTGGCGGAACAAATCGTCTTGAACATCTGCAAGGGCACACGTATTTTGAAAGATGACGTGTGCCTGGTGTATGAATATTTAAATTTTGTAATGTTCACCACCTTTATGTCGACTTTTGTTTTGGCTTTGATGTAAGCCGAGATAACAATCTCAGAAGAATCAGGGGCAAGCCGGGAAACAAAAATATGTTTCAGGTCCGGCCCTTGGGGTGGCCAGAGATATAAGCGGCTGCATAGTTGTCGGCTGAGCAGGCTGAAGATTATTCGCCACAAGCACATCACTAAAAGAGGATTTCTTATGCTTTGGAGACTCATTTAGTAGTTGAAGACTACTAAACTGTGTATCGAGCGCACAGAATTGGTCATTGATTTTACGAAAACCACTAATCAACTCCTTGAATCCGCTTTTAGTCTGCCTCATGAACGATCTCATTTCGTCCTGAACAGCACGACAACCGTCACAGCAAAAGTGGAGACCAGACCTACGCGAGATTGCATCCGAAACTGAGGCCGTGAACCCGGCACACTTAGCGTGTAAAACGTTTTCACAGAGCCAGCAATAGATGGTAGGCTGGGAAGACGAGATTGTCTTATTACAAGACTTCAACGCACAGACCAATTTAAATTCCATAACTATTAAAAATTCCCTGTGACCGGGAACCCAGATGAGGTAGATGACATGCTGTTCAGCCATCTCGTTGAGAGATCTGCGACAGTCATTGACTGTCCTGGAGTTGGACGAGAATCCATCAAGTGCCTTGAGCGCTGCTTGACTATCTGAGATCATACATATTGTGCCCCGATTGCCCCCTAGAGCTGGGGATTCAAGTGCTTCTTTAATGGCTATTACTTCAGCCTGGAAAACACTGCAGTGGTCGGGGGGTCTGAAGGACTCCTTTAGGCTCAGATGCTCGCAAAAGTAACCGCCTCCCACCTGGCCGTTAAGTTTTGATCCATCTGTATAGATATGAATGGAGCCCTCATGACTGACTTCCGCCATGCGCTGCGTCTTCCTGAACCTCTTTCTGCATAAGGAGTTGTCCAGAGCTGGCCACCAGACCACAACTCCATAGAATAAGATTGGTATGATGATCGCTGTGTATAACCATCTGACTATCTTGGGGGACATTCCCCATTTCAGGCCTACCGCCTTGCGGCAGGTATATAGTGCTATTGCCGCTTTCTTAGTCCTATCTGCGGTGTTAGCTTCCAGTTCAGTTTTCTGTCTAGAGTGATACCTAGGTACTTCGCACTATCACTAAGAACTAGTGTTTCCCCTAGAAGTTTCGGAAGCCTTAGATTTGGTATTTTGTACTTCCTGGTACAGGGAACAGCACGAGCTCAGTCTTGGACGGATTGACTCCCAGCCCGTTCCTTTGCGCCCAGGCCGACAGAACTTCGAGCTTCCCTGTCATTAGGTCGCATAGCGTTTGTGGGTATTTCCCTACGAAGGCAATAGCAACATCGTCCGCGTACGCAATGACCTTACATCCGCCACCCTCTAAGGATCGTAGTAGGCTGTTAACAGCCACGTTCCAGAGTAGTGGTGAGAGTACACCTCCTTGAGGGGTGCCCCTCTTGACATATCTTCGAATAGTCGAACCTCCAAGAGTAGCCTCGACACACCTGTTAACCAGGATCTGCCGTATTTGGTGAGTTGATCGATTGTCTATTCCAAGTCCCGTCAGTGCGTCGATTATTGAGCACGGTAAGATGTTGTTGAAGGCCCCATCTATGTCTAGAAAAGCCACAAGTGCGTATTCCTTGAAATTAATCGCTCGTTCGGCGATCATAGTGATATCGTGCAGGGCTGTTTCTGTTGATCGGCCCCATTTGTAAGCATGCTGAGAGCATGAGATGTCACTTGGGTTAATGGTAAGTTGGAGATGGTGACTCAAGAGTCTTTCCATAGTCTTAAGGAGAAAGGAGGACAGACTTATAGGTCTGAAGTCCTTAGGGGTGCAGTGGGATGGTTTGCCCGCCTTGGCTATGAATACAACCTTCGTGCACAGCCACGCCTTTGGTACCATACCAGTAGTGAAGACTGTACTGAAGATTTTCTTGATCCATTTCCTTAGGTTAAAACCGGCCCTTGATAACTGAGCTGGTATAATACCGTCTGGGCCCGGAGATTTGAAGCTTTCTATTGCCCACTTAAGATTTCTGTCACTAAGTAGGTAGTTGAGTAAGCCCTGATGGCCCTGGCTACGCATCCCCTGGGTTGTTTCTTCCGATGAGAGACCCGGGAAGTGTGCGGCGACAAGGGTCTCCAGGGATTCCTGGCTTGAGGTTGTCCACCGCCCATCCGTGTTCTTAATATAATCTACGATGGGGGCTGTAGTAGAGAGAATCTTTCTTAGGCGGGCGGCCTCTGATGTCTCCTGGATATTGGTGCAGAAATTGGCCCAGGCAACCCTCTTTGCCTTTCGCAATTCTTTGTTATACCGCCTGAGTTCAGCTTTATAGGCCTCCCACGCATCGTCTGTGTTGGTACGGTGCGCGTGGTTGAAGGCCCTACGTGCATTTTTTTTGTAGGGGGCTAAAGACGAGGTCCACCATGGAGGCTTCTTCGATCTGTTGCTACCTATTCTTTTCTTGGGGCAGGCCTTGTGGTAAGCTTTTGCACTAGTCGCAATAAGCTTGTCTTCCATGGCGTTGAGCCCCTCATAGGTCTCGATGGTCTCTGAAGGCGGTTCGCCTAAGGATCTATCTAGTATATTTTTATAGAGCTCCCAGTTTGCCTTTCTAGGATTTCGTACTGCTTGCTTGGTGAAGTTTTCAAAAATTTACTACTATCTCAATATAGCGATGGTCTGAAAATGAGTGTTTGTCAAGGACTCTCCAGCTGGTGATTGCATCAGCCAGGGAGTGCGAGAATAATGTGACATCAAGAACCTCCCTTCTGTTCTTGACTACGAAGGTGGGTTCTGAACCTCTGTTACCCACTATAAGCTTAGAGCTGAGGATAAAATCGAAGATTGACTCACCCCTCTCATTTGTGTCATTTGTGTGATGATCGTTGGCATCGCATCCTATTAGTAGGTCGATTTTCTTCCTATAGCTGTCTTCCACAAGCCGCCTGAGTAGCAAGTGCGGTGGAGGTCCTAAGTGGTCATGACCCATATACGCCGAGCATATTCTTAGATGGCCGCCTGGGCCTTCTATCGATGCGGCTAAATGATCTTCATTGCTGAAATTTGGTAGCAAGAAAATGTTAGGGCCCTTTTTTGCGAGTATGCATGCTCGCTTTTTACCTGTTACATCGGCTGTGCTTAGCCTGAAATCCGCCGCCAAACCGAGAATCCTGTCTCCATGGATCCAGGGTTCTTGGATGAGGGCCACGTCAGCTCCACTCTCTGCGAGATTGAGCAGGAGGGCGGCTGATGCCTTCTTACTGTGATGGAGATTTATCTACATGAATGTCAGGGACATCCTTTAGAATCTCCACCACAGTAACCTCAGCCTCGGTGTCGGAGCCTAGCATTGAGTCCTCCTCCATACCGACGCCTCCAAGAGCCCTTGCCAAATCTCTCTCCTCTGAGGTGTACCCTTCCAGAATGTCTTCCTGTTCGGTCGGTTCCCCCAAGTCTGGCTCTTGTGGTCTTTCTCCAAGTCGATGCCTCCAGGTTTACTCTTTGCATCTGACTTGTAGATCCTCACCGCAACGTGCTCGAACCCGTACTTAATACGGCTACCAGCACCCTCCAGGATCCTCGCAGTCTCCTCATTTAAAGTGACGACAACCTCCTTCTTAGTCCCACTGCTTCCTCTACCTTGGCGACTCTCCAGTCCGCCGTAGGGAGTGTGGGATTGCACCTCTTGGACATAGCCAGTATGGTAGCAGGGTCCGCCGGCTTCTTTTTCAGCCATACGCGGGCCCTCGGTTTTCTGGGGATCTTGTCCCAGTCCACCGCCTCCAGTCTGGCTCCTGGGTAGACCTCCCCAAGCGACGCAATCATTCGCTTGTAGAGGCCTACAGACCTCGCATCTTGGTACGCTATCACCTTGATGCTAGCCTGGTACCACCCTGCGTCTTCGCAGTCCGGTGGAGGTCCTCCGCTCTTGAGCATCTCCTCCATGAAGCGCCCATGCAGCTCATTCACTACCTTACGCCAAAGCTCCTTGGGGATCAGGCCATCTTTGGAGCCATTATCAATGACCCCAATGATGGTCCTGCCCTTGGTAACTTCGGCGAAGATCTGTTACTCTGTGTCTGCACCTTCTTCTTCTTAGCTAGGGGCGCTCCACCGTCGGTCGACCTCTGCCTTTTCGCACTCTGTGCACTCTCCTTGGCAGAGTCGCCTACTCCTGTCGGCTTCTTTGGGTCCAATCTGGCTTCCGCTCTTGCTGGCTGAAAGTCAGGCAGGATTTCCCTCGCCCACTTTATTATTTCAGCCTGATCGGGGTTGGACTCCGCCGATGGGTCTGCCCTCATCAGGATGAAGGCCGCTCTCCTCCTATCTTTATAGGAGCCCTTCCGCTGCAGGGGGCCAGCAGTCGTCGGACCGGGGCCTTCCTTAGGGTTGCTGCCGGTGCGAAAGGAGCTCGATTCAGGAATCTTACCCCCCACACCGTTCGGTGGTCCCATAGTGGGCCCCGTTTTGGGGGTCGGTGCCTTGGCATCTCCCCCTACACCGGCGCCGCTCGCCTCCGGATGTTGCCCCTCAGTGGGGAGCTTCGCCATCCCAGCATCTCTTTGGCATCTATCTGCCTTAGAGATTGACGGATCCGAGATCGCATTTCCGGACTTTCTTAGGGAGTTCCGTTCTCCACTGTTTGTTTTTCTTGTTATAATATTATCGTTCATTTTTGGACCCACGAGTAGGCGGGAAGGGGTTCGTCCATCATGACATAGCCCGCTTGTCATGATAAGCCTGGCTAAAACTGAGGGGTCGGCCGGTCCCCCAGAGTCCGCATATTAACGTCCGTGCATCCCCCGGACATGCATCCCTCGGCATATGCTGTTCCACCTTGGATTGGGGTGATTTGAGGAAGGGAGTTTTCTTCTCCCCGCCCGACTACAATTCGCCAGCATCCTCGGCAGAGACATGACCTAACCGGGACCTGTTACCAGCCGCCCTCAAGTGGAGAGTATAGTCGCACTACCATCGGTGTACACAGTTACGGCACATGAGCTCATGCGTTTCTCCCCCTGTTGTACCCGATTGGCTGACGGCTTGTTGCTCTGTTGCGTCCGCACCTTTTTTTTCTTTGCTAGGGGCGCTCCACCGTCCGTCGAACTCTGCCTCTTCGCCCTTTGTGCGCTATCCTTGGCAGAGTCGCCTACTCCTGTCGGCTTCTTCGGATCCAATCTCACTCCCGCTTTTGCTGGCTGAAAGTCAGGCAGGATTTCCCTCGCCCACTTAATTATCTCAGCCTGATCGGGGTTGGATTCCGCCGATGGGTCTGCCCTCATCAGAATGAAGGCCGCTCTCCTCCTATCCTTATAGGACCCCTTCCGCTGCAAGGGGCCAGCAGTCGCCGGACCGAGGCCTTCCTTAGGGATACCGCCGGTGCGAGAGGAGCTCGACCCTGGGATCTTGCCCCCCACACCGTTCGGTGGTCCCATAGTGGGCCCCGTTTTTTGGGTCGGTGCCTTGGTATCTCCGGCGAGGCTCGCCTCCGGACGTTGTCCCTCAGTGGGGGGCTTCACCATCCCAGCATCCCAGCCTCTGTCTGCCTTGGAGATTGACGGATCCATGATCCCATTTCCGGACTTTCTTGGGGAGTTCCGTTCTCCACTATTTTTGTTTATATTTTTTAACAAGAGGTGTATCAAATCTTATATTTTTAACTAAACTAACAGTTAGAAACCCGAGCGTTCCCTGAGCGAGGAGATTTGGGTGCGAAGACCGTTTTTTTTTGTAGGACTCTTTTTGCTTCTGAATTTTGTCTTTCACTGCGAGGATGCCCAGATCCCGGTCGATGTTTTCGTTGCGACCATACCAAGGTGCCCCAGTGATAGTTATCAAGATTTTTGATTGTGCGCGCTGTATGATGTCTATGTTGCTGCTGCTCGCGTTCCCCCACAGCTGGGAGCCATACGTCCAGATTGGCTTTAGGACTGAATTGTAAAGTAGTAGCTTGTAGTCCAGGCACAGTGGTGATCATGGGTTTATGATCCAGTGAAGGCTGCTGGCTTTCAGTTTTAGGTGCACCTTCTTGCATTCGATGTGCATGGCTTATTCCATGTTAGTCGTCGATCAAGGTGGACGCCAAGGTGCGTTACTACGTTAGCTTGAGGGATCTGCATACCGTTTAGTGAAAGGGGAGGGCATGTTTTTCTATTAAGAGTAAACGTTACATGTATACACTTTTGTTCGTTTATTTTAATGCGCCAGTCGCCCTTTCCACAACTATTGATGCTTGAGATGATTAGCCAATTAGTTTGTTGCTTGCGTTGGGCATCTAGAGCGACTAAGGATAGCAGTATCGTCGGCGAATGTTGACGTTGTTAATTGTGCGTTCGTAGGAATATCCGCAGTATACAAAACATATAGGCACGGGCCGAGTGCGCTTCCTTGTGGAACTCCAGCTTCGATGATGTAGTCGCCCAAAGTAGCTGCGTTGCATCTCATGGAGAATACCCTATTGTTGAGGTATGATTTCAGTAGCTTGTGGGTGTATGTTGGCAAATACGTTTTAATTTTGTGCATCAGTCCATTAAGCCAAACTCGGTCGAAAGCTTGAGATACGTCGAGAAAAATAGCGCAACAGTATTCTCGCTGTTCGACGGCTGAGCGTATTTCGGATGTTAAACTGGTTCACTTGCTCGATGGTTCCGTGGTTTCTTCGGAAGCCAAATTGGTGTGCCGGGATAATTTTGCAAGCTTCCAGATGTGGTGTTATTCGAGTTAGCAAGCATTTTTCAAACAATTTAGACAAACAAGATAGAAGGCTTATTGGTCTGTACGATGACGGTGTTGTGTTGTCTTTTCCAGGCTTCGGTATCATTATAATGATGGATTTCTTCCACTTTTTTGGAAAATAGCCAAGATTAATAATACCATTAAATAGTTTGCAGTCGACCTCTACAGCGCATTTTGGAAGTTCGATCAGCATCTTTGGCGTCAGTAAATCACCACCGGGAGCCTTTTTTGGTTTTAGCCCTCTTATGACTTTTTCGATTTCGTTCGCCCGAAATGAGGGTGCAGTTGACTGAGGGTTAGCCTCTGGCTGAATGACTGGCAGAAAGAATGAATTTGAGGCAGGGTTTGGCTGGAAGACACTTTCGAGATGTGTAGCGATTGTTTCAGCTCGGTCTTCGTCGCTGCGAGCCCAGCATCCCGAAGAGTTTCTTATCGGGGTGGTCGTTTCGATTGGGGGCTGAGATTTGGGTTGGCCCTCCATAGAGGCACTCACGTACTTTTTGTATTTAAGCCAGTTCGTTTTTGACGATGTCAGGCTGAGAGGGTGTTCAGTTATTTCTGGGCTTTGAAGAAGCGTTAAAAGCACAGGCGAGTGATCTGATGATAAGTCCGGGACTGCTTTGGCACTTATTAGATTGCAAAGTTTGTTTTTTGTCACCGCAAAATCAATAAGGTCTGGGAGCTTGCGTGGGTCGGTTGGCCAGTATGTGGGACATTCAGGGGAAACATAGTCCTGTTTATTTCTTACATTTATATTTGCATTGTACAATTGCCTTCCTCTGCGAGTCACTAGAAGTGATCCCCAGTGCGTGTGTTAAGCGTTGTAGTCCGCTCCTGCGGCTATAAAACGATCGGCAAGTGAATTGTAGAAGTCCATAAATTGTCCTTCCGAGATTGAGAAACGAAGAGGGCAGTAAACGGCAGCGATTGAAAGGCTTCCGTTTCTTGACAGAAGTATCGATGTGGCCTGCAAGAAGTTTTATTTGAAAGTTTTATATGCTTGCAAGATGCGTTTCCACCAGTAGCATAACGTCAATATGGTTATCGATCAAGAATCGTGACAATTCTAGTTTATGCCGTGAGACACCATTGGCGTTCCACGTTGATATTCGTAGAGTCTGCATAAATTATTTATACTGTTGTGCTACGAGCAACTGTATTACCATGTTCTGGTTTTGAACAAGTGTTTGCATGGTCGTTTTCACGAATGACATAAGCTCCATCATACTTTGTTGGATGGTAAGCGTCATAGTTTCCGTTTTGCTATGTGGCTGTTCTGGGGCCTGTTGAGCGCTATGTCAGTTAGGCTAATTTGGATTTTCCATTCCAGATCGTAGAGCATCGGCATAGGAAGTCGTTGGTGGTGTTTAGGGGACCAAATGAAGACCTAGCAGCTTTGGCGAATAAGACGTCTGGTGAAGTTTTTGATGCAATGTACACATTCTGTGGATTTTGGCTGCGCGTTGCGGTCGCTTGACGCATGCGACTCTGCAACTCCTTGTACACCATACATCCTCTATAGTTTGCCGTATGGTTGCCTCCGCAGTTTCTTCGCGGTACTGCCCTGGGTTGTAGTGCAGTAAGTGAAGTTGTGGGTGTCCCCGCAGACTACACAGATAGCCCGAAGTGTGTAGTATGACCTAGTGTGCCATACTCTTGGCAGTTAGTGCATTGCACTGGGACGTTGCGTTTATGTGGCTCTTCAACTGTGATTCTCCGATGCAAAAGATGTAGCAGCTTGTAGATTGGGTGGACTTCGTTCTTCTTCAGCGACATGCTTTCTGGTTCGAGCTCGACCTTTCCGCGCGGTTCCCACTGCATACGTACAGCCCACCTCCCGTCCAACCGACCGAGGGACGCTGCCGCGTGACGTACGGCTCGAATCGCGGGAATAGATCCGAGATACTTAAGCGAGGATTAGGAGAAAGATATCACGAGGAAGAGTGTTGCACAGATAAGGCGGTTAATATTAGCGATTTAAGATTATTAGTAGAGCAAAGTGACAAGATGTGGTAGAGACCATTGTAGTCCGAACATAATACCCTGAACGGATCGTGTTGGGCATATGTCGAACTACTATGGCTGAGGAATAGAAGACGAAAGTTTCTGGTCCGGGAGGTAAAGATTTGCATCCCAATTAAGTCCCCTAAGAGCAAAAGTAAGGAAGCTTTTTTGTACAGATTCAATGTGATCTTGATGTACTCCATATTGAGGACTCCAGACACACGATCCATACTCAAGAATCGGACGGACCAGTGGTGTATATAACGTTTTAGTTATGTACGGGTCATTAAATTCTTTTGACCATCTTTTAATAAAACCAAGCACACCCATAGCTTAATTAACCATGGTAGATATATGGTCGGTAAATTTAAGTCTCAAATATAATGGGACACCTAGATCGTTAACTTGGGTTAATCGTTCTAAGGCGTTCCCATAGAGAAAGTACATAGCCTGGTGAGGACTAGATCGGTAAAAAGACATGAGTTTACATTTTGATCCATTAAGCTTTAGGTTATTTGCTAAACACCAATTTTGAAGATTATCCAAATCGGATTGAAGTCGAGACTGGGCGCTAGTGAATTTCTACTGAAGGCATATCTTAAAGTCATCAGCGTACATAAGTACAAGTGAATTAGTTAAGGCAAGGGGCAAGTCTTTTATAAACAGTGTGAAAAGTAGGGGTCCAAGATGGCTTCCTTGGGGCACCCCAGATGTGGCGCGGACTACACGCGAGGTAACATCTTTAAAGAAAACACGTTGGGTTTTCCCAGATAAGTAGCTCGAAATCTAGATAAGAAGATCAGTTGGGAATCCCAAAAGACTGATTTTACTTATAAAAAGCGAATGGTTGACAGAGTAAAATGCTTTACTGAAGTCAGTGTAAATGACGACTGTTTGTAAGCCAATCCGGAAGCCATACGTGATAAAAGATGTTAGCTCCAATAAGTTAGTAGTGGTGGAGCGGCGCTTCATGAAGCCATGCTGGCACGGAGTTATTATTGAACTACATAGATGTTGCAAATGTGGAGTGATAAGTTTTTCAAAAAGCTTTGAAAATGCTGACAATTAAGAGATGCCTCTATAATTTGCAGCGTCGGATTTTTTCCCTTTTTTATGCAGCGGAAGAATGAAGGATTTCCTCTATGAAGATGATGAAGATATTCCTAATGAAGATATTCCTCTCTTTATCTTAAAGCGGACGGACGTGTTTTTTTTTGTGCACTAAGTTTTTGTTAAATTTATAATAAGCTTTCTATAAACAATCGGTGTTTATTTTTTTACATACATATATAAAAACATTTTGCAAGTCTCTTAGATCCGTATCCCTTCGCGTGTGCAGTGATATATTTGGAGGTAAAATAATAATTTGTTTAATTTTCCTTCCAAACATAGCCCTGTTCTGCTTCTTCATCTCCTACGGTGTTGTTGCTATTCTTTTGCTTCTACTCTCGCTCAATAAAAATTCTTATCTCTACTTCTTTGAATCTTACTAACTTGCACTAACTGCTCTTTTTAATCTCCCCCTTTCGTTTCCTTGGTACAGTGGTTCAAGGTTCCTCAATAATAAAATCAAATAATATTTAAAATTAATTATTAATTTTTTAAATAATTTTTAATAAATAAATAATTTAATTTTTAATAATTTTAAAAAAATTTATTATTTAATTTTTAATAATTTTTTATAAAATAATTATTTAAATTTTTAACAATTATGGATTTTAAATTGGTCTGTGCGATGAAGTCTTGCAATAAGACAATCTCGTCTTCCCAGCCTACCATCTATTGCTGGCTCTATAAACACGTTTTACACGCTAAGTGTGCCGGGTTCACGGCCTCCGTTTCGGATGCAATCTCACGTAGGTCTGGTCTCCACTTCTGCTGTGACGGTTGTCGTGCTGTTTAGGACGAAATGAGATCGTTCATGAGGCAGACTAAAAGCGGTTTCAAGAAGTTGATTAGTGGTTTTCGAAAAATCAATGACTTCGAATCAATCAATAGTCTTCAACTACTAAATGAGTCTCCAAAGCGTAAGAAATCCGCTTTTAGTGATGTGCTTGGGTCGAATAATCTTCATCCTACTCAGCCGACAACTATGCAGCCGCTTATATTTCTGGCCACCCCAAGGGCCGGACCTGAGAAAAATTCGGCTTCCGAATGTCTCGGAATCAATGAGCAATTGTCCGGTATGTTCTCTGAGGCATCGCTTCAAGTGATCCCAGACCCAATAATTCAAACCCCTATAACAGTCACCAAACAGGGTAATAAACCGTCCGGACCCCCGGTACGTACTAATGCCGCAGTATTAGTTACGGCGGCACCAAAACCCTTGCAGGTGATCCCACCATCGAAACACATATTTGTTTCCCGGCTTGCCCCTGATACTTCGGAGATTGATATCTCGGCTTACATCAAAGCCAAAGCAAAAGCCGACATTAAGGTGGTGGACATTACAAAATTCAAATATTCTTACACCAGGCACACGTCATCTTTCAAAATACGTGTGCCCTTGCAGATGTTCAAGACGATCTGTTCCGCCAGCTTTTGGCCAGAGAACATTTTCGCCCAAGAACATCAGCCAAGTACGGTGAAAAAAAAGATAACCAAACCTGTGGGTGTAAAACTCCCACAGGTTACGGCCACTGATCCACCTTCCACCTCATCTTCCTCAATTTCAAAAAACTAATGTCTTCATTAACACCTATCTTCATTACCTATCAGAATAAAAGAGGGTTACGTAGTAAACTTCCCAAACTGCATTGTGATAGTTCTTTCTTTGCATCTCACATTATTGTATTTACAGAAACTTGATTAAAGCCGGAGATCTTAAGCTCCGAAGTTTTTCCTAGTAGGTGCACCACTTTTAGATGTGATAGAACTCTAAGAAGAGGAGGAGGAGTGTTAATCTCTGTAGACTCCAAACTCGCTTCGGAAGAGGTAAAATTAAGAGTTTGGTGACATTCAATTCCTTTGCATCAAAATCACTTTGTCCGATCAATCTTTGTATGTTACCTGTTCTTACATATCACCTTCGTCCGAACCGCCAACATACTGGCAACATTTGTCCGCTATTCGTTTGGTTTTCGATTGTCTGTCTGATGGTGACCAGCTGATAGCTCTGGGTGACTTTAATATCCCAGAACTTATGTGGTCAAATGTTGAAAATTCACCGTTTTTGCAGCTTATCTCCCACCACGACTTCCATGTGGGCATGTTTGACATGTCACTCGGGCAAATTAACCACGTTAGAAATTCCTTAGGTCGGCTGTTGGACTTATGTTTCGTTTCTAATCCTGATGGAATTACTCTTTTCAGAACTTTGCCCCTTTCTAACCCTGAGGATCCATATCATCCCACTCTTGAGCTTTCAATTGAAAACAATTGCTTAATTGACCTTAAGTCTACACTTAAATCTCATAAAGTTCATTTCTTTCGTAAGGCTGACTTTATGAAATTAAATAAGTTAATTTCGGAATTTGATTGGTCTGATTTACTGGCATGCGAGGATATAAACTTAGCATTACAACAATTTTTTTTCACTTTAAACTCATTTTTTGACGTTTGTGTGCCGTGGAAACATCCGTGCGCTTCAACGAATCGCATTGGTATACAAGGCATCTTATAAACTTAAATAATAGTATGAGTAGTCTTTTAAATTAACATAGATTATCTGGCTGTACAGTTAGTTATTCCAGATACTTAGTAGCTCGGTCCAATTTCACCGTGCACAACGCAGAATGTTATAGGAGTAATATTCGCCGCTGCAGGATTCAGTTTACTCAGGATCCGAAGCAGTTTTATAACTTTTTAAACACTAAGCGTAAACATGTATCTTTTCCCCCACTGCTTATATTTGAGAACTCTTATGCGAACACTGATCAGGCAATGGCCGATCTCTTTGCACAGTTTTTTCAAACTACGTATTCACCTAGCAGCAGCTCAGCTCAGCCTTACACTTATAATATCCAATCAGCCAATCTTATATTTCGCCCATCTTTCGATCAAAGTGGTGTGTTATCGGATCTTCTTAAGGTCGAGCCCGCCAGGCCCTGATGGAGTACCAGGCTGTGTTCTGAAAAACTGTGCCGAGGCTCTGGGCAAACCGCTCGTTAAACTCTTTAATCTATCGCTGGAAACTTCGATCTTTCCCCTTATGTGGAAGGAATCACCAAGGAACCACCAAGGAATCACCAGGAACACCAATTTTGAAGATTATCCAAATCGGATTGAAGTCTAGAATGGGCGCTAGTGAATTTATACTGAAGGCATAGCTTAACATCATCAGCGTACATAAGTACAAGTGAATTAGTTAAGGCAAGGGGCAAGTCGTTAATAAACAGTGTAAAAAGTAGGGGTCCAAGATGGCTTCCTTGGGGCACCCCCGATGTGGCGCGGACTAGACGCGAGGTAACATCTTTAAAGAAAACACGTTGGGTTCTCCCTGATAAGTAGCTCGAAATCCACATAAGAAGATCAGTTGAGAATCCAAAAAGACTGAGTTTACTTATAAGAAGCGAATGGTTAACAGAGTCAAATGCTTTACTGAAGTCAGTGTATATGACGTCTGTTTGTAAGCCATTTCGGAAGCCATCCGTGATAAAAGATGTTAGCTCCAATAAGTTAGTAGTGGTGGAGCGGCGCTTCATGAAGCCATGCGGGCACGGAGTTATTATTGAACTACATAGGTGTTGCAAATGTGGAGTGATAAGTTTTTCAAAAAGCTTTGAAATTGCTGACAATTTAGAGATGCCCCTATAATTTGCAGCGTCGGATTTTTTCCCTTTTTTATGCAGCGGAATAATGAAGGATTCCTTCCACATAAAGTAGAAAAATCGAAGTTTCCAGTGATAGATTAAAGAGTTTAACGAGCGGTTTGCACAGTGCCTCGGCGCAGTACTTCAGAACGCAACCTGGTACTCCATCAGGGCCTGGCGAATACACGGGCTTAACCTTAAGAAGATCCGATAACACATCACTTTGACCGAAAGATGGGGAAAATATAAGGTTGGCTGATTGGATATAAAAAGCGTAAGGCTGAGCTGCACTCCTGCTAGGTGAATGTGTAGTTTGAAAAAACTGTGCGAAGAGATCTGCCATTGCCTTATCAGTGTTCGTATAAGAGTTCTCAAACGTAAGCAGTGGGGGAAAAGATACATGTTTACGCTTAGTGTTTACAAAGTTATAAAACTGCTTCGGATCCTGAGTAAACTGAATCCTGCAGCGGCGAATATAACTCCTATATCACTCAGCGTTATGCACGGTGAAATTGGACCGAGCTACTAAGTATTTTGAATAACTAACTGTACAGCCAGATAATCTATGTTAATTTAAAAGTCTACTCATACTAATCTTTAAATTTATAAGGTGCCTCGTATACCAAGGCGGATTCGTTGAAGCGGACGGATATTTCCACGGCACGCAAGCGTCGAAAAATATGTTCAAAGTATAATAAAATTTTTGTAATGCGATGTTTATATCCTCGCATGCCAGTAAATCAGACCAATCAAATTCCAAAATTAACTTATTTAATTTCATAAAGTCAGCCTTACAAAAGAAACGAACTTTCTGAGATTTAACTGTAGACTTAAGGTCAATTAAGCAATTGTTTTCAATTGAAAGTTCGAGAGTGGGATGATATGGATCCTCAGGGTTAGAAAGGGGCAAAGTTCTGGAAAGAGTAATTCCATTAGGATCAGAAACGAAACATAAGTCCAACAGCCGACCTAAGGAATTTCTAACGTGGTTAATTTGCCCGAGTGACATTTCGAACATGCCCTCAGGGAAGTCATGGTGGGAGTTAAGCTGTAAAGACGGTGAATTATCAACATTTGACTACATAAGTTCTGGGATATTAAAGTCACCCAGAGCTATCAGCTGGTCACCATCAGAAAGACGATCGAAAACCAAACGAATAGCGGACAAATGTTGCCAGTATGTTGGCGGTTCGGACGAAGGTGGTATGTACGAACAGGTACCATACAAAGATTAATCGCGATTTTGATGCAAAGGAATTCAATGTCACCAAACTCTTGTGATTTTACCTCTTCCGAAGCGAGTTTGGAGTCTACAGAGATTAACACTCCTCCTCCTCTTCTTAGAGTTCTATCACATCTAAAAGTGGTGCACCTACTAGGAAAAACTTCGGAGCTTAAGATCTCCGGCTTTAATCAAGTTTCTGTAAATACAATAATGTGAGATGCAAAGAAAGAACTATCAGAATACAATTTGGGAAGTTTACTACGTAACCCTCTTGTATTCTGATAGGTAAATGTTAGAGAAGACATTAGTTTTTTAAAACTGAGGAAGATTAAGTGGAAAGTTGGTCAGTGGCCGTAACCTGTGGGAGTTTTACACCCACAGGTTTGGTAATTTTTTTTTTCACCGTACTTGGCTGATGTTCTTGGACGAAAATATTCTCTGGCCAAAAGCTGGCGGAATAAATCGTCTTGAACATCTGCAAAGGCACACGTATTTTGAAAGATGACGTGTGCCTGGTGTATGAATATTTAAATTTTGTAATATCCACCACCTTTATGTCGACTTTTGTTTTGGCTTTGATGTAAGCCGAGATATCAATCTCAGAAGGTATCAGTATCAGGGGCAAGCCGGGAAAACAAAATATGTTTCGATGGTTGGATTACCTGCAAGGGTTTTGGTGCCGCCGCAACTAGTACAGGGGCATCAGTACGTACCGGGGGTCCGGGCGATTGATTGCCCTGTTTGGTGACTGTTACAGGGGTTTGAATTATTGGGTCTGGGATCACTTGAAGCGATGCCACAGAGGACATATCGGACAATTGCTCATTAATCCTGAGATATTCGGAAGCCGAATTTTTCTCAGGTCCGGCCCTTGGGGTGGCCAGAGATTAAGCGGCTGCATAGTTGTCGGCTGAGCAGGCTGAATATTATTCCACCCAAGCACATCACTAAAAGCGGATTTCTTACGCTTTGGAGACTCATTTAGTAGTTAAAGACTACTAAACTGTGTTTCGAGCGCACAGAGTTGGTCATTGATTTTTCGAAAACCACTAATCAACTCCGGCACACTTAGCGTTTATAACGTTTTCACAGAGCCAGCAGTGGATGGTAGGCTGGGAAGACGAGATTGTCTTATTACAAGACTTCAACGCACCATTAAACCATTGAAAATTATTAAAATTTCAATAATTAATTTATTAATAATATTGATGAACCTTGTACCACTACACCAGGGAAACGAAAGGGGGAGATTGAAGAGAGCAGTTAGTGCGAGTTAGTAAATTGCAAAGAATAGAGATAAGAATCTCTATTGAGCGAGAAATAGGAGCAATAGAATAGAAGCAACACCGTAAAAGATGAAGAAGCAGAGCAGGGCTATGTTTGGAAGAAAAATTTATTAAAATTATTATTTTACCTCCAAATATATCACTGCACACGCGAAGCGATACGGATCTATGAATTGCAATTTGTTATTATTTGTATTTTTTTTAAGTGAAAAGAAATAAACACCGACTGTTTATGGAAAGCTAATGAGCAAATTTTATGAAAACGCAGTGCGCACAAAAAAAACACGTCCGTCCGCTTTGAGATAAAGAGAGGACACAAAAAAAAAGTGGTTCTTATCTGGACGCGGTTAATTTTTGTTTTATTGCCTGCCGGTTTACTCTGCGGGCTGAGCTTGCGCTTAAATTGGATGTAGCGATCCAATCCAGTCTGTATAGCCTATACAGGGCCGTTTTGGCACTTTCCGAAGTTGTTGTTTTTGTACTTGCTGTAATCGTTGATGTCGCTGTGGTTGCTGAAATTGCAGCACTGCTTGTTGTTGGGGAGAAATTTGGTTCCGCCATTGGAAGGGGGGTTTTACACTGCAAACTCCACGACGCGGGAGTCGGAGTGAGCAGAGCGGGTGAGCAAGACCGTGCCCTATGGCTTTCAGCGGTCAGTAGGGCCGGCTTGCTCTTAATCGCCGATTTTTCCTTTTCGATATCGTGGGTTGAAAAGTAAGAAGCCGTTTCTTTGGTTCACTGAACTTCTACACTGGCACTTATTTATTTAAAACAATGCACTAGTTTTTGTTTTAGAAGATCACAACTGTTAGAAAAAGCTTGTTCATTGCTTTTAATAAATTGTGGTTAATTGGCGTCTTTTCGCTTATATTGGGTTACCCCAGATTTTTTTTTTTTGTGTTGCAGTGTATATATTTTCTTGCAACCTACTGGACGTTGCAACTCATTCTTGAGTTGCGTCATAGATTTTGACATTAAAGAAAGTGGAAAATTTAAAAACCTTTCCAAAGATGTAAAGTAAATTTTTCGATAGCTTTTTTAGCTTTCGATAGCGTATTTTTATTTTATAAAGGTTTTGGAAAGACGTCTGTCTTTAGTCTGACTTTGCCGTATCTCGACGTGTTTTTGTGATTGCTCTCATCTGCTCTCATCTGATTACCTATATCTTTGACAAGAGTTTCCCCTTTTCGCGGTGGTGGGCACAATGGACGGAAAAGCGATCTTATCACAAAGAATATTGGTCTTACATGGTCTTGTATTGCCTGTAGAGAGATTGAGTCTGAGATGCGGACTTTCATGAAGCAGACGAGAAACGGCTTTTTAGATGTCCGTAAGCAATTTTCTGCACTTAATGAGCAATTCCTTACACTTGAGACCCAATTCCTTGGTCTGTTCCTTGTGCCTGTAGAAGTGATCCATTCACCAAGTCAGCCAATGGAATCGTCAAGGAGTCTTTCCTCCATCGTTGGAAAACCTGCAGGTTCCTGTGGCACCGTCTCCTAGGCCTCTCATTGGTGTGGCGCCTGTGTTAAGATCCTCTGGGCTTTCGCTTGGAGCTGTTGCACCTCGTAACGCTTTATTTCTATCCCGCCTCATGCCGGACGCCACTGTGTATGATGTCAGGAGTCACCTCTTAAACCATCTTAAGGTAGCTCCTAAAGAATTAGCGGTCTTTAAGTTTAATTTTAAACATAAGCGTAGTATATCCTCTTTCAAAATTGTAATTCCTGTATCCTACTGTTACGAGGCGTACGATGTAGCCACGAAGTAACGGCCCAATTTGAATTTGTCGGTGTTGTATAATTTAAGGTTAATGCAGTCATGCCCAACACTAAATAGGAAAATAGTGTAAGAAAAGTTTCAAATGCCATTAGTAAATGTAAAGAGCGGCAAACCACAAGTGAAAGCAAGAAAAGCTTCTATTTTATAATTTTCTTAACATTTAAATAAAAATTTCAGCGTTTCGTTCATAAAAGTCGGCTTGATTGACGTGAAAGGCTCTAGGGACCTGGGAGTGTCCCAACACCTACTTTGAAAAAGCACTTAATCCGTCAGCCTGGCCAGAGCACAGTATTATTCATGAATTTTAAGCCAAAGATCCTCTAAATCCCAACTATGTCGATTCAGCTCCAAAAAACTGAGTAATAACGTATTTTCTTGCTACTACCAAAACGTTCGAAGTATTCTGGGTAAATTGAGCCAATTTTTTACTAAGAGTGCTTCTTTTGATTTTGATGCTATTGCACTTACTGAAACCTGGCTTAATTCCTCTGTCTCTGATTATGAAATTTTTGTTCCAAACTACACTGTGTTTTGATTGGATAGGCCTTCTTTTGGTGGTGGTGTCCTCATTGCTGTTAGTATTAAATACTCGGCTGAACTAATCACTTTCCCGAATCAGTTTGGAATCGAGTTTATCGCTTAAAAAATAGCTGTTGGACCGACTCATATTTTCATGACCTGTTCCTATATACCTCCATCGGTTGGGGATACTGTATATTTACACCACCTCGAGGCTATTAAGTTCGTTCTATTATTAGTCAGTGACTCTGATTTTGTCCTAATTATGGGTGATTTCAACCTTCCCAAATTCTCCTGCATCCCGTGTGAAGATGACAATTCCTTGCATGCCAGTTGTCAAAATGACTTTATTGATGCATTAATTGAAATTGCTCTTTTCCAAATTAACCCCATCCTTAACACACTTAGCAGATCTCTAGACCTTATTTTCTGTAATAGGATATCCTCTGTGACTGTAAATCGGTCCTCACCACTATCGCTTCCTGAGGACGTTCACCATCCTACACTATTGGTTTCGGTATTAATTGATGTCCCTAATATACATGCTAACTATAAGACTCAGTATCGTAAATGTTTCCGAAAAACGGATTATAATGCTCGCAATCATTTAGCTGGATTTGACTGGGAATATCTTTCATTTTATAACTCTATTGATGCTGCTACTGATTCTTTTTATGATGTAATCCACGATGCCTTGGACAAATTTGTTCCTGTAGTTTCATTGTCTTCATCAACCAAACCGCCATGGTTTAATAAACACCTATCTCGTCTTAAGAACAGGAAATCTAGAGCTTACAAAATGTTTCTTAAGTCTGGATCTTTGTTTCATCAGACAAACTTTCTTTACATTCGCAACCAGTTTATTATTCTTAATAATCAACTTTATAAGCGTTACATCGTGAATTGTAAGGCGAACTTCCGAAATGATCCGAGCTCCTTCTATTCGTTTGTCAATATGAAATGTAAATCCAGTCTTTTCCCTCCTTATAAACTAACTTTTCCCCTTACTATTCCCTAACTTATAAAAATATTTCTGCTTCTTCAGAACAAGGTATTGCTAATCTCTTTGCTTCATTTTTTCAATCAACTTATTCGTCCGATTCTTATAATTTAAATTCTACATACCCTTATAAAATTCCGTATATAAACAATATTTACTTGTCTAAAGTTAATCATCTCGATGTTTTTAATGCTCTTTCAACCTTGGATATCTCATTTTCTGCTGGTCCAAATAATGTCCCAAGCTGTATTCTCAGGCACTGCTCTGATATCCTATGCTACCCTCTTACCATCCTATTCAATTTATCTTTGGACCTTTCATGCCTTCCTAAGAGATGGAATGAATCTTTTATTATTCCACTTATAGATAACTACCGCGGTATTGCTAAGCTTTCTGCTATTCCCAAGCTTCTGGTTTTGGTCTGCTGAAATTGGTTACAGTGCAACTGCAATATCATTGCAAAAGCATAATTTCCTCCTCCCAGCATGGTTTTGTCAAATATCGTTCTACAACAACCAATCTGCTAGAATTCACTTCGATCGTCCACAAGGGTTATCTAAAACGAATGCAAACCGATGTAGTTTACACCGATTTTAGCAAAGCTTTCGATTCTGTTAATCATCGTCCCCTTCTCCGGAAACTTTATCTTATGGGTTTTCCTCCTAATATCATACAGTGGATGACTTCATATCTATTGAATCGTACGCAACGGGTTTTGTTTAAGAACATCACATCTCATGTTATAAAAGTAACATCGGGTGATCCGCAAGGCAGTCACTTAGGACCTCTTCTGTTTATTCTCTTTGTTAACGACTTACCTAGTGTCGTGAGCTATGCTTCTACACTTATATATGCTGATGATGTCAAGCTTTGCTTTTCTTTCTCTGAGCACTTCCTTCATAGACATCTGCAATTCGACCTTGATAAAGTTTTCTTGTGGTGCTCTAATAATCTTCTCTCACTAAATTGCTCAAAGTGCAAGGTTATGACTTTTAATCGTAGCATGCCTCATGTCATCTCGTACTCACTTGGGAATCACTTTTTAGATCGTGTTTCCTTAATGAATGATCTTGGAGTTCTTTTCGATCACAAGCTGTCGTTTAATGAACATATTTCTGTAACAGTAAATAAAGCCAGAGGAGTACTTGCTTTTATCAAGCGTTGGTCAAAAGAGTTAGATGATCCCTTTACCACTAAAACGTTGTATATCTCTTTGGTTCGACCGATCCTAGAATACTGTTCATGCATTTGGAGTCCGCAGTATATGGTTCATCAAAAAAGTATTGAATCGGTGCAAAAGCAGTTTCTTTTATTTGCCTTAAAATATTTAAACTGGGACTCAGATGATCTTCTTCCACCATATCTTTGTCGGCTAAAATTATTAGACCTACCACCATTGCAGGTACGTCTTACTTGTGCTGGGGCCATGCTCCTTCATAAAATTATTCTTGGTCAAGTTGACTCGAAACTTTTACTCGAAAAGATACTTTTCTCTGTTCCAAACAGGTCAACCAGGTCCTTCCGACCCCTTTGGTTGCCAATTTGTAGATCTAATTTTGCGGATCATGATCCTTTAAACGTTATTTGTAAAAACTATAACAATTTGTCACATATATTTTCGCCCAAATTATCCCTAGATGTAATAAAATCTAAATTGATTGTTTTTCTATTGAATAATTTACCTAATTCTTATTATAATTAATTTTAATAATAATTGTATAAATAACAGATAATTGTTATATTCAATAAATAAATAAATAATTTGGTTAGTTAAAAAATTGTAATTAAAAATGTGCCCAATATTCTATTAAAAATCCAATATTGTTTTGTAGTTGTGGGAAACCAAATTGGAGGTAATGGAGAAAAATCCAATATTGTTTTGTAGTTGTGGGAAACCAAATTGGAGGTAATGGAGAGTTCCACAAGGAACTCCTCAACACTGGAACTGCAGGGGAATATTCTTTTTGAGCTTGTGCATGTATGTGTGCAATTAACTGCAGTTGATGGGGAATTCCCCATCAAATATACGCATCCATGTATTTACATATGTATGTATGCGTACGTAACACCAAACTTCACAGGTGGCTGCACAAAATTAGTAGCTGCACTTATAGGACTATATCTTATTTTGCCAGATATAAACGATATATCAAAAGTTGCGTCATCTCAAGGCTATCTCCATGAATATAATAAAATATTATATGAATATAATAAAATCAAATGAGCCAATTTTAAAAAATAATATTCTTTCTTAAAAAAAATTATTTTCAGTATATTTTTTTTATATACATTTGGTCTTAAAGAAACTGATGAATAGATATTTAAAAAACCTTTTCAATGGTGTAATATCTTTATTGATTATAAAGCTATGAATTTTTTAATTAAAAAATTTTTTTTAATTTTTTAACGTAAGCTTAAGGTATTATATATCAAAGAGTTGTAGAAGAATAGTTGGTCATATGATAGTAATAAACATCTCTAATTTTTTTCAGGATAGTTAAGAAAAAAATAGTGCAAAAAGACAACCAGACAAACAGTCAAACTGCCTTCATTTGGCAAAAGCTGTAAAAATTTTTTGTATAACTTCTGCAAGAAATGTCGGATCAAGTCGGTTGAGGTACCAATCGACGCGTATTAAGGAGTGGAATGTCTCCCCAGCGCAAATTTACTGATTCAAAATTTTTTTTTTTTACTTTCACTCTAATTTCTCATAAACCAAACAATTTTTGGAAAATGTTTGGACAAAAATTATCTAATCAGAACAATACCTTTCGATTGGTATATAATTGATTCAGATCGGATGCCTACAGAAAATTTTAAATTCTTCGGCTATATATAAAGTCTCCTCGCGCACGCCTTGGCATGCAGGCCGTCCACAAGGATAGTTTCTTCGCGCGCTAGCTATGTACATGCTAGGGCATGCGTGTCGCAACCCTGTGAAAAGCAACCACTGTCAAAATTATGACTAACTATTCATTGTAACGAAATGTTTGCTTATTTACGCTCTCAAAAAATGACGCTAATAGAGTTTGTGGGTCGTTTCACAGAATTTATATACCCGAAGTTACCGCCCGAGCCCAGAAATAACACCGAGTGCTTCGTTTGGCTCCTCTTCTTCCTTTTTTAGTATACTTGTTTTCCATATATATTTTCCTTTTTAGTGCATTTTTTTTTTTAAATCTTTTTCCGTTGTATTTTTTTATTTTCAATATTTATATTTTCCTTTTTTTTCCTTTGTTTTCAACCCCATTTTTCATGTTTGTTTATCTTATCTTATTATATCCGCTGGAGCCCCCGCGTCCCCGAAAACATTCCACCTGCAAAACGACGCTCCATCTCCCGACATTCGTCGGAATCGATCGTCTCTGTCCTCCGTCCGGCCATGGCCCTTGCTAGGGACACAACCGCCTCCGCCTCGAGCTCTTTCCTGGCACCTTTGCCGTCAGCGAAGCGCCTTTAGCACCTGACTTGGGCAGTACTCCGTGTTGCCCGGAGCCGCCGAATGTCCCGTCCGGGCATGCCGACGAGTTCAACGTTGTTCCGTTCTTACGTTTCCTTTTTTCCATGTCTTTCTTCCGCCGCCTGCTGTCTCCGGAATACTTCCTTTAAGTTCGCCATATGCGCCTCCCTTTTGCGTCCGATCACGATGATGTTATCTTGATATGCAAACGAGTAACGAGTTTATGGTTTGCGAACGCCATTAGCTGCTCTTCAATGAATCTCACGCTCCTTCTCCCACTTCGACGAGGGTCCTGTTATCGCTATTGACAGCCTATCCTCCATGCACCGGGTCCATCTTTCTCTTTCTGGGATCGTGACTTATTGTCGTGCCAAATCCTGCGAGGAAATTCCATCCTAGCACCGCGCTGTCTCCCATGCCTGACAACACGAGCATGTTCAATTTATTTTCCTTGTTGCGAAAACTTACCGGCGTATGGACTCTATACTGTGGAGTACCGTCCGAGTTTCCGAGTGGCTTCAACTAGCCAACTTTACCAATTTTCTCGTTGCTGCTCGTTCTCAGATGTAAATAACTGTTTTTCTTTTTTTCGCTCGCAACAAATGCCGCGGGTAGCTCAGAGTGTTTGTGGGTCGTATCACACATTAATCCTTATTGCCTCTGTCCTCGCTCCCTCTGTTTTCCCGAATTCCCGCCGCATTTTTCGAAGTCATCTCCTCACAAGGTTTACAGCGAGAGATTCGGGTACCGAGGGAGAATTCCATATATAGCTCAGAATCTCAAAAAGCCACGAAGAAACAGAGTGAGAGGAATCAGAGACTATATGACACGCGGTAATGAGAAGTTGAATTCCAGGAGGGGCAAGTGGTTTTCCGTACGAATTTTAACAAAGTGATTTTGCCATTTGTCATAGGTGCAAGCTCGGTCCGAAATATGTCAAAGCTAGAATCACGAAGAGTACTATGAATTTGCGAGGTCACGCAAATGGAGAAACAGGCGAATGTACCATACGAATGACTTACATCAGGGAGTCCTACCTCTGTGATTTAGCTGTTCAGGATCCAATGAGACCCTAATCCAGTTCTTTAAAAGTGGGCATTTTGTAACAGAAGAGGCATGCGGACATTGAGTCAGAGTATCAACACCTGAAAATATCGATAGGAAAAGCGGTAGGAGTTGGCAGCTTAACAACAGGGTGAATCGGGCAAGAGCAAGCTAGTGTTAGGAAAGACTGGAGCGTCCGCATGAAGCGTACTTTCTTTTCGTTTTAACTTGCAAAAGAAATAGCAAGTGAATTGGAAGGGAAAAAAAGGAGACACAGAAAGAGTTAAAGCAAGTTCCTGGAGCCAGTGTGGAGTACTAAACTCTAAATCTGAGAAGATAAATCCAGTTTTATAGCAGGAGAAGTCGATGGATTTTGTCGGACATTCGTAACGGAGCGTGGTAGTACAACCTATGCGCTGTACTACCACAGTGTGGTGAACAGTGAGGTTAAGTAGATGCTTTAATGAAGCTTTGTAGGAACAAGGTGGGTAACGGAGCCCTAGCGGACCTATTGAATAGCTGGCCGAAACTTTGAGGTGCTGGCCCCAGCGGTGGCGAGGGGAAGAAAAGCGGAAAGCTTGTCGGATCGGCGGCAAAGCTGAGCTGAAGATCCATTTGGTAGGGTAGATTTTTAACTTGCGTCACCCCAAAAGAGGGAGAGAAAAACGGCGTATGCGGATTCAGCAGGTAGGAAACCGAATCTAACCTCATTTCTCTGCTGAGTTCGGGCCCTAACCATGCCCTCGTGATAGCCCTACAGTGGTAGTCCTCTTCAGACTGTTTAGTTACCGAGCGTTTTTGGTAGCTTTATTTTTTGTGTTCTAAATCTTGGCTTTAATAAAAAACAAGCACAGTTAGATATATAGATATTAATACAATTTATTTAATTATTTTGGGGTTTCTACAAATGATATATGTACACATGTGACTGAGGAGGGTTGACGACCGAATTAGAATAATGACGCGGGAGCGCGGCTCAACGCTTGATGCGGAGCGACCGAGAGATCCCGCGAGAGTGAGGCAAACGCTAGCTCATGACGGCAGATGCAGGTGGCTGATCGAATGCACGAGAGCGGGCGACGAGAATAGAACGGGCGACGCGAACATAAATATAAAGAAAGTGACGTCACGAATTCAATAAATTATTGCCAAACTTCTTTCCGGCCTCTGCTTGACCCAACACAGAAAGCATATCGATTCGTCCTATTGCTTTCATGCTCGCGTTTAAAATCTATTGTAATTATTTATCGGGTGATTACACACAGTCACACCTACAAATTGATGTATCGTATCGTACATTTCCTGTTTCATTTGTCAAATATTAGATGTTAAGATTTCAAAGTTTATCCTATTTTAGCGAAAACGCACTAGGTATAACAGAAAACATAAGAAGTTTATTGCCTTTTATTTGTATGATAGAAATATGAAGGGACTTAATGTGGAGTAAGAGTAATAAAACATTTTTTAGCGCCGTGTCGGATTGTCGTTGCCGATGTGGGCCGAGGATGTTTGCCTGACAGCTTTCAAATTATTAAGCTATTGGAATAGTTTGTCTATAACTCCTCTAAATGTCGTCCTATTTAAATAATGATAAAAAAAATGTTTTTATTTTACGAATTAAAATACCGGTGACGAACGCGCATCCAACGCCCAAAATATCTTATAACAATGTTGGTGACAAAAAAAGCAATATAGGTGTACACAATTATACATAAAAAATATTGTTTTTGGCACGTGCAAGAAAAAAAATAAGCAAAAAAAAACCTCTAAGAAAAGAGTTTTTCAGTAGAGTTTTTTACAAAAGTTTTGATTTAGTGACCGGCTAAAAATGGGAAGAGTCGCTGGGATTTAAGGAATTACCGTTGTGAACCGATTTTGAGAAAATTTTAAATCGTAGTTACCAGCACCTGTATGCCGAAGAGTCTGGCAAACCAAAACAGAAGAAAACTGGGTTTAGCAAGCTTTAGAAGTTTATTGGCTTGCTCCTATGCCAGCAATAAACCAGCATGGAGTTATTGTAACAATTTTTTCGCCCAGTTTTGTATTTTCACTCGTCTTGCTGTAATGCAAAGGTCTGAGTTTGTTAAGTTAGCCTTCTTTTGTCAAAATTGTCTGCGAGAAGGGAACAAAAATGCCATCAGAAGGGCATGCCCAAGAACAAACCCAAATAAGCGAAATAGACCACCATGGTGGTCTACAGAGCTAGCAACCCACCAGACCGCAGGCAGAACCCTGTTCAATAGGGCCAAAGCCGGAAACGAGCAGACACTCTGGACCGAATACAAGATCTCTTTGGCCTCGTATAAAAAGGGCAACGGAAAAGCGAAGGGCCCCTTATGTAACTCTTTCTGCTCAGATATTGAAAACGTATCCCAAGCTGCAAGGCTTAGGAAATAAATCAATAATCCTAATCAGCCACAACTCTAGGCTATCCCAAAAGATTTCAGACCAATTAATCTATCATCCTTCCTGCTTAAGACGCTAAAAAGAGTCATAGGCCTCACTTAGCCCAAATCTCTCACAACATGCTTACAAAAAGGTAAATCTACCGATACTGCTCCTCAGGCGCTCATTTCCATAATAGAGAAAGCCATTTCTCAGAAGGAATATGAGCTGATGAGCTGATAGATCTGGACATAGAAGGAGCGTTTAATAACGTTTTCCCGAACCATTAATAAACAAACAATAGCTCTCCTTCAGCAATAGTGCCAATTACCTAGGGCTTATATTGAATAGGAAGCTGAACTGGTACTCCAACATTTAAGACAGGTCAAAAAAGGCCATAGTCAGACCCATTCTACTGTATGGAGTACTGGTATGGTGGCCATCCCTCAAAAAGAAGAACGTCCTTAAGAAACTGATAAAAATCCAGCGAAGAGGAGGAATATACACCGAACAACTAGGCATTAAAGCCTCTTTTAGACTACCCACTCACTGCAGCATACTTCCAGCAGAAGTGATAGCAATAAGGAAAGCACTAAAATACCTAAACATACACAACTCTACTCAAAAGTTCAGCTGGGACTCCGTTCCCAACTGCCGGTTGGCCCCGTCAACTCTGGCCCAAAATCTCAAACAAAAGAACATCACAACTACTTAGGATTGAAAGAACACGAATCAGCACGGCTATAAGAGTCATCACTAGGCACTGGCTAGTGGGAACATATGGGCGAATGAATTCACCCCACAACGAGGAGTGGAAGAAACTGTGGAGCATCTTCTATGCGATTATCCAGGCCTGAATTTCTCAGACTTCAACACCTGGGCGACATGTTCCTCAATAACATCTCAATGATGTCAGAAATAGATCCAAACAGAAATAGAAATATAAATAGAAACTGGATAAAATATAAAATAAATTCAATAAAAACGCTTCCTTCTTCGATTGCAGTCGTCGCATGCAGACGTGTTTTTTATTGTGCTCCGGGAAAAAATATTCAATAAAATCATAAAAGTGCAGTGACTGCTCTAAGAAATCTACAATAACGCGAAAAGACGCTTTTTGCGATGAAATCGCTAATGTTTATATTGATTAATTAATTAATTAATTAATATAAAACACAACACTTAAAACTCAAACTAAATCAACCTCGACTGCAATGAGTTCAAACGACGTTCGCACACAACGTCAACGTGAGCTAGACGAGAGACGGCTCTCAGTACAAAGAAACAACGCGTACTTCTCTTTTAAAGCAACCGAAAACCATGCAAGCTCCGATCAAGCGCGGTCAATTACCCCCAACTTGACCGAATTCTTAAACGTAGAGAGCGAGAGAGCGCGTTCCTGCTCCCCCTCGATACCATCGATGTCTCTGCAGCCAAAGAGTGCAGTAACTAGCACCTCAATTTCTTTGACAACGTCAACAGTAACAACAACAACAACCGCAACTGTATCGACAGCGCGTTTAACGACGTCATCAGCTAGCAGCGCAAATAGTAATACGTCCGCGCTGCCCGAAAACCAAAACAAAAACAAAAACAATGACTATATTAAGCCGGCTGTGCAGACTGGCATGGATCGCTACATCCAAATCAAAAGGAAGCTGAGCCCCCTGAATTCCAAACGCAAAATAACCCGTGGCAATGCTAGCCTAGTAGAAAAAGAAACGCCCATTAACTCAAACCGATTTAAAATCTTGGCAGACGCCGATGAGGTTGAGGCGGTCGAATCCACTGAAGTTGGGAAAAGGAAGCCAAAACCTCCGCCTATCTATATACGCGAAAAAAGTTCCAATGTTCTTGTCAACAAAATTATTGAGCTTATTGGTAAGGATAACTTCCACATAATACCCCTTGTAAAGGGCAACATTCAAGAAACAAAAGTTCAAATGAAGTCTGAAGATAACTACAGAGTATTATCAAAATATCTTACCGAGAATAAAAAGAACTTTTACACGTACCAGCTAAAAAGCAGCAAGGGCCTGCAAGTCGTACTTAAGGGCATAGAGCCCGAAGTAACGCCTGCAGAGATAAAAAAGGCGCTACAGGAGAAGGGTTTTAGCGCCAAGACAGTCTTTAATATCCTTAACAGGGATAGAAAGCCGCAGCCACTCTTTAAGGTTGAGCTCGAACCAGAAACCAAGCTCCTGAAGAAATACGAAGTGCACCCAATATACAATCTTCAGTACCTGCTGCACCGCAGAATTACAGTTGAGGAACCGCACAAACGCAATGGCCCGGTACAATGTGCGAACTGCCAGGAATATGGCCATACAAGGTCATACTGTAAACTGCGCCCGGTGTGCGTAGTTTGCGGAGAGCTTCATGACTCCGCACACTGCCCAGCGAGCAAAGATGACAGCAACTCGAAAAAGTGCGGCAACTGCGGTGGCAATCACACTGCTAATTATAGAGGATGCCCAGTCTATAAGGAGCTGAAAAGTCGCATCCACCAGAAAGGAATAGCTGCCCGCACCCAAAATGGACAGTTCACGGCGTCCAGATCAAACCCTGAAGTCTTCTTCTCGACTGCAGCCAGATCCTCACTAGGACCCATTAACTTTGACAAAAATGTGACATACGCAAGCGCCTTAAAATCAGGACCGGCGACACCTGCCTCAAGAAGCTCATTTCTGCAATCAGCATATCAAGAACCGAACACGGCTCAGCAACATCAACCAACAGAGCAGCCAAAAAGCAACTTTGAAGCTATGATATGCAGCCTACAACAAAGTCTGACGGAATTTATGTCGTTTATGCGCACAACTATGCAAGATTTAATGCGAAACCAAAATCTATTGATTCAAATGCTGGTTTCACAACAATCCAAATAATGGCTGTCCTACGGATATCTACGTGGAACGCTAACGGCGTTTCGCAACACAAACTTGAGTTAGCTCAATTCCTACTCGACAATCACATCGATGTAATGCTGCTCTCTGAAACACACCTCACAAACAAATACAATTTTCAACTACGAGGATATTCATTCTACGGAACAAATCATCCAGATGGTAAAGCACATGGTGGGACTGGAATTCTAATCAGAAGCCGCATAAAGCACCATTATCAAAACAAATTTGCTAAAAACTACCTACAGGCCACATCTATAAATATACAACTAAATACTGGCAACCAACTTACACTAGCCGCCGTATACTACCCCCCTCGCTTCAATATAGCTGAAGATGAGTTTATGCAGTTTTTCAACACACTTGGAGACCACTTCATAGCAGCAGGAGACTACAATGCCAAGCACACACACTGGGGATCCCGTCTCGTTACTCCAAAAGGGAAGCAGCTCTATAATGCAATTATCAAAGCCAAGAACAAGCTCGACTATGTTTCTTCTGGCACACCAACATACTGGCCGGCAGACCCAAGGAAACTACCAGATTTAATAGACTTTGCGATTACCAAAAACATCCCTAAAAATCTAATAAGCGCCAATTGCCTATCGGATCTTTCATCTGATCACTCGCCTGTCCTGTTTATTCTACTGCGACATCCAGGAACATTGGAACAACCATTAAAATTGACCTCACAGAAAACCAATTGGGTTAAGTACAGAAAATATATCAGCTCACACATTGAGCTAAGTCCTCATCTCCACGATGAAGCCAACGTAGACAGCTTTGTTAATTCACTTGAGTCTGTACTCGTCTCTGCAGCTCGAGCCTCAACATCGCAAACTATAAATACACAAAGCAATAAAAAGACAAATCTACAAATCGAACAGCTCGTCCTCGAAAAGCGGCGTTCACGTCGCGAGTGGCAATTCCACAGATCGCCATCTACTAAGCAAAGCTTTAGACATGCCTCACGTCAACTTACTAAAGCCCTACAGCAAGAAGAAGCTTATGTCCACCGCCGCTATATAGAGCAATTGTCAACTTCTAGTACAAAACACTCACTATGGAGAGCTCACCCAACTCTAAGCTCACCGAAAGAAACAGTGATGCCTATTAGAAATCCCACAGGCGGCTGGGCGCGCAGCGATGCAGACAGAGCCAGCACGTTTGCCAACCACCTTAAAAATATCTTCCAACCAAATCCGGCCACTAGTGCCTTTACTTTGCCGACTTTACCACACGAGTCTCAGCTTCAACATGAACCAATCGAGTTTCGCCCAAACGAAATCGCTAATATCATCAAAAACCAACTAAATCCGAAAAAATCACCAGGCTGCGACCTCATAACTCCCAAAATGATCATTGAGCTTCCATATTGCGCCGTCTGCACTATCACCCAGCTCTTCAATGCCATCGCAAAACTTGGCCACTTTCCAGCGAGATGGAAAAAGTCAATTATAATAATGATAGCAAAGCCGGGAAAAGACCACACAATTCCCACGTCGTATAGACCTATAAGCCTACTTTCATGCTTATCTAAACTCTTTGAGAAATGCATTCTGACTCGAATAAACACATACCTAAGGATCCAGGAAGGAATCCCGTCACATCAGTTTGGGTTTCGTGAAAAGCACGGAACAATTGAGCAGGTCAACCGGATAACAGCAGAAATTCGGAATGCATTCGAAAAACGCGAGTACTGTACCGCAATATTTCTAGATGTCTCTCAAGCATTTGATAGAGTCTGGCTAGAAGGTCTAATGTACAAGATCAAGACAATGCTCCCTTGTAATACCCACAAGCTTTTAGAGTCTTACCTCTACGACAGAAAATTTGCTGTGAGGTGCAACACTGATATATCTGACGAATTCACTGTTGGAGCTGGAGTTCCTCAAGGAAGCGTACTCGGACCAACATTATATGTTCTCTACACAGCAGACATCCCGACAAGCACACGACTAACAACATCTACGTTTGCTGATGATACAGCTATTCTTAGCCGCTCAAAATGCCCGATGCAAGCAACTGCGCAGCTAGCTCTTCATCTGGTGGATGTTGAAAAATGGCTATCAGACTGGCGAATTAAAGTAAACGAACAAAAATGCAAGCACGTTACGTTCACCTTGAATAGGCAAAACTGCCCGCCCCTTACGCTAAACAACACCCTAGTCCCGCAAGCAAACGAGGTAACATATCTAGGAGTACACCTCGATAGAAGACTCACATGGCGTCGGCACATAGAAGCTAAAAGAACCCACCTAAAGCTAAAAGCCAGCAGCCTTCATTGGCTTATCAACGCTCGGTCTCCCCTTTGCCTTGAATATAAAGTCCTGCTGTATAACTCAGTACTTAAACCTATATGGATGTACGGCTCCCAGTTATGGGGGAATGCCAGCAATAGCAATATTGACATAGTCCAGCGAGCTCAGTCGAAGATCTTGAGAACAATCACTGGGGCACCGTGGTACGTTCGCAACGAAAACATACATCGCGACTTAAACATTCTTCCAGTCAAAGATGTGATCGCAGAACAGAAGGAAAAGTACTTTAGCAAGCTATTGTCGCACCCTAACCACCTGGCGAGAGGTCTAACAAGGTTGAGTAACCAATCACGACTTCGTCGCAATGACCTACCCACCCAGCGACCGTCTTGAGGAACGTGCAACCAGAATGCAGTCTTAGTCTACTGTTAGTTAAATGTTAATGTTAAGATTTGAAAACTTATTGTTAGTCTCAAATTTAAGAGAAGATCCAATAAATAAAAAGCAAAGTTTAATAAAAAAAAAAAAAAAAAATAAAAACGCTGTGCGCACAAAAAAACACGTCTGTTCACGTTAAGTATGTTTTTAGGAATAATAACACAGAATTATATATTTTAAAACGTTATAATAAGGTTTATTTTGCGTGCATATGAAATAAAGTAAATCCAATTTATGATGCGTATGCAATGATATGAGACGCGGGAATCAGAGCACTCCTTAGAATATAGTCTGAGTGAAAGCTCGCTAGCTTAATGCTAAATATGCCGAGCTGCCGAGAAGAGTCGGCTTGTGACCAATTTATGATGCGTATGCAATAATATGAGACGCGGGAATCAGAGCAGGCCTTCGAATATAGTCTGAGTGAAAGCTCGCTAGCTTATTGTTAAAGATGCCGAGCTGCCGAGAGGAGTCGGCTTGTGACCAACAATATTGATAAGATAAAATAAAGATAAGACAAACTAAACTTGTTATATCTTAGTGATAAATCTATGCAGTAGTTGCTGCCTGATCTGAAATGCTCTTCGTGGTTGGTTCCTGTGCCTCATCTTCATCCTTAAGGGGCAATAGGCAAAGCTTAGACACTGCGACTGGTGGTTCCAGATGCGGTTCTAATCACCGCCACTCGATATACTCCATCTCGACCACGAAATAGATCCATAATTCTTGCCAACGGCCACTTCAAAGTGTAGGTGGTCGTTCTTGACTAGCACTACATACTTAATTGCCAAGGCACGGCTGGAGGCACGTTATTTAAAGTGCTGCTGAAGAAGACTCCTTCCATCGGACCCAGAGAAACTGCTGCAGGAAATTCACACGCTGCCAGCTGCCTACACGGTTAAAATTCAGATTTGTGACATCAGGCTCGATAAAACTGACTGACGGACCACCAGTTAACAAATGGGCATCAAGGTCTGCAGGATGCTCTAAAAGAGACAACAAAGGTCGTGAGTTTATGACAGCACCAATGTGACACAGCAGAGCTCGCAGCCCTGAAATCCCAAAACTGAGGATCCGATAGCCCGGCAAAAATTATGCTTTGCTGTTTTGACAGCCGCTTCCCAGAGTCCACCAAAATGCGGAAATCAAGGAGGAATAAAATGCCACTTGATGGACTCAATCGCGCAATATTCCAGCAGCGAACGTTAATGAAGATTTGGAGCGGCTCCATTAGCTCGTTTTTAGCTCCAACAAAATTGGTTGCATTGCCAAACCAAATAAAGCTTTTAAAATAGCAGATGTGGATAAATCCTTTACGACGGCTTTGGTAGCAAAACAAATGAAAACACTCACATAAAATTTTACGGGAGCCCTATTGCGAACTTCTTATGGTTATGCTTATATAAATCTTAAATATAAAATAATCTCATTAAGCATTTTGGCGCCCCGGGTGGAAATTGTGTTTTGTGACACAATATAAAAAATATAATAATTAAAATAAAAGAGTTGTCGCGAGCAACTGTGATGTGAAACTTCAAAAACAACAAAAAAAAGAAAAATAACTTAAAATCCGCTTCGCGAAACAACATTTTTATTTAGCAACTGGCAGGATTTTGATTCAGCAACTGGAAGGATTCACCTGCACCTGCACCGATTCTACAAGGAAAGCGGAAGCAGGAACAAAGGATCCGAAATCGGAACCGCAGGTATTTGTACAAAAAATCGAGAGTCGAGAAAAGACAAATTAAAATCCGTCTTGTGCTGATATATTACACCCTCCTTTCAATTCTTGGCGTATAAGTACTTCAAAAATAGTCGAGCTAAAGTGAATAGTAAATTTTATTAAAATATTGCCAACATAAATGAATAATTGCCTGTGGACTAAATTAAAACACATATTCTACAAAACACAATTCTACAATCACTGTCGCCCCCTACCCTCGTTCTAGGTGTTGTATGTATTTGCCAAATAAATAGTTAAAGTGCAGCCAAAAATTATTTGGTATATTTTGTGCATAAATTATTTTTGTTGTTCATACAAATAGATGCAGCGGTATAGTGTATGGATGTACACTGCGCGTGTACACCAGATTAGCGCCCCCTTGGTGTTCGCGTTTGAAGTGAAATTTTATCAAAACTATTAAAGTTTAAACTGTACAATTATTTTTTAATACAATTCGATTAATTATTTTAATAAAACAATAATTTAGTATAATAATAATAATAAAACATATTTTAGAACGCAGTTGGTATTTGCATAGATTTTTATTAAAATTAAAAACTAACGAAACAGGTTTATTTGGGGACAGGCGATTGGGAAGAGAGTCATACAAGTTTTTGAGAGAGTCCAACGTTATTGTTGACCAGCCCTGTTTTTACTGTGAATTAAATCCTCCTTGGGTTGGATGGAGCATATTGCTTGCCACCCTCGTACACCTTCCTAGCTTACCATCCCCAGACGTTTTCTATTATGTTCAAGACTGGGGAGTATGGGGGCCACTCCAGGACACTGACATTTTCCTTTTAAACCATTCCTTCCATTGAACGCTTCGCTTTTCGATTTTTCCTCCGTAGATAAGATTGTTCCTCTGCCTATATTGTATGTCAAATTAAAGAAAAATGTTTCATTTAACAGCAAAAAAAAAATGGTTGCTGTGCTTAGCAAGTAAAGAAAGATATTTAAATTTATATTTGGAGGGCGCTATCCTGATGACGCAGTTTTTTCTTCCAAATAAATCTGTTTCTTTAGTTTTTAATTTAATAAAAATCTATGTAAATACCAATTGCGTTCTAAAATATGTTTTTATTAAGGGAGTTAATCGAATTGTATTGGAAAATAATTGTACAGTTCAATCTTTAATAGTTTTGATAATATTTCACTTCAAACGCGAACACCAAGGGGGGCGCTAATCTGGTGACGCGCAGTGTATATGCATTTTTTGGCGCATTTTGTTTTAACGGAACGACAAGTGACGGAACGACCAAGTATTTTTTTAGATACTCAGTGCCTCGACTATAAAATTATTCGACTATTAATTAATTAATTATTTTCAAATTAAATTTTTTTAAATAATACTAATAATAATAATTTTTTTGAAATAATACATTATTATAAAAAAAATTAAAATTTTATAAATTCGACGTATTACTTTAAAATAAAAATTTTATTATAAAAGTTATATTTATTAANTAAAATAAAAATTAATTTAATTTAATTAATTACAAAAAAATATTTTAATAAATAATATTAAATATTAAAATTTGCATCGCTTTCTTTACAAAAAATAATTCATTTTTATAGAATGGAGAGTAATAAACCAAATATTAATTCCACGATCCTTAGGGATTTAAAAGGAAGATTAAATGTTTAAGTAAAAAGCATTCGCCGGTTATAGGAACGTTTGGAAGCTGGATCAATTCCTCTAGAAATTTCGGAGTTAGAGTGCAGGCTTCAGGTTTTAGATGAGACAATTTTTAAAGCAAATGAGTTGCAAGACCAGATCGAGCAATTCGATGAAATATATGAATTTGTAGCCGAGTTTGAAGAATTAGCAAAAACAACCAAGGCCCCTTGCCTTATGTCCATATGTAATGCCTTCAATACAGCTTAAGACTCGCGTCCAGCTTGTGCAATTTCTGCTGCCCAAACTCGAGCTTGATTTCCCAGTTTGGCATTACCAAAATTCAGTGGAAATTATTCGGAGTTCAACAATTTTATAAGTTTTTGACACCTTATTACACAAAGATGTGAAAATTCACAAAGATGTGAAAATGATAACGAATCTTTGCGAACCAAATAAGTCAATTGTTCAGCCTCCCGAAAATTTTCCAGCCGTCTGCGTCGTCGTTGAGGCATCGTCACTGTGTCATCAGTTATGGAGATGACACAAAAATTGCAAACTCAATAATTATACATTTAGTTTTGGAGTAGAGTACATCCAGTGACCAGGCAAAATGGAAAGAGTCACTGGACTATGAGGAATTCGAATTCGGTCCGAATTCGAAAAAATATAAAATCGTAGGCAGCATCTGTTCGCTAAAGAGACTGGCAAACAAAAACAGGAGAAAACTGGGTTTAGCAAGCAACTTAATAGAAGTTCGTTGGCTTGCTACTCTGCCAACATCAAACCAGCATGCAATTATTGTAATGCTCAAGCAGTACATATCCACTAGATGTCAAATCTTTGCAAGATCGCACCATAAACTTCTGCACCGATTTACAGTGACTAAAAATAACTTAGCGTTACCACCAGCAACAGAAAATCGTTCTCCAGCGTTAACGAATCCTTTCTACTTCACATGCTTTGTTTGCGTCGTCCTTAGAAAGAGTCTTGTTAGCGACGTCGATCCTAAGCGTTCGGACAAAAATGGCGAGCAGATATTGGCCTGAGCATTACTTGATTCAGGGTCACAAAAGAATTTCATTACTGAAGATCTTGCTCAACGCTTACAGATCCGAAGGGAGGAATCGTGCATCAACTTGCTTGTAATTGGTCAATCTAATTCACAAGTTAACTAAAAGATACACATAGGTGAACTTGAGAATTTGCAGTGAGTTTCTGTATTTTTATAAACCTCCGCGGATGGATATGTTAATGGGAGTAATATGTAAATCATGGGAGATTTACCCTTAAATCTAATCCGTGCTCTCCGCCCATTCTCCATATGTGGCGTTGATTTCTTTGGCTATATTAAGGGGTTATTAAAAATTGGTATTATTGGTAAGCCACTCTACAAGTCCTACATTGTCCTTTTTGTTTGTTTTACGTCCAAGACAGTTTATTTAGAAGTAGTGTTTGATTTGTCAACTGATTCCTTTTTATTGGCATTTTAAAGGTTCGTTTGGCGCCGAAGATGTCCGTAGATCGTTCACTGCGACAACACGACGAACTTCGTCGGAAAAAACACCAGCAGCAATTCGAGAACGAAGCGGACGAACTGCGACAATACGCATCAAAAAAAGGATTTGCGTTCATACCGCAGCAGACTCCGTTCATGGGCGGACTATGGGAGGTAGGTGTCAAATCTGCGGTGGGCGGTGGGCAGCGCGAGGTTGACCGCAGAGGAGCTGCAGACCGTTCTCGTTGGAGTCGAGGCCCGTCATAAATTCGAGGCCCGTGAGCACCCTTAGTCAGGACCCAAGTCGACTCCCGGGCACTTGTTGACGGACCCCGGACGAGCAGGGTCTAACGTACTTGCGGCGATGACGGCTTGTCTCGTCAATCAAGCAAATGTTTTGGCAGCGATGGTCCCGGGAGTACGTTTTGGGTGCGCTCGAAGTGGCATCGGGTTCAGGAGGACATCGGGAAGGGCGATTTAGTCCTGGTCGCAGAGCCGCCCCAACAATGGATCACCCCCAGGGTCGTCGAAACTCGAGCCGGCGCGGACGGAAGAGTCTGGGTCGCCGTCGTGAGGACTAGCTTTGGAGCGGTGTTTCAAAGAGCAGTGTACAAGCTGGCGAGGCTGCCAGTTACTTGAAGCAGGATTGAGACCTTCAACGGGGCGATGTAGTGTTAATATATATTATTATAATAGATAGATTAATGAAAAATAGAAACTGAAGCTATTGGAACTAAAAGCTCAGTTGCGCTGTTGCTTGTGAATTCTTAACGCTTCGCCGCAATAAATAAGCTAGGCTTAATTTTATTATGGAATATAGATCAATTTATATCGTGATGCCGAGTTCCGAGTTCAGTTGCGCTGTTGCTTGTGAATTCTCAATGCTTCGCCGCAATAGATAAGCTAGGCTTAATTTTATTATGGAATATAGATCAATTTATAACGTGAAGCCGAGTGCACGCATTTATTTTTTCCGTCGTTTTTTCAATTATTAATTTACGCAGCCACCCTATTTCTTTTTTTCTCGTAAAATTTGTGAGATAAAATATGCTGGATGATTGGATTCTTATATCCAAAATAAAGCCTAGCTTATCAATTTCGGCAAAGTGGCCCTGTTGAAGGCCTCAATCCCGCTCCGACTAAGTGGCAGCTAAACTCCTAAAGACGGCGACCACTGGTGTTCGTCGGCTGGTGTTCGTCTGGGATCAGCATTAGCTCACCCTTCCGGATGTCCTCCTGCTTCACTTGGCACTTTCACCGCGCCTGTAGGCCCAAAACGTACTCCCGGGACTATCGTTGCCAAAAAGTTTTCCTGATTGACGAGATCCGCCATCGCCGCAAGCACATCAGACCCTGCTGGTTAGGGATCCGTGGTGCTGGTGGGGCGATGAGCGACCCGCCGGCTAACCTGTCAACAGGTGCTCAGAAATTGACGCCTCGCCGTCGCTTGGGTTCAAACTGAAAACTATCAGGGGTCTCGAATTCAGGAAAGTCTCGACTCCAATGAAAGCGGTTCTGCTTGCGAACACCTGCACTTCATTATCGTCCTATGTGCGGAGCCAGCGGCGATATGAACGAAAATACGCATCCGATTTTGGATGTGTAATGCCAAATTTTTTCAGCCTCGTTCTCTATCTTTCGTTGATGCTCCACAGTTTCTTCTTTTTGCAGCTGCGGCAGTAGTCGTTGTGGGGTGAATTCATTCAGTGCCCCGTGTTGACTCTTATAGCCGTGCTGATTCGGGTTCTTTCCATCCTAAGTAGTGGTAATGTTCTTTTGTTTGAGATTTTGGGTCAGAGTTGGCGGGCCAGCCAGAAGTTGGGAACAGCTTAGTGCGTTCTTAGGGCTTGGGATTCCTCTCTATCTGGAATGAGGGTCTGGAAGGGTATTTGTGGATACTCCCTGGTAGTAAAGTAGTCTGTACTACTGGGAACGAGTGGGTATTTTAGTAAAATTTTGGAGTGGTCCTTGTTAAGTTGGCTCCATTGCAGGGTTTCCCTTATCCTGATAGCCGCTATTTTTGCTTGTTCAATATCATCTAGTCCTGGATTTGGTAAGCTGAGTATGGCATTTAGAGATTCGTTTGGGGTGGATCGTAGTGCACCGCTGATACATAGTGCCACTGCATGCTGTATTTTTTCCAGCTTCTTAAGTACATTTTTCTTTTGAGGACTGTAGTATGGGTCTGTCGATGTCGGTATAGATCCAGCTTACAATATTTTTTGCTGGTAAAGAGGGCTTCAGCAGCTTTTTTTAACTTTTCTTCAATATTGGAGTTCCAATTTAGCTTACTATCCAATATTAGCCCAATGTATTTGGCGCTGTTACTGAAAGAGAGCCTTTGGTTGTTTAGTCTTGGGGGGGGGTCGAGAGGGGAGGTTTGTATATTCTGCTTAGTTCTATTAACTTTGTTTTCTGTGCATTTACTCCCAGGCTATTACTGCTTGTTCATTCGACTATGGGTATTGGTCCAAGTGCCGTCTCCTTTTTTTAGTGATGTTTCTATGTACCTGTGGTCGGAGAAAGAGTGTTTCTCTAGGACGTTCTAAAGGTTTACGTGGCTAAATATCTATTTCAATACAAGCGTGAGTTCAATGGCTTCGCTGCGATTTGCTTCCCTGCGATAGTGAAGGTGGGGTCTTCTCCCTCATTGCAAAGGAAAAGGTTTGACCTCACCTCAAAATATGCTAAGGTGCTTTTTAGCTAAAATGCAGGCAATCTCATTTTACCTTCAGTGTTAGCTACTAATAGCTTGTACTCCTTGGTCGCTAGTCCAGAAACCCTACCTCCTGCTATCCATGGTTCGTGGACCAGGACTGTATCGGATCCATCCTCAGCCAGATGGAGCAGCAGTGCAGCTGAGGCTGCCGTACAATGGTGGATGTTTACCTGCAGAATCCGACAGTTCACCCTCCACTATTGTGATGTCCGCTCTTCAAGGTACTTAAATATCTAAATAAAAAAAATTGTTTATAATTTAATAATAAAAAATCATGGATTATAAACTTGTCTGTGCGATTAAGTGTTTTAATAAGACAAGTTTATAATCCACCGTACACGTAAAGTGTGTTGGGTTCACGGGCTAAGTTTCGGATGCCATTTCACGTAGGTTGGGTCTCCACTTTTGATGTGACGGTTGTCGTGCTGTTCAAGCCGAAATGAGATCCTTCATGAAACAGACTAAAAGTGGATTTAAAGGGTTGGTTTAGTAGTCTTCAGCTACAAAATGATTCTCCAAAGCCTAAGAAGCGTTAGTGATCAGCATGTGGCGAATAATTTTCAGCCCACTCAACCGTAAAAAATATTTAGCCGCTCATATCTCTGGCCACCCTAAGAGCTGGACCTGTGAAAAATTCGGCTTCCAAATTTCTCAGTATAAAAGAACAATTGTCTGATATATCCTCTGTGGCCTGGCTCAGAGTTATACCATCAGACCCATTAGCTAAAACCCTCCTAAAAATCACCCAATAGGGTAATCAACCGTCCGGACCCCCGGTACAAATTGATGCTGCAGTTTCAGTAACTGCGACACAAAAACCCTTACAGGTGATCCCACCATCGAAACATATATTTGTTTACCGGCTTGCCCCTGACACTTTTGCGATTGATATCTCGGCTTACATCAAAGCCAAAACAAAAGCCGACATAAAGCCGACAAAATTTCTAAATTTAAATACACTTAAACACAAATTTAAATACATCTTTCAAAATACGCGTGCCCGTGCAGATGTTCAATACGATTCGATGTTGAAGCTCCCACATGTCAGAGCCACTGACCAGCCATCCACCTCGTCTTCCTCAGATGCAAAAAAACTAACTTCTTTACTTACTCTTACCTATCAGAATACTACAGGGTTACGTAGCTAACTTCCCAAACTGTATTTTGATAGTTTTTCCTTTACAACCCACATCATAGTCTTTACAGAAAAGTCTGAGATATTAAGCTCCAAAGATTTTCCAAGTAAGTACACCACTTTTCGACGTGATGCAACACTGTTAAGAGGAAGAGGAGTGTTAATTTCTGTGGACTCAAAGTTCGCTTCCGAAGAGGTAAAATCACAAGAGTTTGGTGAAATAGAATTCCTTTGCATCAAAATAATTTTTTCCAGTCAATCTTTATATGTTACCTGTTCCTACATACCACCATAATTCACCGCCTTTATTGTTTAACACACACCATGACTTACTCGCGGGCAATGCCCACTGGGCATGTTTGACATGACACTTGGTCAAATCCACCACGTTGGAAATTTGTAAGGTCGGTTGTTGGACTTGTGTTTCCTTTCAGATACGGATGGAATAACTCTTTTCAAAACGTTGCCCCTTTCTAATCCGCAAAATCCATATCAACCCACTCTTGAGGTTTTAATCGAAGCTAACACTTTAATTTACCTTAAGTCTCCACTTAAATATCGTTTGTTTCTTTTGTAAGGCTCCCTTTACTAAACTGAATAAATAAACTTTTGATTTTGACTAGTCCGATCTACTGGCATGTAAAGATATAAACACTGTCTTACATACATTTTATTACGCATTAAAAATATTTTTCGACACTTGCGCGCCGTGAAAATATCCGTCCGCTTCAAATAATCCGCCTTGGTATACAAAGGCGTCATGAGTAGACTTTTTAATAAACATCAATCATCTAGCTGTACAGTTAGTTTTTCGAGATACTTTGTAGCTCGGTCCAATTTTACATAACGCATAACGCAGAATGTTATAGACGTTATATTCGCCGCTGCCGGATTCAGAATCCGAAGCAGTTTTATAACTGTGTATGCACCAAGCGTAAACATGTATCTTTTCCTCTTTTGCTTACGTTTGAAAACTCTTCAGCCAACACTGCTCAGGCAATGGCCGAGCACAGGTTTTCAAACTCTTTAATCCGCCGCTGGAAACTTCGATCTTACCTCTTATGTGGAAGGAATCATTTATTATTCATCTGCATAAAAAAGGGGAAAAAAACGACGCAGCCAATTATGAGGCATTTTTAAATTGACCGCAATTCCAAAGCTTTTTGAAAAACTTATCACACTACATTTGCAACACCTACATATGTAGTTCAACGATACCGTGCCAGCATGGCTTCATGAAGCGCCGCTCCGCCGCAATTTATTGGAGCTTTTGTCACGGATGGGTTCGGGAATGGCTTACATACAGACGACATACAGAAGTCAGTGTAATTCAGTAAAGCCTTTGACTCTGTTAACCATTCGCTTCTTACAAGTAAACTCAGTCTTTTGGGATTCCCAACTGATCTCCTTATCTGGATTTCGAGCTACCTATCTGAAAGAACTGAACGTGTCTTTCTTTAAAGATATTACCTCGCGTTTAGTGCGCGTAAAAACTGGTGTACCCCAAGGAAGCCATTTTGAACCTTTCTTTTTACATTATTCATTAACGATTAGCCCTTGCCTTAACTGATTATGTTAAGCTTTGCCTTCAGTATAGATTCACAAGCCTCATATCTAGACTTCAATCCGATTTGAATAAATTTCAAAATTGGAGTTTAGCCTAAACCTTAACGGATAGAAATTTAAACTCATGTAATTTTATCGATCTAGCCCTCACCACGGACTTTCTCTATGGGTACGCCTTGGAACGATTAACTCATGTTAACGATCTGGCTGTCCTATTAGATTTGAAACTTAAACACATGAAACCGTGTATGTGAATTCTGTGAGCACGCATACATATAAATATCAGTTTAACCGCGGAACATCCTTCTTGATGATGCGCTTCTCTACGACTGAACAACCAAAAAAGCTCAATGAGATTATGAGCGTAAAAATGAGAGTAAGATTCTCTCTGTGGCCTGCTGGGGCCTGCCGCAATAAATATTGTATAAAATGCATACAGAACGCAACCCATAAGCTGCCCTGCTCTCGAAAAAGCGAACAAACCGCAATAAAGGAAATTTTTAGAAAACAAACAAAATTTGTTTCCTTTTGCTATTGCTTTTTTGTATTGATTTTCTTTTTATTAGTCAATTTGAAAATTACATACAACATTTTTATTCTAAAATACAATTAAAAAAATAAATATAGCTAAAACTGAAAAGACAAACGAATTTAATTAAAGCTGAAAATAAATAAAAATATTTATGAAAAAAACTTTAAATTTAAATAGGTTTTTTGAAAAGTAAAAATGATTAATTTCTTAGTTAATTTCAACAAAACCTGCAATAAATTCGATCAATTGCGACCTCTTACACTGGCCATTAATTGATCATATCTTATCATTATCCTCTTAATTGATCATTATAAAATAAATAGAAAAACCAGCAAACGTTGTTTTTCCATATATATTTTTTGTAGAAACATATTTTTAGTTTAATAAGAATAATTATTATTTACTATATATATATTGAAAATTATTGAATTTTTATTATTATTTATATTTATTATTTATTTAGGTTAATAAATTGATCTTTATCTAATATATAAAATTCTCATGTCACGGTGTCAGTTCTATAGTTCACGGTTCTATTGTATTGAATTGAATGTACGAATTGACTTCAGGAACATGTTAGATTCTGGATCTGTACCGAGAAGTAAACATCGCAATGGTTGCGGTGGTTTTTCAACTTCGGGTAGTTGTACTTTTGCTGATGAGCAACACATCTCAAGTGGCTCATTTTTAAACTTAAGTGCATGAAAATACAGGCATTCCTTATCCAAAGTACCAATAATCACTTTGGAATATTCAACATCCAGTTCATACTGGAATGCTAGTCGAAGAAATGCCCCTGATGTAAATGCTCGATGAACTTGTTGGCGTTGTTGGTCAATTCCTCTAAGTCGACTAACTATGAATCTGCGTGCTTCTCTTCGTTGCAGTTGTCTTTCTTGATTGCGTTCATCACGTGCTTCTTGCGATTCTGATTGACGCGACTGCGTTATGCTCACACGCGCATTTGCATTATGTTTTTTAATTTGTTCGCCTGATCTTCGTGCTCTTCTATCTCGCGCAGTAGTGAATTTGACCGTTCCAAGACTCAAATTGGCCCCTTTGCCTTTTCTTGGCATTGCGTCAGTAATACGTATAACCGTCACTGCTACGATTGTACACAATGCAAAATGGCTGAAAAATGTATAGTGAGTAAGATAGGGGACTGGAGTGACAACTGGAGCGGGGACTGATCGATTGATACTCGTAGTTGATAAATTATCGACCGGCGAAGGCGGAAGATCAAATTTCAAATTGAAACAATAGATGTCCGATCCTCAGCCCTAACGAATATGCCCACAAAATTTCACGAAAATCGTTCGAGCCATTTCGGAGGAGTAGAGCTACTAACACCGTGACATGAGAATTTTATATACTAGATATATTCATAAATAAATATTTTTCATTGCAAATGTAATTCTAAAATTTTGAAAATAATTAATCTATCAATTTTTCTTTTCTTCTTGTCTCTTGAAAGCACGAGGCGTATGCTTGCTCTCTGTGAGGTAAGAAAATAAAGTTTTCAATGTTTCCGTAAACAAGAAAGGAAAGCTAACTTCGGGCGGAGCCGAAGTTTATATACCCTTGCAGTTGAGTCGCAGTCCGCTAGGTGGCGCCTCTTATATTATTAGATATGTAGCGGATCGTATACAGTTGGCCGATCCTTTTGAAATTTGGCATATCGAATCCTTCTAACTTGAAAAAAAACGAAGTTATAGCATTTCCGATCAATCAGTTATATGGCAGCTATAGGATATAGTCGGCCAATCCTTATGAAATTCGACAAATCGGATTTTTTTTTCCAAAATTGAATCTGTACCAAATCCCATCTTGCTAACTTAAAAAACCCCAAAGGTATGCCCATTTCGATCGTTCTATGACAGCTATAGGATAAAGTCGGCCGATCCTTATGAAATTGTGTACATAAGATATTTTGGTCAAATATAACATGTGTGGAGAGTCTCAACCCTCTAACTTAAAAAAACACTAAAGTTACGGCATTTCCGATCAATCAGTTATATGGCAGCTATAGGATATAGTCGACCGATGCCGGCCGTTCCGACTTATATACTACCTGCAAGAAAAAAAAGGATGTGTGCAAAGTTTCAACTCGAGAGCTCCAAAACTGAGAGACTAGTTTGCGCAGAAACCGACAGACAGACGGACAGACGGACATGCTCATATTGACTCAGGAGGTGATCCTGATCAAGAATATATATACTTTATAGGGTCGGAGATGTCTCCTTCATTGCGTTTCACACTTTTGGCCAAAATTATAATACCCTCTGCAAGGGTATAAAAAAAGGCTAAAATAACCATAAAACTTAAAATGTCTTCCAATTAAAAACATTTTTTTTCAATAATTTGTTCGTATACACTGTTAAACTACATATTTACATCATTGACTTTAAATGTGAAAAATAAAGTTGGTTAAGGGGGCAGGATGGTTTGAGACTTCAAAAAAAATTTTTTTTCAGAAATTTTTTATATAATAGAACATTATCTTAGGAATATCCTGTGAAAGTTTTATGTCGATCGGACTAAAACTTGCTGAGACTTTCCATTGCTTTTAAAACTTTAGCCGCGTTTTTCTCAAAACAACTTTTTCAAGTCGGTGCGTAACGTAACTCAAAAAGTAATGCTCGGATCTAAATACAATTTTCCACACATCTTTAATACAATAAATACTTGCGGATGAACGAACGCTTTTTTTTTTTTAATTTTTTTTACCATTTTTACGGGCAATAATGGGCGGATTTTTATGTAAAAATGGTACCTCCGACTTTACAAACGCGCTAAAAATTCAAAATCGCATATTTTTCAAAATGGTTTCGTTCATCCGCACAAGAAACTAATATTTTAAGTAAATCAATTCAATTTTGTTATTTCCGATAACACTGTAAGGCCAGACTTTACGCACCGCAAGAGACCAATTTTTGGAAGCGAATAAATTATAATAATTTCATAAAAATAAAAATTCCTAGATACTCTCCAAATATATCGTGTAAAAAAATTTAGTTGATATATTTACTCAGACATAAAAAAAAAAAAATCGCAAAAATCTGATATTTTTCAGCCTCTGAAACCATCCTGCCCCTTAATATACTCTTCGCGTTTAAGCATTTAAAAGTATGTGTTCAGTTTTTTTTACTTTAAAAATAAGACAAAAAGTGCTCAAAAGTTTTAAATCTGTTCAGTCGAGGATGGAGGGATATTTTATTAAAAAAATCTACAGGGACAAGATTGTCTTATTGTGAAACGACTTTATTTTATAACCAACTCACGATTGGATATTTAGATGAAAACATAGCACCAATAACAATTTTAATCAACACGACATGAAAACCTTAAGCTGAAAAACACGTTCTTCAGTAGGGCATAGTTTTGACCCCACCCATTTGGCGAGCACATGTGGATACATATTTGTCACTTCCAAGTTCAAACTGTTGTAAAAGTTTTCCAGGTTTTTCCCAAATATTAGTACTTTGTCCAAAGACCTTTAGCTTTAATGACACTTTTAATGCGTCTACGTATACCTTCAACCAAATTCTGCAACATTTGCTTTAAAATATTTTTCCACCCTGTTTCTATCCGGATCCACAGTTCCCCAGATCCCTTTTTGTGCAATATCGTACTTGCAAGTCGTTTTTTAGCAGATGCCAAAGATTTTCAATCGGATTCAAATCCTGGCTGAGTCGGCCACTGCTAAACATGAAATCTTCTATTTCTTAGCCAAATTGTTGGAAAATAATTTTTTCAATGGGGTAAGCACATTTGTCCCCGAAGTCTGGGAGATTGGTCTCCAAAATATTAGGATAATGCTCCTTTTTCATAATAACATCGTCATCGATGGTTCACAATACCAATGTGGGTTCGTTAATTAATTTATCATGTCAAGAGGTTTTTATTTATTTCATAACATTTTAAACCATTTTTGCGTATATTAACGCAGGTGATCTTCCGACAAGACCCCACCCCCGATTTGGGTTAACTTTTTTAAAACATACATATGTACATATGTACATATTTTGGAAAACTAATAAAAGAAAAAAGGAAAGCTAACTTAGGGCGTAGCCGATGTATATGTATATACACTTGCAGTTAAGTAGCAGATAATATTATAAATTATATATACGATCGTATATAGTTAGCTGGTCCTTATGTGAGTTTCACTCACTATCAATTTTACTATTTCAAATCAATTTTCCAAGAAAATGTTGGAAGCGGCCCCAAGCGTTTTTAAAAAAAGCAAAATTGTGTCATTTCCGATCGTGCAGTTATATGGGAGCTATTGGATATAGTCTTTCCTTATAAAATTTGGCAGATCGGATTTGTTTGCCCAATTAGTTTGGAATCCGTAGCAAGTCGCATCCTTCTAACTTAAAAAACACTTTAGTTATGGCATTTCCGATGAATCAGTTACATGGCAGCTCCAACTTATATACTATCTGTAAGGAAAAGGATGTGTGCAAAGTTTCAACTAGATAGCTTTAAAACTGAAATACTAGTTGACAGACAGACATGCTCATATCGACTTAGGAGGTGATCCTGATCAAGAATGTATATATATACTTATATATATACTTTTTAGGGTCGGAGATGTCTCCTTCACTGCGTTGCACAAAATCATACCTCTGCAAGGGTATGAAAATTATTAAAACATTTTGCATGAAGAAAAGAATACAAAATTAAAATTAAAATAACATATTTTGGCAAACTGTTTTAATAAAATTCCCATTCGAAAATGATTTTAGTTCTTTTGCAATATGCAAACTGACTACATATGATTGATTGCAATGATCTCTTGCAGTGAAAAGTTTTCGGCAATTCAACAACAAATTTCATTATGCCGAAAAACGTTGAGACTATGCAAGTGTTTTTGCTCAGCTCAGCATGGGAGGCAGTAAAAGAGAATTGGAAAACTATGCAAAAATGTTCTTTTAATTTGCCCATGCTGGGATCCGCACACGTGTAAGAACTTTGTCCAAAAACCTTTAGCTTTAATGAAACTTTTAATGCGCCTAGGCATACTTTCAACCAAATTCTGCAACATTACCTTTGAAATATTTTTCCACCCTGTTTCTATCCTGATCCACAGTTCCCCAGAGCCCTTTTGTTCAATGTACTTTGCATGTGGTTTTTTTTAGCAGATCTCATAGATTTTCAATCGAAGTTGAAATCTTCGATTTGTTAGCCAATTTTCTTAGTCAACTTGTTGAGAAATAATTTCTTCAAAGATTGGTTTCCTAAATACTAGGATAATGCTCCTTTTTCATGAAAATTAGCTATTGGCAGCTTATGAAATACAAAATTTTCCTGAATTTGTAGACCTCTGAAATTACATAAATATTCTACTACTTATTATATTCACAAACTACTAATATCTGAAAGCAGGTTTATGGTGGTTTTATATTGCGTACGCAAATATATTCATTTTATTAAGCTGTAATATTATTTGGCCAGCTCTCACAGAAGTGAGGTACCGCTTAACGTTTTCTGTGCATATGTTCTCGGTTCTTGCGCTTCCAAGCAGCACGCCTGGACCCACCAATGGTCTGCGAATATCTGTATCCCTTGCCAATTCCACGAGAACTTTTACCCGCCGATGTAAGGCCTCTTAATTCGCGATGCTTGTGCACGTGCTTGCATATCCAATTGATTTTCGGATCACGACGAATTGAACTATGATGCGTATCAATCAATATTACCTCAAAATACTTATACGAAGCATCTTGAGCAATCCAGTAAGAGTTCAAGACACGTAGGCCACCAAGTCTTCGACCAACACGTTCCTGAAATAAAAAAAAATATTATTATAAGAATGTTAAAAATATTGTGATTATTTAACTAAAAAATATCCATCAGACATCTAAGGAAGTTTTTAGTCAACAAAAAATAATTTAATGACAAAAGTTATTTTCATCAAAACTTTACATGTACATACATGTACTTTTAACCTATTTTTTTTTATTACCTCAGCAATGGACTGCAATCCACGATAGGGTTTTAATTGATTTACACCATGACTTTTCGGCTTTCCATAAGTGCAACCTTTTGGTACTGGGCGCTTTCGGCCTCCACGACGAACACGAATCCGATAAATAACGAATCCTTGTTTAGCTTTATATCCCAAACGTCTTGCTTTGTCCGGACGAGTTGGTCTAGGCGAGCGATGCAGTTTAGTCAATTGACGATACTGCCAAACGCGAATCCTAAGTAGATATCGCATTACATCGCTCTGCTTCTTCCTATAAAGTTCCTGCATATAGCGATACGCCCCCATGTCCAAAATTGATAGACCTAGTAACAAATTTAATAGTTATTACTAAAATTCATAACTGTCACATCATGGGTCCATCAATTTTCCCGACTGCGGGCCGAAATTGATTCCAAAGACATTCATTTAGATAACTAAAAATCGAATATATATATATATATATACTATTATACATACAGTATGAAATTAATTAAGCAATTGAAATATTTTGGCATTTTTCAGAATTCCATATTCAGCAAGCTATTTCTAGCTTATGAGTGGTGCATGGAAATATCATCACAATAAAATAATGCAATGTATTGCGGAATTAATTCAAATTGAAGAAAGAAATATATAAATCAATACATTTGCAATAAAGATGCACTTTAAAAACAAAAATTAAATTTGAGCAAGGCTATTGGAACCACCAACTTACCAGAAGTCTAGTTTTCAAAAGAAGGAAGTAAGCTAAGTTCCATACCACATATATACTCAGAGTTGCTTTGTGATTCAACAGAGAAATACTTATAAAATTGGAACAACGAAATGAAACAGGGAAATGTCATATATATAATAGCCTTATTCCACTGTGCCCATGTATGTGGGAAAGATTGAAGTTGTAAGTTACATTCGAATTAATTCGAATGCATCATAGATGAACAATAAAATTATGCATGTTTCTGTGTTTCTAGAATAAAAATAATACAAAGCGAAGGCAAGTCAATTTCATTTGTGCACTATTATTTCGTATAATTTATTAAATATATTATTTTAAATAATCTATTTTTTAGCTTCGTTTATTACTACGCTGCAAACGCACTGATACTAAACTTATAAGAGCTTACTACTGTTTTGTTGTTCCCATCAAGCCCCCTCACGCTTCCATTGTGTAATATGTATACCAGTGTGCCTAAACAAAAACAATTTACGAATGGATTGAGTGCGTCAAAAATTGTGCAAATTTATTTTGCTGTTTTTGGCATTTCGAAAGCACTCTATTTGCTTCCCGCTTTACCTCATTCGGATTCAAAACAAGAGAATGGCAAGAGGGAGACTGACATTACACTCTCACGCTCACTCCCACTCACTCAATTCGTTTTGTGTCATGCACTCATTCATGAATTCCATTCGAATGTATTCTATGGCTGAGCCAATAAGAATGTATCTATTCAGACCTCTATTTTAAATATTATGAAGAAAATAATAAAGACCCCCTTAAATGACAAAAATGTTCGCCTGTGTTCAATAGGATCGTGTTTTAATTTAAAAAAACTTTTCATATTGCCTGAAGTACGCAACAATAAAAATTTTTTTATGAAATCAATGCTTTGGAAGGTTAAATAAACTTTGGGGGGAAAAGATAAGTACTGGGTACCATATAGTCCGGAAACTTGACCAAAGCCAGAGACGGGTTTTTCACTGGCTTCTTCACGCTGTACGGTACATACAGCATACCTTCAGTACCCTCGCAGGACTCCATGGCCATCTAGCTTTTGTGCCAGTCCAAATCACAGTGCAACAGTGATTCTGAACTTTTCAAGTGACATAGTAGGAATTGTTTATTTTGTCGAGTATATCACAAAACCATGTATGAAATATTTGTAACACCCTCAAAATATTGATTTACGGTTAAAAACCCGTTTTTGGGGACTTTTTTGCGCTTAAAAATTCCTGAACGCGTTTATTAAACCGATTTCAAAATTGCCGGCGTTTTCCAATAGTTTAAGGTTGTAGCTTCTGAAAAAATATATATCTTAGATTTTTTAAACGAAAAAGACAAAATTTTTCCACCTGAAACTGAAGTTTTCGACTTTTATTCGTGTTTTTCGGATTTTGACGCCAGTTTTTCGGTACAACTTACAAAAAATTCGGTCATTCATGCCAATTTTCAATGTTGTCTTATTAATTCTGAATAAAACGAGACAAATTTCATCAAAAAATTATGAAAATTGGTGAAGTTATAACGCTTTTCCCAAAAAAAGGTCAATTCAACCTAGCGAGCGCTCCGGAGTAACAATGTGAATAAGAATAAGAGTATATTCATTTCTTCTGACAAAAATTCTTTCATTTATGCCACATATCAATATTGTCTCATTAATACTGAATAAAACGAGACAAATTTCATTAAAAAATAATACAAATTGTTGAAGTTATAACGCTTTGTCCAAAAAAAGTCAATTAAACCATGCGAGCACTATAAGAATAAATGCATATTCCTTTCTTATACATATAAGGATCGCTGGACATGTTGGATGAAAGAAAGGGTTGCACGCGGTGTCCGGCCAGATCTCGTCGGCTAATAGGTGGGTTCTGAAACACCCCCCATTGATGCTGCCTCGGGAATCATAAATTGTTTCGATATTGATGCGTGCGAGACCTCACGAACCGCGTAGGTCAAACTCGGGCTCCTTATAACGGTGTATATCTGGGATCCCTAAGAAGGTACATGGCATAGGCTGGCGGCAAGGCGGTGGCAGATCAAACGAGGCGAAATATGTTTTCTCACTCCATTATAAACTTCATATTTATTCCTTAAAGAAAGTCCTTAAATCTCTAAATAACATCTCTTTTCTGGTTTCCTAAATATCCTAATAATTCAAAATATAATCCTTCTTGCTACGCTTAACAAAAATCTAAGATATATTTTTTTTCAGAAACTACAACCTTAAACTATTGAAAAAGACCGGCAATTTTGAAATCGGTTTAAAAAAAAGCGTTCAGGAATTTTTAAGCGCAAAAAAGTCCCGAAAAACGGTTTTTAACCATAAATTCAGATTTTGAGGGTGTTACAAATATTTTATTCATGGTTTTGTGATATACTCGACCCAATAAACAATTCCTACTATGTCACTTTAAAATTTCATTCACTTTTGTTTTTTTTTGTAACACTGTGATATATCGCTTCTTTAGCGATTATTATCTGCGGCCCACAGTTTATAAGGGAACGCCTCACATTGCGTTCTGCTAACCAATAAATTCTTAGCTACCTTGCACTCTGCTTTTAGATTGAGACTGACTGGCTCCAACAAGCACAAATTCACTCGACATCTTCTCCGCTTCAACGTGCAGATCCTGGCCAACTGTCATGTTATTCTTCTCAGATTTGTCGGTCCTTTATTCACTTAGGCAAATCTATGACTAACCTGCGTCACTTCTCCCTTAGTTCCAAGCATCTGCTGCATTGTTGGTGGAAGGTACCGATCTCCTCTGTTACTATGCCACCATAGTTACTCTAAAACTTCGGCTACACTGTTTTCTAAAAGCTCTTTGTTGCCCCGGAGAGTGCTGCCAATACCACACAGCACTGTCTTCGAGTCGGCCCATAACACAATCCGACTTATGGGCACACCAAAGTCCTGCCTGACTGTGGTCGCCAATCTCGTTCCTATAACTGCTCAGCTCAATCTCTGCAGCAAATTGTGGAAGTACACGAAACTCACTGGTTGTTGTCCTCATACGTCCAGGGTATGTCCAGAACTGTTCCAATTTCTCCATCTCCTTATTCCAATCCATAAAGACGTTGTACATCTCAGCCGGTAATCGACCCATGAGATCTTCCTATTCCAGACCTTTCGCAGCAATATATTATTTTAATGAATCAAGAATCCCAAGGATTCAAAAATTGACATTAGCATACATTTGGCATAAGAATTGCCTTTTCGTAGCCACACTCTTCCCGCATTCTCAAAATGCTCGACCCCATCTAATATTCTGGACGTGTACACCAGGTCTGTGCATCCTGTCGACTGTAGGTGAACTAGATAAGAACTTATATAGCTCTAATTCTGTTGTATCTCCTTTACTGTGGTAGATACACCAGAAGCTTACAATATGGTGGCCCCTTGTTCCGCGCACAATTTAAAAACAATTTACCGATTGGTACCGCTGCATCAAATTGCATAAATCATACCTTTCCAGGGTTGTTGGGATTCTCCAACTTATATCGGTTTGTTTTGGAATTGGATTATATATAAGATATAATACAAACTTTGCTTTGCATACATTTTATTACACTTTAAATAAATTTTTCAAGCCTTGATATAAAAGGCACGTATTAAATTTAAAGACTTTCTAAGACAATTTTTTTTTTAAATGAATAGACATAAAACATGAAATATCTGGCTGTAAAATTATTTATTCAAGATCGATCAAATTTCACCGTTCATATCGCGGAATGTTATAGGTGCTATATTTGCCGCTGCCTGATTCAGTTTACTCAGGATCCGATGCAGTTTTATAATTTTTAAGCAATAAGCGTAATCATGTATCTTTCCCTCCTCTGATTACATTTGAAAACTCATATGCGAATACTGAGCAGGCAATGGCGGATCTCCTCGCACAGTTTTGTCAAACAACGCATTCAACTAGCATCATACTAGCTCTGGCCTACACTTACACTTACTTTAACTCGATAGCTTTAAAACTGAGACTCTAGTTTGCGTAGAAACCGACAGACAGACGGACAGACAGACAGACGGACATGCTTATATCGACTCAGGATGTGATCCTCAAGAATATATACACTTTATAGGGTCGGAGATGTCTCCTTCACTGCGTTGCATAGTTTTGACCCTCTGCAAGGGTATAATATATAATAGCCAACTCGAGTATGCCATATTCTAGTAACTTCTAGTGACTCCAATTACTGCATCAGGAATAAATTTTATACTAAATACTAATTACAATTTCGGTACCGCGACAACTGAATACAAATTATTCGACTACATCCGGGTTGCTCAGCCCTATACCTACTGTGATCATTTGTTTTTATATAGGTATAGGATATTGTTTTAGGATAGGTATAACCACTAACCATACAACATATAGACTTCTCATTTCATACAACGAAAATGGACGCAAAAATTTCTTGCGACAAACCCCCGGAGGACCCAGAGAGAATCTTACTCTCATTCTTACGCTCATTTTTACGCTTTAATTCTCTCTGAACTTTTTTGGTTGTTCAGTCGCAGAGAAGCGCATCATCAAGAAGGTTCTTTCGCGGTTAAACTGATCTTTATATGTATGCGTGCTCACACATTCACATACACGGTTTCATGTATGCGTGTGATTTCGTTTTGATGCCAGCTAAAATTCTTTATTTTTGTAACTTTTCAGGCATGCTACCCTAAGAAAATTGGGCTATACATTATGCGATAATGATGAAAAAAATATGTTTTATATTTTAATATTTCAGCTTATATTTTATAATTCTTATGGAATACGATTAAGTGGTAGCTGTAAAATGTTTTTCATATATATGTACATATACATGTGTTAACGAATGCATTAAAATCTGTATATTAAGGTAGAAACAGGGTATATTTCAGTCGATTGCTTTTAAGTTGTTGTAGTTCAAGCGGATGGTGTTCCATACCCTTCTGATGGATGATTTTTGTGGAGAATAAACTAAAACATCAGATGTTTTGTTTCTGTGGGCATCAGTAGGGTATGCAAGAACCATCCGTTTGAAAATAACAACAGTAAAATTTGCGTTTTAATTAAAAGCGACTGAGAGATACCCTGTTCCTATCTTAGTACAATGATGTTTAATTGTACGTAAATATATAAATACGTAATTTCGTTAATATATATGTAAAGCATTTTACTGCTGCCATCTAATCGTATTTCTAAATTTAAGCGTAAAAATGAGCGTAAGAATGAGAGTAAGATTCTCTCTGGGGCCTCCGGGGGCCTGTCGCAAGAAATTTTTGCGTCCATTTTCGTAGTATGAAATGAGAAGTCTAAATGTTGTATGGTTAGTGGTATAACCAACATTTAGTGAAGTAGTTGAGCGTGCTTACTACAAAATGCATGTGCTCTCACGGACATATTGTACTACAAATTTTCCAATTCTTCTGTGGGTCTGTTCGTAACAGAATCACGCCCAATCCAACAACTTCATCGCGTTTGTTTTTGTCTACTTTTTACTGACATATCTAACATAACTGGAAATTAAATTATTCCTAATGGCTACAGACAATTTTACTCCATTCATTACATTAATTTTTCGACCTATTTTATATACCTGATATTTATTTATATCAAATTGGATGTGGCAAGCGTGTTCGTCACCTGCCATGAGATGGATTTATTTTATTTAAATATTATTTATTTTATACTTAAGCCTAGTACCCAGATCGATAAAAGAAACATTGTTTTCAGCGATGAAAGAGCTATTTTTGACAGGGTCTATTCGCCACAAAGTATATGACTTTGCTCGAAGACAAAAAAATACCCGTAATTTACTCTGGGATTTAAAACCAGCATTAAGAAAATATTAAAAATTTTAATTGACATGGCGTTTAACATGGTTTAATATTAAAAAAAAATAATAATATTTTATAAATAAATAATTGCGCGACATATTCGAAAAGTTTATAAAAGATACACGTACGTGTTAAAAATAAATTTCTTTGCGTTTTAAAATAATGATTTGAGTAAATTCAACAGAATTATGAAAATATTCGTAACAGCTAAATTTCTAAAACAAGAAAAGAAAGCGAACTTCGGGCGGAAAGTCGATCAATCAGTTATATGCCAGCTATAGGATATACTCGAATGCTCCCGGCCGTCCCGACTTATACACTGCCTGCAAACAAAAGAAGGTTGTGTGTAAAGTTTCAATTCGGTAGCTTAAAAACTGGGAGACTAGTTTGCGTAGAAACAGACAGACAGAACAGTCGGACATGCTATCGACTCTGGAGGTGATCCTGATCACGAATATATATACGTTTTAGGGTCGGAGATGTGTCCTTCACAGCGTTGCACACTTTTGATCAAAATTATAATACCCTCTGCAAGGGTTTAAATATACTGTTTCATTATTCTTAATAATAATAATAATTTATTATGTTCCTTCAAAAAAAATCGTACAGAATGTGTGTAATAATAATTTATTATTAAAAAAAAATCGTACAGTATTATTACGCAGTTTAAGATAAGATGGTATAGTGCGTAGTTATCTTAACCGTGATGGCTATTTGCTATCGATAATTTCTAATTGAGGATATGGAAGCTATAGTAATTTTAATAAACAATTTGTTTTGTATATATTAAAATGTTTTATGAACATATTATATTGGCTAAAAAAGGTCCTTTGGCCAGGGTCTGGTTAGCTGCGCATTGGGATAAAAAAATAACAAAAGCCCATGTGTTTGAAACTAACATAGAGAAATCAGTTGAAGGCATTTTGCAGCCGAAAGTAAAATTGGCGCTAAGGACATCTGGCCACTTACTGTTGGGTGTTGTACGAATTTATTCAAGAAAGGCGAAATACTTGTTGGCTGATTGCAATGAAGCATTTGTCAAAATTAAGGTTTGTTAATATGTGAAATTTTTTTTTTTTTTTAATTTAAAGTGTTTCTTTTTGTAGATGGCATTTCGCCCAGGGATGGTTGACCTACCTGAAGGGCATAGGGAAGCGAATGTTAACGCCATAACACTTCCAGAAGTTTTTCATGATTTTGATACAGCGTTGCCTGAATTAAATGATATTGATATTGAAGCTCAATTCTCTATTAATCAGTCCAGAGCTGACGAAATAACAATGAGAGAAGATTACGGCAGCTTGTCACTTTCCTTGCAAGACGACGGATTTGGTGATATAGGATTTGAATCGGAGACTCCGGAAGTGATTCGAGGTTCTTTGACTTCAAATATCAGTGTATGTATATAGTCTACAATTTTTAAGGTTTAAGGCATTAACAGGCTGTTTGTAAAACTCGTTGACAAACATAAAGTAATATTAATTTGGTTCAGGGTGGTTTACATACCTATGATTAAAAATGTTAATGACAGATTTTACCTACTATACAGGTCGACAGCAACAAAATGTCCTCGCATAATTTACCCTGCAAAGTCCCATTGCTCTTATTTCTCCTTTGTTGTTGGATTGCTCTTTCATATGGGAAGAGCAAAGTCTTATACGTGTGCTGCTCCCAGCATAGGAAAACTACAAGAACAATTTTGCATAGTTTTCCTATTCTTCTTTTTTGCTGCCTCTGTTACTGAGCTGAGCAACAAAACTTGCATAGTCTCAACCTTTTTCGGCATAATCCATTTTGTTGTTGAATTGCCGAAAACTTTTTACTACAAGAGATTAGCAATGTCAGCTGGGCAGAATAAGACTCTAGCGGTTAGCCCCTCAAATGCTGGAATCTGTTACGTAGTTCTTTCACCTCGACTGTCTGTTTGGCGGTGCTAGGTTCTGAACGGTCTGGACGTTGTTCAGCCAAAAAAATCTATCGGAATTGGTTTCCGAGATTTGGACTGACGCTTTCATGGATTCACTCTCAAATCGATTTGTTTCTGCGGCGCAAACACATTGGCGCAGCTTGGGCTTGTATTCCTAATCTTTGGAATACAGATGTGTCTACTAAGGTCACAGATGATCCTTCGTCTAGGAATGCATAGATTTCGATCATCCTGCTGCCATTGCGTAGCTTAACTGAAATGATGCGAAAGAATTGACTTCCATGGTTGTCGTCTTGATGCGTACTCACGAGACTTTGTGTTCTGCCTTGTTTCGTGTAATGTAGCTAATGGTGCCTCCTTGTACATCCGTTAACTCCACAGTTGCCGGTTCGGCATCTATTGCAATGTACTTTGAGGCAGCAGAAACATGCTTTACTCGATGTGATTCTCTGCCACCTGTGCTCCGTGTCGAGGTTTAAGAACACCTGGCATTGTGGTGGGCGGTGACTGATGTCGCCGCACGCCACGCACCCCGATTGAACTTGCTGCTGAGCTGCTTCCGCTGGCTCGCGTTCGATCGTGCTTGTCCTCGTGATGGTCCAGGCTCATCCGCCTCTTCTTTTTGCGTTGCACGACTGTTGTGAGTGTTAACGGCGCACGATTTGTAAAACGATGGCGCCACTACTGAAGATGCTACCTCTGCGATCTTGTACAGCCAATCGCTGAATGCTTTAACTGTCGCTATCCTATCGTCGCGAGGTTGCATTGCCCAGTTTAGCTTGTGTTAGTTGGGAAGCTTATCAACGAGCTCCTAAACCAGCATTGGATTGTTAAGATGTGCCTTCAGATCGCATGCCTCCATAATCGCACAGACGTTGCGAACTGCTAGCGCGTACTCTATTAACGCCTCCAATCTGTCGTTGGGTGGTGCCAGTCTTCGCACCTTTTCCACCATTCTTTCTAGGATATGCTCTGGTTTGCCGAAGAACATCTTCAGAGTGCTGATGACATTTGGAACTAGGTTAGGATGTAGAAGTTTATCCCTAATCAGTTCGCGAGCCTTTCCTTTAAGCGACTATTGCAGACGTAGCATGTTTTCCACATTAGTGTATCCGGCTGCTGTGGTGAATCTGTAGCTGGAACCATCCCCGCTTTCGGTACATCAGTGGGATTCATCTGCATTAGAAGTTTATAATTTTCTTTTATAAAATTTGCCTCCGATTGTCTTTTCTCCCCTAGCATCTTTAAAAGCAATTGGTTCCTAGAATTGGATTGCCTTCCTGCGCGTGTGTGTTCTCTCTGCTGCCGGTCGTATCGATTAGTAGTTTGGCCGTCACTAACCTATCATTAAGCTTATATATATGTGCTTATTCTAACAATTCAAATTTAAATCAAAAATTCTATTACGGCGGCAATAGTCCCTTTGTCCGGGAATCCATATGATATGGATGCTGCTCCGCCATCTCGCAAAGTAAAATGCCTCCCACCTGGCCATTCAGCTTCGACCCATCTGTGTAAATATGTAGTCATTTCATTCCTCTCTCCAGGGGATGGAGACATGTTAGTTTGTGGTGGAATTTACCATGGCTAGTCCTTCTCCATAAACCCGCCTCTTATATTCTTATTTCTGATATTTATCCCACATTATCAATAAGGGGAATTCCCAGGGCGGGCCATCAGACCAAAACCTGGTAGAATTGGTAAATTACCCATTTCAGCCATACCGCATACCGACAGGTGTAGCGCGCGACAGCCTCTTTGTTTGATCTATTTTTGTGTTAAGCTTCCTGTCCAATTAAGTTACTTTGCACTACAGCTTTCCTCTAAGAGGCCTCCAAGGACATTTCTATTTTCATAACGAAAGTACTCGAGAAATTTCCCAGTGTTCAGGCAATTCTCTGCGTACGTAAAAACTGTGCAGGCACCCTTCAAGGATCGAAGTAGGTTATAAGCTGCCACATTTAAAAGAAGGGAGGAGAATACACTTTTGGATTGCCTCTCCTACCGAATCTCTAAACAATCTCTCCTAGTGTCGCCTCGACAGTACCGTTAAGCAAAATTGACATCGAAAGCGCATCAGTTATTGAGCATGGTATGATGTTGGTGAAAGCACTTTCGATATCTAAAAAGCAATAAGCGCATATTATTACTAATTTACAATCATAAAATATTCTTTATTTATTTTATAGTTATTTTACTTTCCCCCAAACTTCCCAAAACGAAATAACTTTTCTAAAATTTTTTGGTAAAAATGATCTAACTAAAACATTTTCTAACGATTGAATACAACATTTTATATTTAAACTCTGATGTTAAAAAATAAATCTAAATAAAACAAGCAATCTACAAGACCGGCCGTAGTCGAGTTCCCCGACTATATGATAAGTTTATTTAACCTTCCATAGAATAGACGGAACAAAATTTGACTTCAAAAAATTGTTTTTTGCATAGGAGTCTAAGTGTCAAAAATTATAGCTCCATCTCATATAGTCTAGTATCATAATAACTAGAATAAGAGTATCTCAATAGTCTACCTTAAAACTAATTGAAATTAAAATATTAATCTGCCTGTTGTTGACGATGTTGTGGTTGTTGCTGTTGCTTCTAGTTTTGTTGTTGTTGATATCGCTACCGCCTTTGACATGTGCGAAGAGTTCTTATTCTTTTTTGTATTCCTCTTTTTTTTGGTTCGAGTTTTCTTGCGTTCCAACAATTAAAATTGTGATTTAAAGTATCTATATCTGAATCGATTTGGCATCCATCGAATGCCTCCAAATGTCATTAACTCTTGGACATGCACAACCTGCGAGTCAACAGCAGGAGATTTGTCCTCTATTTTGTTTGTGCCATGCTTTGATTTCTTTGGGCTTGTCTCCATTTTGGCCAAACACAATTTGAATTATGCCCATGTTAGTCAGATCAGACCTGTAGTACCTGCAGACCTTAAGTATATAGCAACCTGGCTTTGGCAAGGGCTTTTGAAGTTTAAATCAAAAATGGAATCAAAGATAATGCTACAAATCATCACCGGGAGATGAGCACTCGAACTGGTCAGATACTAAGATAGCCACTAAGTTAATGCCAAGCCCCACACTTAGCTTAAAAAATGGCCAGATAGAAGAGCTGGGAGATTTGCAGCAAGCAGAAGAAATGTTATTATGATTACAAAAATTGCAATCGGCAGGAGCTCCGAGCTAGTGGCAGATTATGACGACAACGGTGCAAACGGACCGGACCAGGCAACAAATGAAATGCTGTCTCTGCCACTGAAAGAAACCAGATTTGGGGTCGCACTATCCGTTCCAGTTCATGGTGATAGTGCTAATGATTCTCGTGGTGTGATAAATTACACGTTATTTTGACACGGTCGGCCGAGTGCAGGGTTTAAGACGATCCTCGCTATACTAGTCTTTCCTCCTTCCAATGATGTTATTAAAATGTATTAGATTTATTCGTTTTTGAGCTTCATTAGCGACTGACTTCAATAAAATATAGTAGACTGCACGCAGGCAGACGAACTTAGAAACATAAGTAAGCGACAATTAGTTTACAGTTAAGTACATAACCATCCATATAATTCCAACACTCCTTCTCAACGCATTATGTCTTCATTACAAAAGTCCTAGTAGACTAATACATTTCTCATGTTTTACTCTATTCAAATTCTTTGTTAATACATCAGCAATCATATTCTCAGTAGATACATATTCAATATTTATAATTTTACTTTTATACATATCCCTGACATGATGATACTTAATGTCAATGTGTTTGCTTCTCGCATGGAACTTTGGATTTTTGGCTAAACATTGTGCACTTTGGTTGTCGCTAAAGACCTGTAACGTTTTAATGCCACCAAACCCCATTTCGGTAATCAGCTTCTTGATGTACATTGCCTCTTTAGCAGCGCCAGACAACGCAATATATTCTGCTTCGGTGCTGCTTAGTGCCACTACGCTCTGCTTCTTCGATTCCCAACTGAAAGCAGCGCCTGCAGCAAAGAACGCCCATCCAGTGTACGACTTCCGATCTGTCGAGTCGCCTGCCCAATCAGCATCCACGTAACAATGGATATCTCGACCTGTGCGTTTGAAACAAAGTTGTAGCTCCGATGTGCCTCTCAGGTATCTCAGTATACGCTTAGCAGCTGAATCGTGCTCCCCATGCGGACTTGCATTTCGCTGAGCAAGTTTTACTGTAGAGTGTAGGATATCTGGCCGGGTAGTCATTGCCAGATACATAAGCGATCCAATAAGGGATTGGTACTAGACTTGGTCCACTTGGCTGCATCCTTCATTGTCACATTTGATTTGATGACCAACTTCTAGGGGTATACTATTAGGCTTAGAGTCTTGCATTTTATACTCACAAAGAAGTGTCTCAATATATTGTTTGTGACCAATCCTTACTCCACCAGTGTCACCCTCTCGCTCAATTTCCATACCCAGGAAATGTTTCAATGTGCCATTGTCGACCACATCAAACGACTGAGATTAGCACCTTGATCCCATTCAGGTCATCTTTGCTCGAACTGGATATGATCAAGTCGTCAACGTACACAACTACAATTCCCATGATGCCTTGGGTATTGCGTATGTACAAACATGGCTCACTCGGACACGGAGTAAAACCAATCTTCAATAGAACGGCATTCAGCTGCTCATTCCATTCTCGCCCACTCTGCTTAAGGCCGTACAACGATTTGTGAAGCTTCAGGACCCGTTTTGGAAACTGTTTGTCAACAAAGCCTTCAGGCTGCCGCATATATACCTCGTCTTGCAAGTAACTGTTGAGGTATGCTGACGAAACGTCCATCTGATGCAGAAACATTTTATATTCCACGGCCAGGGCGATGACAAGTCTAATTGTTGAATATCTAGCAACTGGAGAAAAAGTTTCGAAATAATTAATACCTAGGCGCTGTGCGCACCCTTTAGCAACCAGTCGTGATTTAAACGTCTCGACGTTGCCAAACTTGTCTCGTTTAACTGCAAATACCCATTTGCATCCAATGGTCTTCTGGCCTTCGGGTAAGTCAACTAATGACCACGTACCATTGGCTTTCAAACTATTCATCTCCTTCTGAATCGATGCCTTCCATTTGTCTCCATGCTCTGAGCTTAGTGCCATGCTGTAACTACTCGGTACTGAGACATCCTCAGTTGTCAGGATATTTAGCATGGTATATTGCTTCTTCGGGCGTCCAGGTAGCCCAGTGAGTATCATCTTTGGTCGTCCTGGTCCTCTTCTAGCCTCAACATCTTGAGGTTGCTGTTCCGTAGACGATAAAATGCTAGAACTCACCTCAGGTTCTACTTGCAAACACTCATCAACTGGAGTTTCACATTGGAGTTCAACGATCTGATATTCAGACACCTTAGCCAAATCCTTTTTGGTAAAATCGTCTTCAATAAAAATTACGTCACGGGCTGTGATGACTCTTCTTTTCTCAAAATTATATAAGCGGTATGCCTTTGACAATTCTGCATATCCTACCAAAATATGCTCTTCACCCTTTGGAGAAAATTTCCTCTTTCGCATCTTGTTAAGAACAATGGTCTTCGCACCGAAAAGTCGCAAGTGCCCTACGCAATGTTTTCTGCCAGTCCATACTTCAAAAGGGGTCATACCATGTAAAGTTGACGTCTCTGCGCGATTTCTCAAGTAGGATGCAGTCTTGATAGCTTCTGCCCAGAAACTTTCATTGAGTCCAGCCTGCACCACCATACTACGCGCCATTTCAACCAAGGTTCTGTTTGCGCGCTCAGCTACACCATTCTGTTGCGGTGTGTATGGCACTGATAAGTGTCTCTCAATTCCATTGTCAATCAAAAACTGCTCGAATACCCCACTCAAGTACTCTCGGCCGTTATCGCTTCTCAAGACTTTCAACCTTTTACCGGTTTGATTCTCAGCAAGTGTCTTAAATTCTTTAAATTGTTCTAAAATCTCATCCCGTGATTTTAAGAAGTACACAAACACATATCTAGATTTATCATCAATAAATGTTGCAAAATATCGTGCACCTCCAATAGATGCTTGATTAACCGGACCACATATGTCTGTGTGCACCAAACCGAGAATGTCTTTTGCGCGGCTCTCACTGGCCTTTGGAAATTTCTTTCCGCTGATTTTGCATTTCGCACATATTTCACACACATCATGGTTCTCAAAGTTTGACTTTAGGCCGTTCACCATATGTTCCTTAACCATTTTGTTAAGGCTCCCGAAATTTAAATGTCCAAATCTACTGTGCCATAATTGTGGTGTCGTCACCCGCGTAATATTAAAACACTTATTATTTTCGCTTTCAAATATAAACAAACCGTTTTGTGTCTTGGCAGTCAATATAACCGTGCCGTCGTTCTCAATTACACTTGCGTTATCTCTTGTAAATGTAACATTAAGTCCATTGTCAATCGCTTTTGACACCGACATAAAATTACACTGCAGGTGTTTCACGTACAGCACATCCATTAATGTAATACCGAAATTTTTCCAGATTACACGTACACTGCCACGGCCTTCTGACTCAACAAATTTATTGTCAGCTAAGAGTATACGCTCTTTATGTTCTTTAAAGTTAGTAAACCGCGATTTTTCACAACATAAATGAGCTGTGGCCCCACTGTCCAAACACCACATCTTTCGACTAATTTCGTTCGGCTGCTCACTTAGACAAACGCTGGAGTATGATTTCTCACTTCTCCCATTCTCCGTTTCTTTCTTAGAGTCATTTCGTTTTTTGCAGTTTGCAGCTTTGTGGCCGTATTGCCCGCACGACCAACACTGTAACGGCTTTCTCGCATTCGATTGGCGCCCGAAATTTTTTCTGTTCTTTGTGTTATCTCTGGTTTTCTCATTTACGGTGCCCGCTGAATATGCAGTTTTTTCAACGGCTTCTTCATACACCTCGATTCCTTTATGCCGTTCACCTTCTTCTAGAAGCTTCGACTTCACTTGTTCAAACGAAGGCAGTTTATCACGCGTCTGCATAGCAACAACGAAAAGTTCGAATGATTTGGGCAAACTCGATAGAATCATTATTACTTTCACTGGATCAGATAGCACAATATCCAATTCACACATTTTATTACATATTTCAACAAATTCGTTGACGAATTGTAACACACTCCCGCCTTGTTGCAATTTTAGCCCTAACAATCTTCTATTAAGTTGAAATTGTTGGACAGGGCCATCCGGCATATGCAACTCTTTTAGTTTAGTCCACATTTCGCGGGAGGTCATACACTTTTTCACTTGTGTCATTTGCACCCCCGTCATGTTCATTACTATGTATGCACGAGCCTTTTTATCAGTTTTAATCCATTTGACTAAATCGGCACCGTCTTCTGGTTTAACCAGATCACCACTGACCACATCCCAGAGGTCTGACGCTATCAGGAAACTCTCCATGGTCATGCACCATACATCATAGTTACTTTCATTTAATTTTTCAATTTGCCACGATTTTTTTTGCAAATTCGAGTCACTTTTCGGAATGTTCAGAAATTTTAGGTTACACGCAGTTTATACGCACTCTGGGCCCATAACCTATTAGATTTATTCGTTTCTGAGCTTCATTAGCGACTGACTTCAATAAAATATAATAGACTGCACGCAGGCAGACGAACTTAGAAACATAAGTAAGCGACAATTAGTTTACAGTTAAGTACATAACCATCCACATAGTGCGTTGTACACTCATGTATAAATTTATAATTCCAACAAAATGAAATCATCATCATCACGAAGTGCCAGAAACCGCGAGGGTGGTCGGTTAGAAATGGAGAAAGACTGGCAGCCCATTTGAGGTTGTGTGAGAACAAAGTCAGACATCTGATCATGCTTATGACAAGAGAACTCAGATATATTCTATATAACTAGGAAGTTTAAGCTAACATGGGTTATTCGACAGTTTTGAAATTGTTAATTGAAACTTAAATTATGTATTTACTAAAATAATTTAATTAGATAGTCACTAAGAAGCTCCATACATCAATCAATCAATTCCATTAAAAAAAAACAAAATTAACTTTTATACTAAAAAAAATTAATTTTTATACGAAAAAAAAAATTCATTTTTATAATAAAAACAAGACTTAAGTAACAAACTTGATTTCACCATTTTGCTAAAATAGCAACAAATTTCGTACGATGTCCACTGGATTTCTCTCGATGTTTGTTTACACTGATCGCCGATCATTAAGTGCCCAAATAGATGCGCGTCAAAATAGTGAAGTCCGCGCGTTTAAAAATACCGCAAGCCAATATGGGAATCAGAATAAAAATGGTTATAACTTCTTTAAAAATTCCCTCACCAAATTTTCGATTTTATTTATGCAAATAAATTCAACTATTCACCATGGTTAATAAAGCTATAGGTGTGCTTGGTTTTTTAAAAAGATAGTCAAAAAAATTTAATGACCCGTACATATAAAAAACTTTATATACATAATTGGTCAGATTCTTGAGAATGGATCTTGAGTCTGAAGACCTCCATACGTAGTACTCCGAACTTGGTACTACGTATGAGTATATGTATATGTGTACGTAACACCAAGCTCGCGTTTAGTCCGCGCCACATCTGGGGTGCCCCAAAAAAGCCATCTTGGACCCCTACTTCTTACACTGTTTATTAACGACTTGCCCCTTGCCTTAACTAATTCACTTGTACTTATGAACTCTGATGACGTTAAGCAATGCCTTCAGTATAAATTCACTAGCGCCCAGTCTTGACTTCAATCCGATTTGGATAAACTTGAAAATTGGTGTTTAGCAAATAACCTAAGGGTAATGGATCGAAATCTAAACTCATGTTTTTTTTACCGATCTAGTCCTCACCAGACTATGTACTTTCTCTATGGGAACGCCTTAGAACGATTAACTCAGGTTAACGATCTAGGTGTCCTATTTGAAACTTAAATTTACCGACCATATATCTACCATGGTTAATTAAGCTATGGGTGTGCTTGGTTTTATTAAAAGATTTCAAGAGAATTTAATGACCCGTACATAACTAAAACGTTATATACATCACTGGTCCGTCCGATTCTTGAGTATGGATCGTGTGTCTGGAGTCCTCAATATGGAGTACACCGAGATCACATAGAATTTGTACAAAAGAAAACTTCGTGACTTCCACTCTTAAGGGACTTAATTGGGATGTAATTCTTCACTTCTCCTTTAACTTTTATTAATCAATTTACCATCATTAACAAACCGTAGAACGATGCTGGGTGTCATGTTTCTATATAATCTTATTTATGGTAATGTAGGCAGCCAGCATTTACTAACACGCTTTAATTTTAACGTTCCTAGTAGTAGAAAGACCAGAAAACCATTGTAGTTCGACATATGCCCAACGCAAAACAATCAGGGTATTATGTTCGGACTACAATGGTCTCTACCACATCCTATCACTTTGCTCTACTAACAAATTTAAATCCTTTATACTAAGCGCCTTATCTGTGCAACACTCTTCCTCGTGATATCTTACTCCTACTCTTCTCTTAAACATAAATATTATTACACTTTGAACTTATTATGACTGCTCCTCGTAGAATACAAGGGTATATTGAATTAGTGTGAATGTATGTAGCGGGGAGAAGGAATCGTCTCCGGCGCTATGAAGTATGTATATTTTTGAACACCATGTCTGAATGCGTGGATCTCAGAGACTAAAAATTGAGCTTTTTTTGCATAAAGACGTATTACATTTTCAAATGTTTATCACGAAATTCTAAAGAAATGGAGTAAAAGTCTTTTTTTTTTTTAAATCTCATACTGTATTTTGAACGTGTGGATTTTGGGAACTATGAGATTTGGTATTCACGAGAAGTGGATGGAGCATGTGGCGGGGACGCGACAAGAGCGACGTTCATCTAGTTGATGTTGCCGAAATTTTTCATCTTGCTTAAGCGATCACTTCCTTACATATGTTTATACGGATAATATTTTATTTTGTTTGTAGAGAAATATATATTCTATATATTTTTTTATAGTAATTAATTTCAATGGAAGGATGAGCGTAGATGCTCGTAACTACCCCGAGAGTTTTTTGCTATTTTTTTTGACGGTTAATTGCTATTAATTTGATCACACAGAGGAGCGGTTTAAATGTACTCCAACTTTCTGTAACTTTAGATAGGCTACGGGAAATTGCGTGGAATGCCAAATTGCGAGCCTTACAGGCTAGTGGCTTGCTATGGATTTCGCTATTCCGCCTTCCGCTATGCATCCGAGTATTTATGTTCAAGCTCAGCAGAGGCCCGGAGCTTCTGAGGTCCCTTACCACCTCAAGCAACTTATTTAAGTCACCTTAGTTTATCATTCGTTCGCTATTAAAATTCGGGCTTCTAGATTTACTCGTCGTTTTTTCTTTTGTTAAAAAATTGTATATTCCACATTACCATGTAATATTTAAAAAACTAATTTTTTTTAATTTTTTATACTTTATCTTTTAGGAAAAGCTTTTTGATTCCGAAGTTTTAGCAAATATAGAGTCATTGGATCCGCAACCAACCGAAGACCCAACAGATTTATCCGAGCATCGATTAGATGGTGATGGCTTTGGAGATTCATTTGGACGTGAGTGCAAGTGTACACTTTAAAATTATATATAAGTAAATTTCCTTAAAATCACTAATTATACCCTTTCAACGCAGTGAAGGAGACATCACCGACCCTATAAAGTATATATATTCTTGATCGGGATCACCACCTGAGTCGATATGAGCATGTCCGTCTGTCTGTCTTTCTGTTTCTACGCAAACTTGTCTCTCAGTTTTCTATCGAGTTGAAACTTTGCACACATCCTTCTTTGGTTTGCAGGCATTATATAAGTCGGAACGGCCGGGATATCTTGTAGCTGCAAATATACCTGATTGAATCGGAAGTGCCATAACTTTGGTGTTTTTTAAGCTAGAATAATGGGACTTTCTACGGATTCCATTTTGGACAATATAATCCGACTTGCATTCATAAGGATCAATAAGGATTTATAAGGATCGACCGACTATATGCTATAGCTGTCATATAACTGAACAATCGGAATTTGCATAACATTTGCGTTTTTTAAGTTAGAATGATGGGACTTTCTCTGATTCCATTTTGGGCAATCGAATCCGATCTGTCAAATTTCATAAGGATCGGCCGATATCCTGTATCCTAAGCCGCCATAGACCTGAACATTTTTTGTTGGAAATTGATTTGATGGTGAAATTTTCCTAATGATCAACTATATACGGTCCGATATACATATAATAATATAAGCTGCTACCTAACTGCAAGGGTATATCTACTTCGGCTCCGCCCGAAGTTATCTTTCCTTTCTTGTTGTGTCTTTAACATCTCGATGATTTTTAATTATTTGGGTAAATTCTTTTTTTGCATACGTACAGCCCACCTCCCGTCCAACCGACCGGGGGATAAATCCGAAAGATGTTTAAGAGAAGAGTAGGAGTAAGATATCACGAGGAAGAGTGTTGCACAGATAAGGCGTTTTGTAGAAAGGATTTAATATTGTTAGTAAAGAAAAGTGACAAGATGTGTTAGAGACCATTATAGACCGAACATAATACCCTGAACGGCCCGTTGGGCATATGCCGAACTACAATGGCTAAGGGATAGAGGGCGAAAGTTTCTAGTCCTTCTACTAGGATCGTTAAAATTTAAGCGTGTTAGTAAATGTTGGCTGTCTACATTACCATAAATAAGATTATATAGAAACATGAAACCCAGCATTATTCTACGGTTTGTAAATGATAAACAATGATAAATCTAATAGGACACCCAGATCGTTAACCTAAGTTAATCGTAAGTTAACCTAAGTTAATCGTAAGTTAACCTAAGTTAATCGTAAGTTAACCTAAGTTAGATCGATAAAATGACATAAGTTTACATTTCGAGTCGTTAATCGAGTCGTGTTTTAAATATGAAGTGATAAGTTTTTCAAAAAGCTTTGGAATTGGAATGCCTCTATAATTTACAGCGTCGGATTCTTTCCCTTTTTTATGCATCTGAATAATGTAAGATTCCTTTCACATAAGGGGAACGATCGAAGTCTCCAGAGAAGTCAGTGTTCGCCTATGAGTTCTCAAACGTAAGCAGAGGGGGAAAAGATACATGTTTGTGCTTAGTGTTTACAAAGTTATAAAACTGCTTCGGATCCTGAGTAAACTGAATCCTGCAGCGGCGAATATAACTCCTATAACATTCTGCGTTATGCACGGTGAAATTGAACCGAACTTTTAAGTATCATGAGCCAGATAATTTATCTTTATTTAAAAGTCTATTATTGTCGTTCTTTAAATTTATTTGGTGCTTTATAAACCAAGGCGGATTAGTTGAAGAGAACGGATATTTCCACCGCCCGCAAGCGTCGATATATACTCAAAGTGTAATAAAATTTTTGTAATGCGATGTTTATATCCTCGCATGCCATCGGACCAATCAAATTCCAAAATTAACTTATTTATTTTCATAAAGTCAGCCTTACGGATGATACGAACTTTATGAGATTGAAGTGTAGACTGAAGGTCAATGAAGCTATTCTTTTCGATTAAAACCTCAAGAGTGGGATTATATGGACCTTAGGGTTAGAAAGGTGTTTAATTAGGGAAAGGGGTTAATTTGCCCGAGTGACATGTCGAAAATGCCCTCTGGAAAGTCATGATGCGAGTTAAGCAATATTAGGTGACGGTTAAGATGGTGAAATTTCAACATAAGACCACATGAGTTCTGGGATATTAAAGTCACCCAGAGCTATCAGCTGGTCACCATCAGACAGATGATCAGAAACGAAACGAATAGCGGACAAATGTTGCCAGTATGTTGCCGGTTCGGACGAAGGTCGTATGTAAGAACTGGTAACATATAAAGATTGACCGGACAAAATGATTTGAAAACAAAGAAATTCTATGTAACCAAAGTCTTGTGATTTTACCTCCTCAGAAGCGAATTTGGAGTCTACGGCAATTACCACTCCTCCTCCACTTCGCAGTGTTCTATCACGTCTATAAGTGGTGATAGTTTTATAAGCTTTATAAGGCTTTTGATAGCTTTATAAGAACTAAGTTTCTATAAAGACTATAATGTGAGCTGCAAAGGAAGAACTATCAGAATACAGTTTGGGAAGTTTACTACGTAACCCTCTAGCAGGTAGGTAAGTGTTAGTTTTTTATGACTTTACGTTTTCACAGAGCCAGCAGTGGATGGTAGGCTGGGTTAAGTAGATTGTCTTTATTAAAAGACTTCAAGGCACGGAAATCTTTAAATTCCATAATTATCAATTAATTAATTAATTAATTAATTTTATTTTTGTTTTTATTACCTTGAACCACTGTATCAGGGAAACGAAAAAGGTAGATTAAAGAGAGCGACTAGTGAGAGTTAGTAAACTGCAAAGAATAGCTATAGGAATATCTACTGAGCTACAATAGAACCAACACCGTAGAAGATAAATAAGCAGAGCAGAGCTATTTTTGGAAGAAAATTAATAAAATTATTATTTTACCTCCAAATGTACCACTGCACTCGCGAAACGATACGAATGTTTGAAATGTAAAAATTGGTTTTTATAAATATAAATAAATAAAAATAAACACCGAATTGTTTAAAGTAATAAATAAAAGATTTGATAATAACGCAGTGTGTTCGACCAATTCTGCTATATGTAATAAAATGATAACTGACATATGTATACATATTTTGCATTTAATAAGCTTCTTTTTTCTTCACTCTTTAAAACTTGTACGTGTGTATTTGTAAAAATATTTCTCAGACTTTTTCCTAGTTCCTAAAAGCTATCAAGCTGCTGGGGTAAAAAACACATTTCCTCTTTTATTTAAAGTATCTTTTTGAGGCTCTCGTTCCCGGTTTTTCTTTTTATGTTGCACAGCAGCATTATCATTCAATGTCCTCCTTTTTAAAGCATGAACTGTTGCAGTTCCCGACTTCCACTGATTTCAACGCATTTAGTGCGAGTCAGCAAGACTGGTAACTGTGCACTAGGTAGTCTTGGATCTTCTCCCACAGCTTTCTGCGCTTAACACACTTCAGGGCGTTCAGAAATTTTCGTCTTTGCGTCACAAGCGTCTTTGAAAAAATGGCAACAAGTTCTTTTGATTGGAACATAGTAAGTCGTAACTAAATATTTAAAAATTCGTATGCCATAAAATTTGTGCTTAATAACCCTGCATGTTCTTTCTTTATCTTCAATGTTGTTTGGAATATAGATTTTTAAACAATATTTAAATTTGAACCACTTCAAAATGGGAACGCCAACATCTTTTAAAAATGTTATTATCATTCTGTCTGCGACATGAGGCATTATACTAGGATAAATGATTCATTGAAATACTCAGCCAATGAGGACCGTAATCCTATACGTTTTAAAGTAATTAAAATTTTTAATCTCAAAGTAAGTTTGAAATTTTTTTTCTTTATTACACGGGCTTAAAAGTGAAAAACTTTTAAGTTAACAAAATAGTTATGTCACGTGAAAACTAGATCTCTCGTTTGAAGAAATACTTATGAGGTATTTGATTTTAAGAGGGACTATGGTTATACAATACTCTGTTTCCCAAGTATATAGGTGTTTTATATACTTAATATATACTTATATACTTTAGTTCTTAAAGTTATTATTTCTAATATTACATATTAGGCTCATAGCTGGATTCCCGTTACTACATGTTCGGTTCCGTACGATTGGTCATAATGTTTAAAAGTGATGCCATTGAAGTGCCATAGAGGACATAAATACTAATTAGTACTGAGATATTCGGAGATCCAATTTTTCCAGGTTCCGCCCATGGGGTAGCCAGAGATATGAGCGGTTATATAATTGTCGGCTGAGCAAGCTGAAGAATATTCGCAACAAGCACTCACAGCGGATTTTTAAATCCGCTTACAGCGACCACATAACTGATTGACCGGTAAAGCCATAGGTTAGGTTAGGTTATGTTAGGGCGGTGATGCAAGGGGGTCATAGAATACCCCCTCGCTTCCACTTGAGCCGCTAGGGCTCCTTGTGCTGCCGCTGGAGCAAGGGTTTCACCGAGATGCTACCCCCCCCCCTTCCTGTCTACCAGGGTGCCTATATGTGCCTAGACTACCTATGGCGGCCCATGGTCCCAGCCTGCTTTTTTTTTATGAAGGCAACCAATCCGCGTGGAGAGATCTCTGAGAGATCGTTAAGGTCCGAGAGTTCCTCGGACTCGAAGTGTTTGAGTCTGCTGCGTCCGAGTGCCGGGCAGTGGCATAAAAGGTGCGATACTGATTCTACCTCCTCTTCATCCCTGCAGCTCCTGCAGAAATCATTGTGGGGGACTGCAAGCCTGGCCGCGTGTTCGCCTATCAGCCAGTGCCCAGTAATTGCCCCAATCGCTAGGCTGCATTCCGGTCTAGTCAGAGCAATAAGTCTCGCCGATCTTTTCTGAGAGCGTGTCGGCCAGATCAAACGTGATGTTCTACAGGTCTGGAGATTACTCCATTTCCTATTGGCTGCCAGGTCGAAAAACTCCCTGCACTTAAGCCTGCAAGTAGCCAAGGGTATGCCTACAAGTTCTTTCTCCGGTAGGAGAGGGTTGGTAGTCCCTGCCCTAGCTAGTTCATCTGCAGCAGAGTTTCCCTCGTGGTCCCTGTGACCGGGGACCCAGATGAGGTACATGTCAAGCTGTTCAGCCATCTCGTTGAGAGATCTGCGACAGTCATTGACAGTCATTGACGACAGTCATATGAATGGAGCCCTCCGGACCCGGTATCCGGGCATCCCATTCCTCCCTCGAGGGAATTAAGACTTTGTAGTTAGTGGTGGGTTGGTCGACGGGCACACAGTAATCCGTACCCCCCTCGGGCATGAAATTTTGTAAGTCCAGTCTGGTATGACCGAAACTATTTTTGCTCCATAGGTTTGCCTCCCGCAGTCTTATTGCTGCCAGAGTGGCTGTCTTTACCCCCATCAGTTCAACTGGTAGTAGGTCAAGTATAGTGTCTAGGGCATCACTAGGCGTAGTGCGTAGACTGCCTGTTATACAGACTTCCGCCATGCGCTGCATCTTCCTGAACTTTTCCCTGCATGTGGAGTTGTCTAGGGCGGGCCACCAGACAACAACACCATAGAATAGAATTGGTCTGATGATCGCTGTGTATAACCATCTGACCATCTTCGGGGACATTCCCCATTTCAGGCCTACCGCCTTGCGGCAGGTATATAGTGCTATTGCCGCTTTCTTAGTCCTATCTGCGGTGTTCAGCTTCCAGTCCAGTTTCCTGTCTTGTGTGATACCTAGGTACTTCGCACTATCACTAAGAACTAGTGTTTCTCCTAGGAGCTTCGGAAGTCTTAGGTTAGGTATTTTGTACTTCCTGGTGAACAGCACGAGCTCTGTCTTGGATGGGTTTACTCCCAGCCCGTTCTTTTGCGCCCAGGCCGACAGAACTTCGAGCTTCCCTGTCATTAGGTCGCATAGCGTCTGTGGAAATTTCCCCACGAAGGCAATAGCAACATCGTCCGCGTACGCAATGATCTTACATCCGCCACCCTCTAAGGATCGTAGTAGGCTGTTAACCGCCACGTTCCAGAGTAGTGGTGAGAGTACACCTCCTTGTGGGGTGCCCCTCTTGACGTATCTTCGAATAGTCGAACCTCCAAGCGTAGCCTCGACACTCCTGTTAACCAGGATCTGCCGTATTAGGTGAATTGATCGATTGTCTATTCCAAGTCCCGTCAGTGCGTCGATTATTGAGCACGGTAGGATGTTGTTGAAGGCCCCTTCTATATGTAGAAAAGCCACAAGTGCGTATTCCTTGAAATTAATCGCTCGTTCGGCGATCATAGTGATATCGTGCAGGGCTGTTTCTGTTGATCGGCCCCTTTTGTAAGCATGCTGAGAGCATGAGATGTCGTTTGGGTTAATGTTAAGTTGTAGATGGAGACTTAAGAGTCTTTCCATAATCTTAAGGAGAAAGGAAGACAGACTTATAGGTCTGAAGTCCTTGGGGGTGCAGTGGGATGGTTTCCCCGCCTTGGGTATGAATACAACCTTCGTGCACAGCCATGCCTTTGGTATCATACCAGTAGTGAAGACTGTGCTGAAGATTTTCTTAATCCATTTCCTTAGGTTAATACCGGCTCTGGATAACTGAGCTGGTAGAATACCGTCCGGTCCCGGAGATTTGAAGGGTTTAAAACTGTCTATTGCCCATTTTAGGTTTCTGTCACTAAGAAGGTAGTTGAGCGAGCCCTGGTGACCCTGGCTACGCATCACCTGGGTTGTTCCTTCTGATGAGCAACCCGGGAAGTGTGCGTTGTCCAGCACCCCTCCGTGTTCTTAATGTAACCTGCGATGGGGGCTGTAGTAGAGAGAATCTTTTTTAGGCGGGCCTGAATGCAGAAATTGGCCCAGGCAACCCTCTTTGCCTTGCGCAATTCTTTGTTATATTGCCTAAGTTCAGCTTTATAGGTTTCCCACGCCTCGTCTGTGTTGGTACGGTGCGCGTGGTTGAAGGCCCTACGTGCATTTTTTTGTACGGGGCTAAAGACGAGGTCCACCACGGAGGCTTCTTCGCTCTGTTGCTACGTATCCTTTTTTTGGGGCAGGCCTTGTGATAAGCTTTTGCACTAGTCGCAGTAAGCTTGTCTACCATGGCGTTAAGCCCCTCATAGGTCTCGATGGTCTCCGAAGGCGGTTCGCCTAAGGATCTATCTAGTATATTTTTATAGAGCTCCCAGTTTGCCTTTCTAGGATTTCGTACTGCTTGCTTGGTGAAGTTTTCAAAATTTACTACTATCTCAATATAGCGATGGTCTGAAAATGAGTGTTGGTCAAGGACTCTCCAGCTGGTGATTGCATCAGCCAGGGAGTGCGAGAATAATGTGACATCAAGAACCTCCCTTCTGTTCTTGACTACGAAGGTGGGTTCTGAACCTCTGTTACCCACTAGAAGCTTAGAGCTGAGGATAAAATCGAAGATTGTCTCACCCCTCTCGTTTGTGTCAGTGCTTCCCCACTGATTGTGATGAGCGTTGGCATCGCATCCTATTATTAGGTCGATGTCCTTCCTTTCGCTGTCTTCCACAAGCCGCCTGAGTAGCGAATGGGGTGGAGGTCCTAGGTGGTCGTGACCCATATATGCCGAGCATATTCTTAGATGGCCGTTTGGGCCCTCTATCAATGCGGCTACGTGATCTTCATTGCTGAAATTTGGTAGCAAGAAGGTATTAAGGCTTTTCTTTGCGAGTATGCATGCTCGCTTTTTACCTGTTACATCGGCTGTGTACAGCCTGAAGTCCGACGCCCCCAGACCGAGAATCCTGTCTCCGTGGATCCAGGGTTCTTGGATGAGGGTCACGTCAGCTCCATCCTCTGCAAGATGGAGCAGGAGGGCGGCGGAAGCCACCTTACTGTGATGGGGGTTTATCTGCAGGAATGTCAGGGACATCCTTTAGATTCTCCACCACAGTAACCTCCGCCTCGGTGTCGGAGCCCAGCAAAGAGTCCTCCTCCATGCCGACGCCACCAAGAGCCCTCGCCAGGTCACTCTCCTCTGAGGTGTACCTTCCAGAATGTCCTCCTCTACATCTGACATTCCTTCTGGGCGGACCTCTTCGGTCGGTTCCCCCGAGTCTAGCTCCTGTGCGTCCATCTCCAAGTCGATGCCTACAGGTTTACTCTTCGCATCCGACTTGTAGATCCTCACCGCAACGTGCTCGAACCCGTATTTGATACGGCTACCGGCACCCTCCAGGATCTTCGCAGTCTCCTCATTTAGAGTGAGGACAACCTGCCTTCTCAGTCCCACTGCTTCCTCCACCTTGGCGACCCTCCAGTCCGCCGTAGGGAGTGTGGGATTGCACATTTTAAGCATGGCCAGAATGGTGGCAGGGTCCGCCGGCTTCTCTGTCAGCCATACGCGGGCCCTCGGTTTGCTGGGGATCTTGTCCCAGTCCACCGCCTCCAGTCTGGCTCCTGGGTAGACCTCCCCAAGCGACGCAATCATTCGCTTGTAGAGGCTTACAGACCTCGCATCTTGGCACGCTATCACCTTGATGCTACCCTGGTACCACCCTGCGTCTTCGCAGTCCGGTGGAGGTCCTCCGCTCTTGAGCATCTCCTCCATGAAGCGCCCATGCAGCTCATTCACTACCTTCCGCCAAAGCTCCTTGGGGATCAGGCCATCTTTGGAGCCATTATCAATGACCCCAATGATGGTCCTGCCCTTGGTAACTTCGGCGAAGGATCTGCTACTCTGTGTCTGCACCTTCTTCTTCTTAGCTAGGGGCGCTCCACCGTCGGTCGACCTCTGCCTTTTCGCACTCTGTGCACTCTCCTTGGCAGAGTCGCCTACTCCTGTCGGCTTTTTTGGGTCCAATCTGGCTCCCGCTCTTGCTGGCTGAAAGTCAGGCAGGATTTCCCTCGCCCACTTTATTATTTCAGCCTGATCGGGATTGGACTCCGCCGATGGGTCTGCCCTCATCAGGATGAAGGCCGCTCTCCTCCTATCTTTATAGGAGCCCTTCCGCTGCAGGGGGCCAGCAGTCGTCGGACCGGGGCCTTCCTTAGGGTTGCCGCCGGTGCGAAAGGAGCTCGATTCAGAGATCTTACCCCCCACACCGTTCGGTGGTCCCATAGTGGGCCCCGTTTTGGGGGTCGGTGCCTTGGCATCTCCCCCTACACCGGCGCCGCTCGCCTCCGGATGTTGTCCCTCAGTGGGGAGCTTCGCCATCCCAGCATCTCTTTGGCCTCTATCTGCCTTGGAGATTGACGGATCCGAGATCCCATTTCCGGACTTTCTTAGGGAGTTCCGTTCTCCACTGTTTGTTTTTCTTTTTAAAATATTATCGTTCATTTTTTGGACCCACGAGTAGGCGGGAAGGGGTTCGTCCATCATGACATAGCCCGCTTGTCATGATAAGCCTGGTTAAAACTGAGGGGTCGGCCGGTCCCCCAGAGTCCGCATATTAACGTCCGTGCATACCCCGGACATCCATCCCTCGGCATATGCTGTTCCACCTTAGATTGGGGTGATTTGAGGAAGGGAGTTTTCTTCTCCCCGCCCGACTACAATTAGCCAGCATCCTCGGCAGAGACATGACCTAACCGGGACCTGTTACCAGCCGCCCTCACGTGGAGAGTATAGTCGCACTACCATCGGTGTACACAGTTACGGCACATGAGCTCATGCGTTTCTCCCCCTGTTGTACCCGATTGGCTGACGGCCCGGTAAAGCCATAACTTTGGTGTTTTTCGGTAAAGCCATAACTTTGGTGTTTTTTAAGTTGGAGGGTTTAGACTTTCCACCGATGGAAAAAGCCCCGAGAATCTTTTAAAATACCTGGGTTGTGTCACTTCCGATGATTTATGGTTATATGGCAGCTATAGGATATAAGTTCCGGCGACTATGTATACTGCGTGCAAAGGAAAGAAAGTGTGCTAAGTTTAAAGTTAATACAGATTTATTTCTAAGACTTAGAGAATAGTTTGCGTAGACGGAGACGGAACTGATAGACGGAGGAGTTGATCCTGATCAAGAATATATATCTTTATAGGGTCGGAAATGTCCTTCACTGCGTTGCACACTTTTGTCCAATATTATTAAACTCTCTGCATGGGTATAAAAATGTCATAATACTGGAAAAACCTTTCAAATTTTAAATCTCAAAAAAAATTTCTCGCAAGCTTCAAGAAGTATTAATGAATTTATGAATAACAATTTTTCATGGTTTTTTAGAAAATATATTGAAAAAGTAAATAATTTGATTATTTGTGATTTGTATTTGTTGAGCTATCAGCGTTTTGGTAGCGGCCGAATTGATAAGACGGGGTTCAATTTATATTTCGATTTATTCTGGGTCAATTTAGCCACAAAACAAATGCAACGGCCGATCCAAACAAAGCCAAATGTACAACTGTATAAACTAAGATCTTGAGCAAAAGAACAACAAAGCGCCTGCGAATCTGGAAGAATCAAAGAATATGGAACAGCTGATAACGGGCAATTAGTGAACCGCTGCGGCTAGTTACACTGAGAAAATTAGTAATAATTACGCTATTATATAAGTCCCAACAGTTTTATTTTACTCAACATTTTTTTCCACATTAATTTTGGTCAAACGTATGCAACGCAGAGCAAACGGCTTGCGAAACTGGTAAGGACAGATTAAAGTAGACGCTTATAACAAACCGGTATCGCTAAATATATATGAAAAAATTAAAATTTAATAAATTATATTTTATGCGGGCTATTTTTAAGTGCTAGGCCCAACCTTCTCAATATCCCGAAAATTTTAAAAATTCATTTTGATCTCTACAGAAATTAGTCAACTAATTCCTCAAGTAGTGAACTTGTGAAAATGCTTTTGTTTGCATTTGTATAATACTGTTCTGTAGTGTGCACGTTTCCAAGGCGGTCCCAAAAAATGTTTAATACACCAAAAAAAAAAATAGATGAGAATATTGTATGAAAAAAATTCTTGTAACGGAACTTAATAGGCTCGACAATAATTGTGATATTTATACCCTTGCAGAGGGTATTATAATTTTGGTCAAAAGTGTGCAACGCAGTGAAGGATACATCTCCGACCCTATAAAGTATATATATTCTTGATCAGGATCACCTCCTGAGTCGATATGAGCATGTCCGTCTGTCCGTCTGTCTGTTTCTACGCAAACTAGTCTCTCAGTTTTAGAGCTATCGAGTTGAAACTTTGCACACATCCTTCTTTCCTTTGCAGGCAGTATATAAGTCGGAACGGCCGGGGTCGGTCGACTATATCCTATAGCTGCCATATAACTGATTGATCGGAAATGCCATAACTTTGGTGTTTTTTAAGTTAGAGGGTTGGGACTTTCCACAAATATTATGTTTGACCAAAATATCTTATGTACAACATTTCATAAGGATCGGCCGACTATATCCTATAGCTGTCATAGAACGATCGAAATTGACATAACTTTGGTGTTTTTTATGTTAGAAAGATATGATTTGGTACAGATTCTATTTTGGGAAAAACAATCTGATCTGCCAATTTTCATAAGGATCGGCCGACTATATACGATAGCGGATCGTCTTATCTTATCTTATATATAAAATTCTCGTGTCACAGTTTTCGTTACCGTACTCCTCCGAAACGGCTTAACATTGAAATTTTTTGTGCTTATCCGGTATCTATGAGAATCGGCCAACATCTATTTTTCATCCCCCTAAATGTTAGGGGTAGTCCACCCCTAAATTTTTTATTTTTTAGACAAACAGAGAGACAGAGAGACAGAGAGACAGAGAGACAGAGACAGAGACAGAGAGACAGAGACAGAGGCAGAGACAGAGGCAGAGACAAAGACAGAGAGACAGAGAGACAGAGAGACAGAGAGACAGAGAAACAGAGAAACAGAGAAACAGAGAAACAGAGAAACAGAGAAACAGAGAAACAGAGAAACAGAGAAACAGAGAAACAGAGAGACAGAGAGACAGAGCGACAGAGAGACAGAGAAACAGAGAGACAGAGAGACAGAGAGATAGACAGACAGAGAGACAGAGACAGAGAGACAGAGAAACAGAGAGACAGAGAGACAGAGAGATAGACAGACAGAGAGACAGAGACAGAGAGACAGAGACAGAGACAGAGACAGAGAGACAGAGAGACAGAGAGACAGAGAGACAGAGAGACAGAGAAACAGAGAAACAGAGAAACAGAGAAACAGAGAAACAGAGAAACAGAGAAACAGAGAGACAGAGAAACAGAGAAACAGAGAAACAGAGAGACAGAGAGACAGAGAGACAGAGAAAAAGAGAGACAGAGAGACAGAGAGACAGAGAGATAGAGAGACAGAGAGACAGAGAGACAGAGAGACAGAGACAGAGACAGAGAGACAGAGACAGAGGCAGAGACAGAGGCAGAGACAGAGACAGAGAGACAGAGAGACAGAGAGACAGAGAGACAGAGAGACAGAGAGACAGAGAGACAGAGAAACAGAGAAACAGAGACACAGAGAAACAGAGAAACAGAGAAACAGAGAAACAGAGAAACAGAGAAACAGAGAAACAGAGAAACAGAGAGACAGAGAGACAGAGAGACAGAGACAGAGAGACAGAGACAGAGAGACAGAGGCAGAGACAGAGACAGAGGCAGAGGCAGAGACAGAGACAGAGACAGAGACAGAGACAGAGAGACAGAGAGACAGAGAGACAGAGAGACAGAGAGACAGAGAGACAGAGAGACAGAGAGACAGAGAGACAGAAAGACAGAGAGACAGAGAGACAGAGAGACAGAGAGACAGAGAGACAGAGAAACAGAGAGACAGAGAGACAGAGAAACAGAGAGACAGAGAGAAAGAGAGACAGAGAAACAGAGAAACAGAGAAACAGAGAGACAGAGAGACAGAGAGACAGAGAGACAGAGAGATAGAGAGACAGAGAGACAGAGACAGAGACAAAGACAGAGACAAAGACAGATACAGAGACAGAGACAGAGACAGAGGTAAATTAGTGATGATTAGACAGAATGTATTTTAAGGGGGCATGCGCACTTGGAGGGCCAAAAAATAGGCATTTTTTCCGAATTTTTTTCTCGTAAACTATTGAATTTTTTTGAAATATCGTTTTATTATGTGAAAGTACATTATTTTAACTTAAATTTGAAAAAAAAAGTAGAAAATATTTAGGGGTTTCAAAGTTATGCCCCGTCGAAGTGAGGTCCATCCGAAAAAGGCGAGTTGCGGTGACCAACACTGTGAAAAACTGGATAGTCCGAAATCAAAAAATGAAACGGATTTACATTTATTAAAAGTAAATCTAGTACTTAATCGAAGGATATTAAAAAAAAAAATATTTGACAAAATGGCGACCTTTCAAAGTTGAAAAATCGTTTTTCGTCAAAAAAATCGGTAGTTTTTCAGCTGTAAAAAAAAAAGTTTTGCATAAAAAAAAAAATCCTTCGATTAAGTACTAGATTATTATGTAATAAAAGTGCATGCTAAATTTCAAGACAATCGGGTCACTAGTTTTCGAGTAAGAGTGGTCACCGACTTTGAAAACGTAGTTTTGAGAAAATCGTGTTTAAAGTTTCAACTCACCATTACGCTTACCGGACGCCCCTCCCTTTAAACATGTGTATCTCACTGAATTTTCACCGGATCATTTCAAAATTTTGTGGACACATTTCTAAATGTATATACTTTAAGAAAATGCAAAAAAAAAAAATTCGATTTTTTGAAATTTACAAGTGCGCATGCCCCCTTAACAGTGTGTGTCTGTAAATATCAAATTTAAATCTTATAAATAGCCAGTCTTTCAGGAAAACTGTTTTGTAAGCAACATGATGTATCGAAAATAATAATAAAACTTCATGGTTTTATTCAATAAATGAAGTTGAATAAAATAAGAGGGTACTCTTTAATTTTTGGGATTAAAAATGATTAAAATGATAGCTCCGCGAAACTTAATTTCTAGCTATGGCTTAAGCTTAAGATAGCTATCTTCAGTTCTTACTGTATCAGATAATTTTTTTAAGTTTGAAAAATTTTAAATTTTGTCACAAAAGAAGATTCTGAACGCAACAAAAAAAAACAACAGCTGGCAGTACGAAGTCTGTCCCGGCTAGTAATATATAATATAAGATGCGTGGCGCCACCTAGCGGACAGCGACTGAACTGCAAGGGTATATCAACTTCGGCTCCGCCCGAAGTTAGCTTTCCTTTCTTGTTTTTCAATGATTGTGTCTTTGCGCTTTAATACCCATCTGCGTTACCAGGATTCAAATTGTATTATATTTTTTAGAGCCGGAACTTTTTGAAGACGACTTATTTGGAGAACTGCCACAACCACCTGATCACGGAATTAAAGAAACCACTGATCCTCATGGCGATAATTCTGACGATGAAGTTGTTGATAATTTTAATAACATTCCTTCCCCTGCAGCATCTCCGGCTCCTTCTATAATTAATGATAAAGAAGGTGTGTATTTACGAACTTTTGTTATCAGAATAATACAAAATTTAATTTTTAAAGAAAATATTGCTAGTGACAATGCCGATGTTTCTATTAATGTGCCATTGAATGAAACTGTTCAGAATGAGGATGAAGGATTCCCATTAGCACCCATTGACGCAACTATTTATAAAGGCGTTACAAGAGCTAAACGTAAAAGAAAACTTATTATTGATGAAGTAAAAAATATTTCTGGAGAAGAAATGAAAGCTCAATTGGCTGATACATCTGATATTTTAACAACTCTTGATCTGGCTCCACCCACAAAAAGGTAGTATGTTTGATTTTTTTTTTTTTAAGTTAATAACATATGTTTTATTTATAGACTAATGTATTGGAAAGAAACTGGAGGTGTCGAAAAGCTATTTTCCCTACCATCAAGGTCCATACCAGCTAGATCACTGGTTAATAATTACAATAGGCAATTGTTTTCCCATTCGACTGTATTGGAAGATTTCACATGTGTGGCGCCTATTGAAATCCTTGCATTAGAATTTTGTGCACAAGAAAACGAAACATCATTAATTATTTTTAATAAAAAGGGACGAAAAAGAAAAAATGACTTTACTACGCATTTAACTTCTGACCATGTGGCAGATACTCTTATCCAAAGCTGGGAAGCACCTGAAGCCGTGAGAGAACATCAAAAATCATTGGGCATATCTGTATTATCATTGGATATAGCTACAAAAGACCATGAAAGTATTTCTTGCCAAAATGATACAAATATATTTGATAATATTCGTAGTCCTGAATTATTACCTTTTAACGATATGGAACAGTTTTCATCAATTACTGAAATTCCGTTAACTCCAAGAAATTCAAATCATGATATTGATGATTTTAATCAAGGAGACTCAACACCTGCCGGATTGGATCACGGTCAAGTTACTCCGCAGCATACCAGTTTTTCCGAACTTGATAATATTTCTCATCCACCATCCGACCAAATAAATTCTATATTGAAAGAATCTTTAGATAGGCCACTAATGGTTGAAAATGTATTTGATAAAAATACAAACGTAACGCCGAACGATTGGCATAATTATGAAGTATCAAATTCTGTTGTTCAGGTAAGCTTTTGTTTAAATATTTATTTATAAATTACTTATAAAATGTCTATGTATAATTTTGTCTTCTTCATAACCTCGTGCTTTCCCAAAACCATGTCCAAAAAAAAATACTTTTGATTTCAGCGACTTTTTCCTTTATATTTATTGATCTATTCTGTATTTTAACGCGCGGCTCTATATTCACACAGAAAATAATAAGGAATTCTCTTGCCAGGATTGAATGCGGTCTTGATGAATCCAGTATCGGATGGACCAATGACATATATAAGTTTTTTGTTACCTTGGGGTCGTTAAATTCTTATGACCATATTTTAATAAGAAGAAGGACACCCTCCTCTTTGTTTACTATTAAGGAGATGTAGTTGGAAAATTTAAGTCTAAAAGGAAAAAAGGTCTAAAAGGACTCCAAGGCCATTACCCAGTGTTAATCTTTCTAATTAAGTTTTAACTCATATATATTTTAATAAGAAGAAGGACACCCTCCTCTTTGTTTACTATTAAGGAGATGTAGTTGGAAAATTTAAGTCTAAAAGGAAAAAAGGTCTAAAAGGACTCCAAGGCCATTACCCAGTGTTAATCTTTCTAATTAAGTTTTAACTCACAGTAATGTTTACCAAGAATTGGCGCCACATCAACGGAAATGACCGTGAAAATAATTTTCACGGTCATTTCCGTTGATGTGGCGCCAATTGCTACGGTGATTATTTGCATGAGGTGTCAAAAATAATTATACGAAATTAGATAGCGTGTCAAATTTTGTTTTTGTTGCCAACAAGTGTTGAGGATTCCATTGCTTCCATTATGGTACATCTCGTCTGATGTGACCTGGTCCTACTCCATAGAGCTGCCTCTCTTAGCCTTACTGTTAGTAGCCCCATTAGCTTGACTGGTCAAGGTTACATTGATTTCAAGGATGACATATAGAGCATCGCTGGGTTTAGTTCGCAGGCTGTCTTTTATAAAAACCGAAGCAATACGCGAAGTCTTTTTTAAATCTTTCTCTACAGAAGCAATACGCGGAGTCTTTTAAATCTTTCTCTACAGAAGCAATTCTCTAGTGCGATTGGCCTTGTATAGCCATTTTACCATCTTTGGAGACATTCTCCAAATCAACCGACAAGTGTCGGACAAGTGTCGTCTCGACAGTAATGTTTACCAAGAACTGCCGTATCCGGTAAACCGATTGGTAGTCTACTCCTAGTCTGGTCAGTGCGTTAGCTATCGAGTATGGTACTATCTTCTTGAAAGACCCTTCGACCGACTTAAGAAGTTCGACGTCGTATAGTGGAAAAAAATTTACAGCGATCTACTAAAAAATCGAATTTTGAAAGTCGGTGTGCAAAGTCAACAATACCAATGAGTGGTGTCATTTGACCTTTGTTCGTGTCAGATTTGAATTTTTTTATAGCGTGCTTACGGAAAAATTTTGAATGCAGTGCCATTAAGGTTTTTTTATTATTATTTTTTTTTAAGTTTAAGAATTTTTTTAATTTAAAAAAAAAATTCACTTGCTCCATAACCGTTAGGCTCTCCTTTACCAAAGTCCACTTAACCGAATTATATTAAACCCCCAGGGCAAACATTGCTTCCAGTACCCACAGCATATATTAAATTATAAACTAAAACCCGGGTTATAAATCAAATTACCCGGTTTTTTTTAAGCAAATTATTTGCTCAAAAGTGTGCAACGCAGTGAAGGAGACGTCTCCGACCCTATAAAGTATGTTTATTCTGGATCAGAATCACTTCTTGAGTTGATATAAGCATAACGCTTTTCCCCAAAAAAGTCAATTCAACCTAGCGAGCGCTCCGGAGTAACAATGTGTATAAGAATAAGAGTATATTCCTTTCTTCTGACAAATATTCTGTCATTTATGCCACATATCAGTATTGTCTCATTAACACTGAATAAAACGAAATCATTTCATAAGGATCGGGCGACTATATCCTATAGCTGACATATAACTGAACGATCGGAATTGGCACAACTGCAAGGGTATATCAACTTCGGCTCCGCCCGAAGATAGATTTTCTTTCTTGTTTTTTTTTTTCAAAAGCTTCAACATTTAACTATTGAAAAACACCGGAAATTTTGAAATCGGTTTAAAAAAAACGCGTTCCCGAAAACGGTTTTTTAACCATAAATCAAGATTTTGAGGTTGTTACAAATATTTCATACATCGCTTTGTGATATACTCGACCTAAAAAACAATTCCTACTATGTCACTTCAAAAGTTCATTCACTTTTGTTTTTTTTATAACACTGTGTTATCAACGTCACTAAATATTATTTTCGGATTTATTATTTTTGTTTTGTTTATTTTATTACTGGATTTATATTTTATTTGATAGCAGCTATGTCTTCTCGTAAACTAGATTTCCTCTCTCGGATTAAGTTTTCCAATCCGTGTCCCTTTTCGGATTCCCCTAATTAATATTTATATTCAAGCATAACAAAATAAAAATTGTATATTTTTTTAGAATCCAAATGAAGAACAAATGGAAAATGAAACCGATGAACAGTTTGAGGAGCGAGTCTTAAATAAAAGAGCTGCTCAACTTTTTATAGATGTGAAAGCTCATTTAACGGCAAAGGATAATATGACTTTATCGCAGCTAACATTAGGAAACTCAAGAAAGCAGGTAATAATAAGAAGTCGATTTTCGAGACTATACACAATATATCCGATGTTCTCGCCAAATCAATTAGCCCGCAAAATAATAAATATACTTAAAAAAAATTATTCTTAGGTTATGGAAAAAAATAAACTAGAAACAATGTTTACTGTTAATTGTATATCCATATATGTATATATATCGTATCGGAGTATAAAAAATGCGTAGACTTGAAGAGAAGACTGACGCTTATTATATAATAAGCTGTAATCGTCTCTTCCACTCCATGCACTTTCTTTCTATAAAGGTTATTTTTAGTTTGTAAAAATATCTTTCTCTCTTCGTGTTAAAATTTTTATATTTACTGATCAAAGACTTATTTTCAGGCTGCTCAAAAATTTTATTCCCTTCTTGTCTTAAAGAAATTTAAGGTTCTTCAAATTATTCAATCGTCACCCTACGCCGATATTGGAATTATGCGTGGACCAACATTTGAAAATCCTAAAATATAAAAACGGATAATGATTATAANAACTTTTTATTTATTTTTATTTTAATAACTAAATTAATAAAAAAAGTTTTGTTAATTTAAAGGGAATGAAAAATTTCGGCATTGTTATTTTTTATACAGGCACAACTCCTATTTAAATGGTAATTTTATTTTTCCGCATTTACCATACCTTGTCGGCTCATGCATAATTTGGTGAATTATTTTCCACTTAAAAATTTAAGGTACGAAGGCTTAAAATTTAACATTAAAAAAAATATTTGTTTCTTTTTATTTGTGTCGGTTTTTGCAGCTTGCTTTTCATCTTACATATATTTCACCCCTTATATAGCAGTTGCACAACTACAAATTTATAAAGAAATTAATCCGTTTTTCGAATCTGTCTCAACTGAAGGGAAGCTGGGAAGCTCTTTGCTCCAAAGTGCTGTTTTCCTACTTGAGAATCTTTAGATTTTCTTTTCTTTTTGAAAGCAAAGACTTGAATTTTGTTACTGTCCTACACCATGGTTGACACAAACACATTTATAGCTAGGGTTGGAAAGCTTCAGTGGATGCTGTCGGATGAATCGGCCTTGGAGACTGTGCGTTTGTTGGAGCTGACGGACAGAAATTATGATGTCCCCTTTGAGATGCCCTTTAATTCAGCTAGCTCTGAATTTGTGATTACTAATTCCCAAGCCTGGATTTATATTGCAGATATCGTGGTTATGGAACAGATTTTCTCAGTGCCTCCGGGGGCCTGTCGCAAGAAAATTTGATGAAATGAGAAGTCTATATGTTGTATTGTTAATGGTTATGGTCACCTATCCTGTCTTTGTAATCCGTCAAGCTACCGTGCGTTTGGACGCTGGCATCATAGCCTGCTACATTTTGGTGGCACCGTAGGCATCAAGGGCCTCTGCTCCCAAAGTTTCTACTTCCAGCAGCGCCGTTTATTTATCTGCGTTCGTTTCCGTCAATTCTCTCGTAGCTAAGGATCTTTTTCGTCATATGGCACTGCTAGCCAACGACAACGTCCTAATCCAAAACCATAATGCAGTTTTATTTGATTCTGACTCGCAAGTACCTCAAGACTGGCGAACCAGCTGCTGCTGCGTTGCCTGTGATGCTGGGTTTTCTGCTGATGGGTTTTCAATGCAAGTCAGCGTCCTATCCCAATGCTAAGTCTACTCTGCGCAATTGACAGCGATCGTTGCCTCCAATATAAGCCAACTTAAAGCTTGCGGATCCTTAATTTCCTTAGCCTCATAGAGTTGATTTTCTAATTGAAGCTGGGATACTCAATGAGCTGCTTTGCGCGGGACAAATTCATACATCTTATGGGTTACCTTCAATCCAAAAAAACTCGTTTCGGATGGGTTGTTTGGGTGATGGTGGAAATTTGCTTACAGTAGATGAGCGGTCGCGACAAGGCAGCCCCCTATGTTTGGATGAGCTGTAAACCTTTAATTTGGACACGGCTGCATACGAAACGAAGCTGGCTGCCTACAAGGTGCGTTTCAATATTAGCAGCACATCCTGAATATAGCGGACTGTGTTATTAGATGTATTCGAACCCATGTATTTTCCAGATTCCGATGGAGTATAGAGTAGTTTCTCCTAATGTTAAAGGAATCTAAATTGTCTGAATTTCCAAAGATTTTTGAAAAACTAATCTCTTCACATATGCAACATCATGAAGCGCCGTTCCACCACTACCAATTTATTGGAACTTACATCTTTTATCATGGATGTATTATGGAATGATTTCAATAACCCTGTCTTTAGTAAAGAATTTGACTCTGATTCGCTTCTTTTATGTAAACTCTGTCTTTTGGTATTTGGCCAACCGATCTCCTGACTGGATTTCGAGCGACTTAAATGGATTTTTACTCGCGCCCAGTCGGCGTCGCATTTGATGAGCTCCAAAAAAAAGCCATCTTGGACCTTTACTTAGCAATTTTTTATTAATGACTTACCCATTTCCTTAAAAATTTAACTTACACTTATATGTTTTATATGGCCTTTCGGCCCTTATATTATAGTTCAACGAGATGGCCCTTCCTGGCGTTGCACTCAAGACAGCGGGGGCCAGGGCGGCGTCAGCACATTTTTAATAAAGGAGCGACGCTTTTTGAGTTTCGTGGTTGCAGTTGCAGTTTTGGGCACTACGAAGGGTTTCCTCATCCTCTATGCAGGATTATCAGACCAAAGCGGTATCCCAGGTAGGCGGGTCGGCGCAGTGCAGTACTTCATTAGATATTATTGAACCCATGAAGTCGACAAAGGCGACACAGTTGGCGACACAGCTCTTCACGTGTCTCAAAGCGTCGCGGACGCATCGCCCTTAGCGAAGTCCAAACTGCCATCTGCATCCTTCCGAAAGGACTTCTCTTACACGATCAACCATAATGGCCTCGAGCACCTTGCCAAAGACTGACACCTGGCATATCCCACAGTACGACGGGGGTTCACACGACGGGGGGGTTTTCGTTCCTCAACCTCACCGAGCCTTCAAGAGTCAGAATCTCTCCGGCGACCCAAATCAGACCTCCTAGACGGCCCCCATCACAATCGAAGGCCTACTAGAACGCCGCTCACAATATATCCGATGTTCTCGCCAAATCAATTAGCCCGCAAAATAATTGTTGAGCGATCAGCTTTTTGATAGCGACCGAATTAAATACGAGATTCAATTGTTTATATTTAATTTATTGAGCTAATTCCGCACAATAAAACAAATAGCGGCCCTTCAATAACAACTCTTCAACTACAACAAGAAGAAGCACAGCTTTGGCGCAGAAGCTCTTCCAAAGCTCCCAAAAGCGCATGCGCTACAAAAATGAAAACAAAGTGCATGCGAATCTGGGAGTCAAAAGAGAAGATTAAATGCCGCTGCAGATGAACAAATTATCAATATTCTAATTAGCCTATCTGGTGGCTGCTTAGCCCAACATCCTCCCCCCTATTGAAGGGTGGGCCTTCAATAACAATTTTAGAAGGGCAGCAGACACGTCTTTTTCATTAAGAAGATTTAGAACTCACAGGGCGAACAAGGCACACCAACTTCTTCCAAACTCTTGACCATGCATTGCTCCCCCCAATAGACCAATGCGGGAGTCGAGTTCTCCTAACGAGTGCAGGGGGTCCGGAACGTTGATTCTTCTCCTCTTCTCCTTCTGCATAGGGCAATCCAGCATCCCGCGATAGTCCATTGCGTCCAGAAACCACCCATCCAAATAGTGTATTTTGGACAACTGGGAGGCAGTGACCTAATTGGATTTGGCCAACTGACAATAGGTTGAAGAACAGGCTGGCTCCAATTAGCAGGTCCACACCTTGCGGTCTGTGGAAGTTGGGATCAGCCAGCGCTACGCCGTGAGGAATCTTCCATTTCGAAATATCAATTTTAAGGCTGGGCTGACAGTCCGCAATATGAGACACTATAACCGCCTCTAGGTTCGCACAATATGTGGTTAGTCGAGACTTCACACACACATTAACGGAGGATCCATCCGTAGCAAACTCAGTGCCGCCAAGACCGGCGACCGCTACACAGCTTTTGGTGCGACGAAGCTGAAGTTGACTTGCCAGCCGCGATGAGATAAGGTGAACTTGTGAACCAGAGTCCAATAACACCCTGCAAGGCAGGAAGGCACCTGATCGACCACGGATGAGGATATTGGCGGTTGGCAGAAGCACTTCAGTAGGGCGATCCTGCGTCAAGACCGTGTTGATTGACTGGGACGGTGGGGTAGCAACGGCAACACCAACGGCGGAACCCAAGCTTCGTAGTGGTGGGGAATTGTTTGAGCTGGGCAGCTGCCCGCAATGGTGCAACAAAGCATGATGTCGGCGATTGCACTTTGGGCAACGGGCAGCTGAACATCCGCGTGCAAAATGACCATCCTCCAAACATACAAAGCAGCGGGTCAGCCGTCGCACTTCGTCGTACCGTTGACTAAGTGGCAAGGCAATGAAGCTTGGACATGTAGGAAGCGGGTGCGCCAAAACACCACACAGGGCGCATAGAGCTGGACGGGCGTTGATAATCATGCATGACGATCGGTTATTCGAAGATCTCCCTCGGCCCACTTGGTTAGATGGTGGATACGCAGCCAAAGAAAAGTCGACGCATTCAAGAGTCCGGCACCTTTGCTCCAAGAATCGTGCCATGGACTCCCAAGACGGAAGGCTGTCGTTGTTTCCGGCGAGAGTGTCTTCCCATTTGGCTCTTGTGGCCGGATCCAACTTCTGAAGGACAATCTGGATGAGCAAGCATCCTTGGATCTCGGCAGCTGATCCGGAACTCATGAGAGCCCGCATATGCCCATTGAACCGATCCGACAGCTCCCGCAACGTAGCAACAGAACCTGGCTCGACCACACGAAGCTGCAGGATCTCGTTGATGTGAGACTGGAAAATTAATCGCCTATTACTAAACCGATTGCGCAATAGGTCAAGAGCCACATCGTAGTTCGCGTCAGTAATTTCCAGCGCTCTCACCGTCTCCAAGGCTGACTCGCGCAGGCATGAAATGAGCCACCGGAGCTTTTCCATATTTGTTAGATGCGGATGGCTGTCAATCGTGGCCTTGAACAGGGCGAAGAAATCCGGCTAGTCAACATAGCCGCCGCTAAATGTTGGCATCGGCAACGCTGGTAAGGAGGGTGCTGGCTTGTATGGCATGGGTGAGACACCGGCACCGTCGAGAAGTGTGGAGTGGGCAGCAATTCTAATGGAGTGCTTGGCAACCTCCACCTGAATGTCCACCTGCACATCAGTCGCCAGCTGCGAGAATCTCCAATAAAGGTCACTCCCGATCTCGCTGAAGTTAAGCTCCTCCAACTCTTCTTGAAGCGCGGTGAACCGCTCACGCAAACGCTTCTCCACTGACTCCAGCGCCACAATGGTGCCATCCTCATTCCGCCCTGCAGCCTTCACCTTATGATGCAGCGCCTCCATCTCCTGGCAGGTCACCTCTGCTCTTCTCCGCAGCATCCTTTCCCGGCTTGCGGCAGCAGATCCAATAGTTCCACATCCAGACTCCATCCCGCAAATCTCCAGCGCGTGTGAATCAAATCGAAAACCAAGAGATGTTTGTTATTTTTTTTTTGTTTATGAAGTTTTCGTACCGCAGTTTTTTCAGTTTCTCGGGCAATTAAACTGATTGAACTTCGGGCGCGATCACGTCGGGGTCACCAATGTTGAGCGATCAGCTTTTTGATAGCGACCGAATTAAATACGAGATTCAATTGTTATATTTAATTTATTGAGCTAATTCCGCACAATAAAACAAATAGCGGCCCGTCAATAACAACTCTTCAACTACAACAAGAAGAAGCACAGCTTTGGCGCAGAAGCTCTTCCAAAGCTCCCAAAAGCGCATGCGCTACAAAAATGACAACAAAGTGCATGCGAATCTGGGAGTCAAAAGAGAAGATTAAATGCCGCTGCAGATGAACAAATTATCAATATTCTAATTAGCCTATCTGGTGGCTGCTTTGCCCAACAATAATAAATATACTTAAAAGAAATTATTCTTAGGTTATGGAAAAAAATAAACTAGAAACAATGTTTACTGTTAATTGTATATCCATATATGTATTTATATCGTGGAGTATAAAAAATGCGTAGACTTGAAGATAAGACTGACGCTTATTATATAATAAGCTGTAATCGTCTCTTCCACTCCATGCACTTTCTTTCTATAAAGGTTATTTTTAGTTTGTAAAAATATCTTTCTCTCTTCATGTTAAAATTTTTATATTTACTGATCTAAGACTTATTTTCAGGCTGCTCAAAAATTTTATTCCCTTCTTGTCTTAAAGAAATTTAAGGTTCTTCAAATTATTCAATCGTCACCCTACGCCGATATTGGAATTATGCGTGGACCAACATTTGAAAATCCTAAAATATAAAAACGGATAATGATTATAAAATAAATATAAGAACTATATATATATAACAGATTATTAAAATAAAACTTTTTATTTATTTTTATTTTAATAACTAAATTAATAAAAAAAGTTTTGTTAATTTAAAGGGAATGAAAAATTTCGGCATTGTTGTTATTTTTTATACAGGCACAACTCCTATTTAAATGATAATTTTATTTTTCCGCATTTACCATACCTTGTCGGCTCATGCATAATTTGGTGAATTATTTTCCACTTAAAAATTTAAGGTACGCAGGCTTAAAATATAACATTAAAAAAATATTTGTTTTTTTTTATTTGTGTCGGTTTTTGCAGCTTGCTTTTCATCTTACATATATTTCACCCGTTATATAGCAGTTGCACAACTACAAATTTATAAAGAAATTAATCCGTTTTTCGAATCTGTCTCAACTGAAGGGAAGCTGGGAAGCTCTTTGCTCCAAAGTGCTGTTTTCCTACTTGAGGATCTTTAAGATTTTCTTTTCTTTTTGAAAGCACAGACTTGAATTTTGTTACTGTCCTACACCATAGTTCACACAAACACATTTATAGCTAGGGTTGGGAAGCTTTAGTGGATGCTGTCGGATGAATCGGCCTTGGAGACTGTGCGTTTGTTGGAGCTGACGGACAGAAATTATGATGTCCCCTTTGAGATGCCCTTTAATCCAGCTAGCTCTGAATTTGTGATTACTAATTCCTAAGACTGGATTTATATTGCAAGTATCTTGGTTATGGCCCAGATTTTCTCATTGCCTCCGGGGGCCTGTCGCAAGAAAATTTGGCGTCCATTTTTGTTGTATGAAATGAGAAGTCTATATGTTGTATTGTTAATGGTTATGGTCACCTATCCTATCTTTGTAATCCGTCAAGCTACCGTGCGTGTGGACGCTGGCATCATAGCCTGCTACATTTTGGTGGCACCGTAGGCATCAAGGGCCTCTGCTCCCGAAGTTTCTACTTCCAGCAGCGCCGTTTATCTATCTGCGTTCGTATCCGTCAATTCTCTCGTAGCTAAGGATCTTTTTCATCATATGGTACTGCTAGCCAACGACAACGTCCTAATCCAAAACCATAATGCAGTTTTATTTGATTCTGACTCGCAAGTACCTCAAGACTGGCGAACCAGCTGCTGCTGCGTTGCCTGTGATGCTGGGTTTTCTGCTGATGGGTTTTCAATGCAAGTCAGCGTCCTATCCCAATGCTAAGTCTACTCTGCGCAATTGACAGCGATCGTTGCCTCCAATATAAGCCAACTTAAAGCTTGCGGATCCTTAATTTCCTTAGCCTCATAGAGTTGATTTTCTAATTGAAGCTGGGATACTCAATGAGCTGCTTTGCGCGGGACAAATTCATACATCTTATGGGTTACCTTCAATCCAAAAAAACTCGTCTCGGATGGGTTGTTTGGGTGATGGTGGAAATTTGCTTACAGTAGATGAGCGGTCGCGACAAGGCAGCCCCCTATGTTTGGATGAGCTGTAAACCTTTAATTTGGACACGGCTGCATACGAAACGAAGCTGGCTGCCTACAAGGTGCGTTTCAATATAAGCAGCACATCCTGAATATAGCGGACTGTGTTATTAGATGTATTCGAACCCATGTATTTTCCAGATTCCGATGGAGTATAAAGTAGTTTCTCCTAATGTTAAAGGAATCTAAATTGTCTGAATTTCCAAAGATTTTTGAAAAACTAATCTCTTCACATATGCAACATCATGAAGCGCCGTTCCACCACTACCAATTTATTGGAACTTACATCTTTTATCATGGATGTATTATGGAATGATTTCAATAACCCTGTCTTTAGTAAAGAATTTGACTCTGATTCGCTTCTTTTATGTAAACTCTGTCTTTTGGTATTTGGCCAACCGATCTCCTGACTGGATTTCGAGCGACTTAAATGGATTTTTACTCGCGCCCAGTCGGCGTCGCATTTGATGAGCTCCAAAAAAAAGCCATCTTGGACCTTTACTTAGCAATTTTTTATTAATGACTTACCCATTGCCGCGCACCCGGAATCTTTCTGGCCCGATCTGCCAGACTATGCTCCACCTGCCCGGCTTTTCCTTCCTCCTTCGGGCCTCTTCCTCCACCTTCCACTTTAGCTCCGGCGGCCAGTTTTGCTCGGGCACTGCTCCTCCATTTCCTTGCGAATTTGATCTTTTGAGCACCGGCCTCGGAGGCCTCTTCTCCGGGCAGGAGACATGCCTCTCCAGCCCCGGCCTCACCTTCGGAGCTGGCCACACCCACGCGTCCACGGCTCCTCCTCTGCCTCCTCCTCCTTCCGCTCCTGCGGGTGCGGGGTGGGTGGCCTCGCCGGCTGCCACTTCCGGCTTGGCCACTCCCGTGGCCCCGTCATCTTTCTTATCTGCGCGTCCTGCGCCTCCTTCCGGGCCCAACGGCCCCGCCGGGTGACCCTGCTCTGCTGGCACCTCCGGCGCGCCGCTCCTTGGAGCATTGCGGCACGCCCTGCCGCTGCTTCCGCCCTCCACCGGTGGGTCGCCGCTCGGGCCATCTCCTCGGCCAGCCTAGTCCTGGCCCTTGCCAGCGCCAGGGTAGAGCCCGCCTTCCGCCGGTCCTGGCTCCTCCTCCGTCTCCTTCTCATAGCCTGCAGGTTCTGGCTCGGCCGGTGGTCCTCCTCCTCTGTCCTGGCCTTGCCCACCGGGATCGCCGTAACTCCATTGGCCCCCCGGGCCATCACCCGGAGGACCCTCCTCGTCGATTGGAGCCGCCGGACGTCCCATACAGGCAAATCCAGGATTTCCAGGTCGCTCTCATCCGAGGAGACCACAGGTGAGGCGTGGGATGACTGCGTCTGTGTAGCGTCCATGGTAGTCTTGTAGAAAAAGGCCGGCCGGTGTCCACTGCTGCCTTTTATAGGCCCGCCGCCTGGCACAGATCCGTTCTTGCGGTCCTTTCGTCTATATCCATGCTCCGGTTGTGGGTCTCCTCCTTTTTCCGGTTGTTCGTGTAATTCCGTGATTGTGTGAGTGTTCTCCGTTTTGGAGCTTGACGGGGATTTTTTTGTTGGTCTTTAATTTGTTCTTTTGGTGCATCATTTATGGACTGCTCTTTCGGGACGCATTCGTCTGACAGTTATCAATAATCCCGTAGTTAACTAGGTCGGTGGCACTTATCAACTCTGAGTTACCGGTGCATTTATGGACCGCCAAAGATCCGTGGTTGTATATGTGTTTTGCGGTTTTTTTTTTCCTTGTTTCCATTGTTTTTTTTTCTTCTTATTGGTGATCGTACCCTCTCCTTTTACTTCTATCCTACGCCTTCGGTGCCGATTCCTCCGCCTGGGCTTTTAGCTCGCTTATGTGGGCTCTCCTCTCTTTCTTTGTGATCCCGTGACGTAGCACGGCGATCACCGGCGAAATGAAATTTGTTACTGCATATGGCCCGTCGTATCTCGGCGCTAGCTTCGCCGCAAAACCTTCGGCCGCTTTAGATAGATGGTGTTCTTTCGCCCACACTATGTCGCCGATCTTCGGGCTCCACTCCCGCCTCCTCAGATTGTAGTGCCGAGCTTGCTCCTGCGCCGCGCGCTCCATGTTTCTCCGCACCATCTCGAACACTTCTTTTAATTTTTCCGCATTTTCTTAGGGAGTGGCTTGGGCTTCTCCTGTCCCCAATGCCCCTTGGTCGAAAATTGCTTTCGGCATTCTTGGCTCTCTGCCCTGGGTGATGAAGCACGGAGAGTACCCCGTGGAGTCCGATACGCTCGAGTTCACCGCCAGCATCAATTCTGGCCAGTGCTCGTCCCACGTCCTTTGGTCTTTTCCTGCAATTTGGGCGATCATCGTCTTCACCGTCCGGTTTGCCCTTTCCGTCGGGTTTTCCTGAGGCGTGTATGGTGCGGTGAACTGATGACGAACTCCGAGCTCCTCGAGAAATTTCTTGAAGCTCCGGCTGGTGAATTGAACACCATTGTCCGTCACCATTACCATCGGCACCCCGTACCTAGCGACGATCCTTTCACGAATTCCCTTCTGCAGCGTCTCTGTTGTGGCTTTTCGCATTGGGACCATTTCTGTCCATTTTGAGAACCGATCGATTATCACTAGTAGCATGGTGTTCCCGTGCTTGGACCTCGGCAACGGTCCCACGAAGTCCGCACATACCGTCGACCACGGCTCCTCTGGGACCTGTGTTAACATCTTCCCCGCGGCCTGCATCTGGCTCGGTTTATAGCGCAAGCATGTCTCGCATTTCCTGACATATTTCCTCACGTCCCTCTGCATCCCTGGCCAGAAGTACCTTGCTGCTACCTTCGCAATCGTCTTCCTTCCGCCTATATGTCCCGCCGTTGGTGCGTCGTGGTTCTCCTTCAGCACCTGTTGGCTCATGTACATCGGCACACATAATTTCCATGATGCCACTTCCTCGCTCCCGACTCTGTGTGAAACGTGTCGGTAAATCAAACCTGCCTCCTCGACGTATTCCGGATACTTCTGTGGGTTTTCCTTTAGTTTCTTCTTCAGCGAGCCAATCCAAACGCATTCCGCGTCTTCCGTTGCTGTGCCACTCTTCAGCTTCTCCACGATCGGCTGGCGGAAGAGTGCATCCGCGACTACGTTCAGCTTGCCTTTCCTGTAGCTGATTACGTAATCGTATTGCTGCAGCTCGAAGACCCATCTCGCGATCCTTCCAAGTGGGCTCTCTATGTTGTTTAACCACTTCAGCGCCATGTGATCCGTTATCACGTCGAACTGGTACCCCTCCAGATATGGCCTCATTTACCGAATTGCCCATATTATTGCGAGACACTCTTTCTCTGTTGCCGAGTAATTCTTCTCCGCGCCTATTAGCGTTCGGCTGGCGTAAGCGACCACTCGCTCGCCCTCATCCGTGTCCTGCGTCAGCACTGCGCCTACGCCGTAATCGCTGGCGTCCGTTTGCAGTACAAACTTCTTCGTGAAGTCGGGGCATGCCAGCACCGGGTCCTCTGCTAAACGTGACTTTAACTTTTCGAACGCTTCTTGTTGTCTCGACGTCCACTCCCACTTTGTTCCCTTTCGCAGGAGATCAAGGGTTTTGCGACCCCAGCGAAATCAGGAACGAACCATCGATACCACGACGCCATCCCTATGAACTGCCGTACTCCTTTCACGTTTGTCGGTGGTTCCAATTCCGTGATCGCTGCAACTTTTCCCGGATCCATACCAATTCCTTGACTCGTTATCCGGTGGCCTAGGTACAACAGCTCTTCCCTGAAGAAATGGCACTTATCTGTGTTTATCCTTTAGTTTGCCGCCTTCAGTCTTCGGAAAACTTCCGTCCATGATTTTCCATGTGCTCCTCCCTCGTGCGCCCGATCACTATTATATCGTCCTGGTACGCGAATGCGTGGGGAGCCGTGTCCGGGCCTATGACCTGGTCTAAAGCCCTTTGAAAAGTTGCCGAAGCCGAGTGTAGTCCGAACGGCATCACCTTCCACTGGTACAGACCTTTCCCTGGTACAGTAAAGGCCGTGTATTTCCGGCTCTCTTCCTCAAGTGGGATTTGCCAATAGCCGTCCTTCAGGTCGAGGCTGCTGAAAAATTTTGCCTCCCTCAATTGCTCCAAAATGAATTTTATTCTTGGCATCGGGTACGCATCCTTCACTGACTTTGCGTTTATCTGCCGAAAGTCTACGCACATCCCCCACTGACCCGTATTTTTCTTCACCATGACAATGGGTGAGCTGTAGGCGCTGTTTGAAGGTTCGATGCATCCCTTCTCCAGCAGTTCTTCCACCTTTTCGTTGATTTCCTCCTGTATTTTGGGGTTCTTTGGGTAATATCTTTGTTTAATTGGGATGTCGTCCTTCATCGTGATTTTATGCTGGGTTATGTTTGAACAACCCTTCTGATTCCTGAACGCCGCCAGCTCTTCTTCGATGAACCTTTTGTCCCGCTCGCGCTCCCATTCCTCCGAGGGTCCCGCTATGGCTATGGACAGCCTCTCCTCCAGGCATCCGCTCCATCTCTCTCTTTTCGGGATCGTGACTTGGTGGCCTGCGCAGTTGATTGTTGTTCCGAATTCTGCGAGGAAATCCCATCCAAGCACCGCGCTGTCTCCCATGCCTGGCAACACTATCATATTCAAATCCTTTTTCTTGTTGCCAAAGCTTACAGTTGTTAGGAGTACCATTTGAGTTTCTATGTGGCTCCCGTTGGCCAAATTTACTAGTCTTCTTGTCGCTTTCCGTTCTCCGGCGATTCGCGGGTCCTCTGCTAGCTTTTCTGAAATGAAACTAGCCGTTGCCCCGGTGTCAACCATGGCCCTCACTTCTGCTCCTCCGACCTTGATGACCGCCGCCAATTGCTGATCGTCTCCGGTTAATCCTCCAACTATCTCTGAGAGGCAGCACCTTGCGATCTCCGCCTTCCTCTCTATCGCTGGGATCGCTGCACGTTTCCCGCTCTTTGGCAGCATTCCGTGCTTCTCACCCCCTCTGCGCCGCACATGCTGCAGAACAACATTCTGGGGTTCCTGCACCCGCTGGCCCAATGGCCCATGCCTCCGCATCTGTTGCACGCCTGTGCTGGGTTTTAACCGTGTCCTTGTCCAGGCGTCGCTGCCCGCTGCATGTTCGGCTGCCTTTGGACTTGGTTTGCTGCCCATTGTTGGTTCGGCTGTTGTTGCCTTGGGCCTGCCCATTGCTGGCTCGGCTGCTGTTGCTGTGGCATTTGGCGATGCTCCTCAGGCTGCCATCTCTGGCCCCATCCCTGTCCTGGATGGCTCTGTTGCTCCGGTGGTTTATGGTGCAACTCCTCCTTTTGCCATATTCTGTCTACCGCTGGGGACTGTCTATTGAAGACCTCCTCTTCCAAAGCCAGCTCCTCGAATTCTTCGGCTAGACCCATGACCTCCTCGAGTGATGCACATGCGTAGGGTCGCATGAACATTTTCATGCGTGGCATGCAGTTCTCAACGAGCCTATCAATGACCTCCTTTGTTGACTTTCCTAACGGCTTCATTAGCGCCTGAAGGTCCACCATGTACTCTTTGAAAGGCTCTCCTCGCAGTTGCTTCCGCTGCTTTACCTGGTCTGCCAGTTTCTCGAAGTATCCTTTTGGCAGGAAAAAGGCCTCGAAGCTCTTTCTGAACTCCTTCCATGTGGGCCACTCCTCGTCGTTCATTAGGAACCATTTTTGCGCTCTGCCCTGGAGTAGTTCGGGCATCGCTCGCGGGATTGTGTTTATATCCATCCCGTATGTTATGGCAGACCATGCTACTCGGTCCACGAACTCGAGAGGATCCCCTGTTCCGTCGAATCGGAACGACCACTCTCGGACTTGTCTCGCCAACTTCGCATAATCCACCTGTACCGGGACTGGCTTCCGCGCTTGTGGCTCCATGCTCCTCATGCTCTTAATTTCTGGCACTGCCAGACTTTGGATGAGCTTTTCCGATTCGCTCACCGCTCTCTGCCTCGGCGTGGTCCTCTGCGCGAACTTCTCCTCGAATCCCCGTGCGACCACCAATTTTTTTATTTATTTATTGAAGTAACAATTATCTGTTATTTATATATACAATTTTTAAAATTAATTAATTATAATTAAGAATTAGGAAAATTATTCAAAAGAAAAACAAACAATTTAGATTTTATTACATCAAGGGATAATTCAGGGGAAAATAAATGGGACAATAGATTATAATTTTTACAAATAACACGAAAAGGATCATGGTCCGCAAAATTTGATCTACAAATTGGTAACCAAAGGGGTCGGAAGGATCTGGTTGACCTATTTGGAACAGAAAATTTGATTTTTTCAAGTAAAAGATGAGAGTCAACTTGACCAAGAATGAGTTTATGAAGGAGCATGGCCCCAGCACAAGTACGACGTACCTGCAATGGTGGCAGGTCTAATAACTTTAGCCGACAACTATATGGTGGAAGAAGACCATCTGAGTCCCAGTTTAAATATTTTAAGGCAAATAAAAGAAACTGCTTTTGCACTGATTCAATACTTCTTTGATGAACCATATACTGCGGACTCCAAACGCATGAACAAGGATCTGACGAACCAAAGAGATATACAACGTTTTAGTGGTAAAGGGATCATCAAACTCTTTTGACCAGCGCTTGATAAATGCAAGTACTCCTCTGGCTTTATTAACTGTTAGAGAAATATGTTCATTAAACGACAGCTTGTGATCGAAAAGAACTCCAAGATCATTCATTAAGGAAACACGATCTAAAAAGTGATTCCCAAGTGAGTACATGAGATGACATGAGGCGTGCTACGGTTAAACGTCATAACCTTGCATTTTGAGCAGTTTAGTGAGAGGAGATTATTAGAACACCACAAGAATACTTCGTCAAGGTCAAACTGTAGATGTCTATGAAGAAAGTGGTCAGAGTAAGAAAAACAGAGCTTCACATCATCGGCATACATAAGTGTAGTAGCATAGCTCACGACACTAGGCAAGTCGTTAACAAAGAGGATAAATAGAAGAGGTCCTAAGTGACTGCCTTGCGGAACACCAGATGTTACTTTTATAACTTGAGATGTGATGTTCTTGAACAAAACCCGCTGCGTACGATTAGATAGATATGAAGTCATCCACTTTATGATATTAGGAGGGAAACCCATAAGATGAAGTTTCTGGAGAAGGAGACGGTGATTAAAAGAATCAAAAGCTTTGCTAAAATCGGTGTAAATAACATCGGTTTGCATTCGTTTGAGAAAACCCATATGGACGATCGAAGTGAATTCTAGCAAATTGGTTGTTGTAAAACGATTTTTGACAAAACCATGCTGGGTGGAGGAAATTATGCTTTTGCAATGATGTTGCAGTTGCAATGTAACCATTTTCTCCAGCAGCTTGGGAATAGCAGAAAGTTTAGCAATACCACGGTAGTTATCAATAAGTATTTTAGAACCTTTCTTATGAAGTGGAATAATAAAAGATTCATTCCATCTCTTGGGAAGGCATGAAAGGTCCAAAGATAAATTGAATAGGGTAGTAAGAGGATAGCATAGGATATCGGAGCAGTACCTAAGAATACAGCTCGAACGTTATCAGGAACAGCAGAAAAATAGATATCCAAGGTTGAAAGAGCATTAGAAACATCAAGATGATTAAATTTAGACAAGTAGATATTGTTTATATACGGAATATTATAAGGGTATGTAGAATTTAAATTATAAGAATCGGACGAATAAGTTGATTGAAAGAATGATGCAAAGAGATTTGCAATACCATGATCTGAAGAATCAGAAATATTTTTATAAGATAGGGAAGGAGGAAAAAGACTGGATTTACGTTTCATATTGACAAACGAATAAAAGGAGCTCGGATCATTTCGGAAGTTAGCCTTACAATTTACAACGTAACGCTTATAAAGTTGATTATTAAGAAGAATAAACTGGTTACGAATGTAAAGAAAGTTTATCTGATGAAACAAAGATCCAGACTTAAGAAACATTTTGTAAGGTCTAGATTTCCTGTTCTTAAGACGAGAAAGGTGTTTGTTAAACCATGGCGGTTTCGTTGATGAAGACGATGAAAGTACTGGAACAAATTTGTCCAACGCGTTGTGGATTACATCATAAAAAGAATCAGTAGCAGCATCAATAGAGTTAAAAGATGAAAGATATTCCCAGTCAATTCCAGCTAAATGGTTGCGAAGAGCGTTGTAATCCGTTTTTCGGAAACATTTAGAACGATACTGAGCCTCATAGTTATGCATATTAGGGACATCAATTAACACCGAAACCAATAGTGTGGGATGGTGTACATCTTCAGGAAGCGATAGTGGTGAAGACCGATTTACAGTGACAGAGGATATTCTATTACAGAAAATAAGGTCTAGGGACCTGCTAAGTGTGTTAAGGATGGGGTTAGTTTGGGAAAGAGCAATTTCAATTAGTTCATCAATGAAGTCGTTATGGCAACTAGAATGCAAGGAATTGTCATTTTCACACGGGATCCAGGAGATTTGGGGAAGGTTGAAATCACCCATGATTAGGACAAAATCAGAGTCATTGACTAATGATAAAACGTACTTGATAGCATTAAGGTGATGAAAATATACCGTATCATCAACCGATAGAGGTATATAAGAACAGGTCATGAAAAATGAGACGGACCAACAGTTATTTTTACTGCGATAAACTCGATTCCAAACTGATTCGGGAAAGTTATTAGTTCAGCCGAGTATTTAATACTAACAGCAATGAGGACACCACCACCAAAAGAAGGCCTATTCAATCGAAACCCAATGTAGTTTGGAACAAAAATTTCATAATCAGAGACAGAGGAATTAAGCCAGGTTTCAGTAAGTGCAATAGCATCAAATTCAAAAGAAGCACTCTTAGTAAAAAATTGGCTCAGTTTACCCAGAATACTTCGAACGTTTTGGTAGTAGCAAGAAAAAACATTATTACTCAGTTTTTTGGAGCTTACTTCATCGTCCTTCGTTTCATCGACCCATCTTGCCACCAGTGCCCTCATGGTCTCCACGGTTCCATCCGCCGCGAGACCGAGCTCTCTGCACACTTCGCACAACTCCTCTCTGCGAAGCGCGTAGATCCAATTTTTCCTCCCCATCTTGAAACTGTGTTACTCCTAGACTCTAAAGCAATCACGTAGTTTGGGCGCCAGGTGTAACGAACTGTTTTGCTATGTTTTGCTCGCAACAAACGCCGCGGCTAGCTCACAGAGGTTGAGGGTACGTTCCACCGAATTTATAGATTCGACGTGATTGCCCGAACCCAGAAATAACACGGTATTGCTTCTTTTCAAATAAATCCCCTTTATTGTAAATAATTTACAAAGAAATAAAGAGAATCTCACCGGCTGTCTGGCTCAGCCGACCGACCGCTCGTCCTCCCGTCGATCCCCGATCCCCGCTCCGGGTTGGTGCCAATACGCACGCCCTCCCAAAGCTTGCGCCCGGCAGGTCATGCGGTCTTGGTGCCTGGCGCCGAAACGGCTCTCGGTTCCCTTTGTTCGGACTCACGGACTCTGGTTGCGGGGCCTGTGTTGCTGCTTGTCGTCTTCTGTTGCCGCTGCCTGTCCGTCGCTGCTGCTCCCTCGTCGTCGCTGCGCTACGGTGGCCGCTGCTCCCTCGTCGTCGCTGCTATGCTGCTGCCGCTGCTCCCTCTGCCGTTGCTGTTCCTCCGTTTGGGGTGCCGTGGACCTCGGAACCCTTGGCTCGCCTGGATTGGCCCTTTCGCCGTGGCCGGCACCTAATCCGTGTTAACAGACCGAGTGGCTCACCTCCCAGGCATACGCCGGGCAGGATATGCTCCTCGCTGCTTAGCGGCCGGATCAGGGCACGAAGGGCCTTCCTACCGTACAGGACACGCCCCGGTCGCGTTCGCCACTCGCCTCCAAACACCTGCGTGCCTACGCCCCGCAGGATCTATGCTAGGCCAGAGGTTTGGGCGTCGCGTCTCCTTTGACTCTAGGTGGTCCGCTGTGCATACGCTCCAGCGCCTGGATCAGGATTCTCTTGACTTCCCGGGGTGTCCCTGCCTGGTTTCACAAATGGGCTTGAGTTTCCGGGTTGGGTAGCCCTCGCGTTACAGGATCACACCTGGATCGAACGGTCAGGAGAAGACAAGGCGTACGCCAGGCTGATCCGTTGCTGCCGTCACTACACCAGGATACTTGTCGTGTCCGGGAATAACTCCACCCGACTCTTTTACCCTTGGGCCTCAGCTTTGCCGCGGATCCTTGATCCTTTTCCCCTGACTCCTTGCTCGATTCGATGTGCGTACCGCCGCCGGACTTACCCACAGGGGGTCCTTAAGCTATTTTCGTATATCCTTGCTCAGTCGCTTTAATAGCCCGCACTTAGGACTGTCGGACTTACCCACGGGGGGTCCTTCAGCCTGTACTCCTAACTCTTCAAGGAAGCTTTCCAACTTGAATGGCAGACTTACCCACGGGGGGTCTTTCACTCACTCTCCCAGCTTCCCTAGAAGACTCGGCCTCGATTCGCTCCAGGGGCTATCCTTATATAGTGCCAGAGGCGCCCGTTAATCCTTGCGAATCCACTTACTGCCGTTAATCGTCCGCTCCTTCACTTTCTCCGTTAGCTTTCTCCACTCCCGCCGTCTTTCTATCGGCGAGCTTTCTTTGTTGACCCTCCCCCGATGGCCCCGCTTGGGCCTCCGATCCGCATTATTTTTGTGCCGGTCATCGGACTTCGTCCCGATGCCCCGCGATCCCCCCCTGGACATTCCAAATGCATTTCTGTGTTTTTGTGCATTTTGTAAACACAGCTGCGCGGTCGCCGGCCGCTTCGTTCCCCGCCGTCCCCGCTGTTTCCTATGACCTTCGAGCGCGCCCGCGGAGGCCCGGCCGGGACCGTAACGTTCTACGGTGATTCCTCTTTCGCCCTCTTCCGTGCGCGATGCCGTGCTGGTTCCTCTTGCCCCCGCTGCTGCCCCCGCATGCCGTCTGTGCTCGACGCATTTCTCCCTTTCCGTTTTCTAAACACAGCAGCGCTGGCCCATCCGACGCTGCAGTGCTGACTTTCTTGTAACGGTTGCAATGGTAAAGTAGACAACCAGCATATTAAAATATGCTCGGCACTTTCGGTAGTTGTAGATTGAGGTCCCAGGGTAGTCGATAGATAGTTGTTGGAAGGGTGCTCCCACCGCGGTAGGTTTTATATGGCCTTTCGGCCCTTATATTATAGTTCAACGAGATGGCCCTTCCTGGCGTTGCACTCAAGACAGCGGGGGCCAGGGCGGCGTCAGCACATTTTTAATAAAGGAGCGACGCTTTTTGAGTTTCGTGGTTGCAGTTGCAGTTTTGGGCACTACGAAGGGTTTCCTCATCCTTTATGCAGGATTATCAGACCAAAGCGGTATCCCAGGTAGGCGGGTCGGCGCAGTGCAGTACTTCATTAGATATTGTTGAACCCATGAAGTCGACAAAGGCGACACAGTTGGCGACACAGCTCTTCACGTGCCTCAAAGCGTCGCGGACGCATCGCCCTTAGCGAAGTCCAAACTGCCATCTGCATCCTTCCGAAAGGACTTCTCTTACACGATAAACAATAATGGCCTCGAGCACCTTGCCAAAGACTGACACCTGGCATATTCCACAGTACGACGGGGGTTCACACCTATACTATCTGACGCCACCGTTAGCATTAGCGCCCAAGCTCCACTGGCCAATGTATGAATTCCGCAACTTTCCGTTCCTCAACCTCACCGAGCCTTCAAGAGTCAGAATCTCTCCGGCGACCCAAATCAGACCTCCTAGACGGCCCCATCACAATCGAAGGCCTACTAGAACGCCGCTCCGATTCGCCTGGAATCCAAGTGACTATTCCCAAAATAAGAGGTGAAGCCTGAACTGAATAACTGAAATGAAGAGTCCCACTCTAAAACTTTATTTAATTGCAATGCAGGACTATTCGAATTGAACGTCATTGCCAACGCCCCTGCTCTATTAAAGCGACTGCTGGACAGCCTGTTTCGCTGCTGCGGAAAGTAATCTACTGTACTCTATTTCTTACTTCTTACTAGAAGTAGGTGTTCGAAAGATTAAGAGACGCTGGACTCAAACAACATTCCCAAAGAAGCCCTGACCACCTCACCCATCCTCACCTTACACCTGTGAACTCCTATAAACCCTTCATTCTGGAAACGGATTCCTCAAATCACGGCAGCGGCGTGCTGAGCCTCAAACCGAACAAGAACGCGTCCTGGAATATTAAAGCAAGACCTTTAGCCCTGCTTAATGTAAATATAATGGTACCCGCCACAAACCGCTAACTGGTGTTCACGCATTTGCTGTCAGCAATATCAGATGAACATGAAAAGCAGAAACCAGCACGGAAACGCAGTTTCTTTACCACATTGACCGTGCGGAGATTGCCGCACCTATACCTAAACAGAACGCGACGACGGAGAATCTATCCTGTTACTCCAGATACAAACGATGGACCCTACTATGTTCCAAGCAAAATATCCTATCCCAAGAGCTGAGTTGACCTTAAAGAGCTGTCTTTACCCAGCCTAGTAGATGAATATAAAGCAGAACCACCCACCAAAACAAAGATTTTGGGAGCCCGCGGAATGGTGAAACTAAGGCCTATTAGCACGTGAACAGCCGCTTTGGCGGCCAACACTGCGCCGACCCGCCGACCTGGGATACCGAGAGTTTGTGGCAGAGCTTCTTCGCAGACAGAAGAACAAAGCCATAACTCTAAGAAATGTGGCAACTGCGGTGGAAATCATACTGCCAATTACAGGGGATGTCCAGTTTATAAAGAGCTAAAAAATCTTATGAATACAAAATAACCCTTACAACAACGCCCGTTTGCCACTCAAAAACCACCACGGCGTCTTTGACTACACCTGGAGTTTTTTACTCCAGCGTTCTACGATGGCCAGGACTATTAAATAGCGTAGGTTCAGCACCACTGGTAACTGAAACTGAAGGATATCCACCTCCGCCTACGGGTACTACGAGGGAAAGAGTAGAGAGGCCAAGAATCTGCAACCCCCGAAATAAATGGTATCGAAGGAATGTTGTCCACACTTATAAGTCTAATGGTCACAATGCAAAATAATATGCAGGACCTCATGCGAAACCAAAATCGACTAATGGAGCTTTTAGTCAAACAAAAATCCAATTAGATGGCTTATTTGAGAATCTGTCTATGGAATGCTAACGGCATTTCAAAGCGCAAAAATGAACTTAAGACATTTCTTGATGACAATAATATCGACAATAATACCCACCTAACGAACAAAAACAACTTCTATCTAACGGGATATATATTTCATGCAACACATCATCCAGATGGGAAGGCTCATGGAGGAACTGGGATCCTCATAAAGCAGCGCATAAAACACCATTCCCTCCAACGAGTTGCTACAAATTCTTTGCAGTCAACTTCAATACGAATTCAGACCGTGGGAGGTCATCTAAACCTAGCTGCAATATACTGCCCACCACGTTTTTGCATATCTGATATGGAGTTTATGCAGTTCTTTGATACTCTAGGCGATTGCTTTATAGCAGGCGGCGACTACAATGCCAAGCACCCACACTGGGGTTCTCGCCTAACCAACCTAAAAGGTAGACAACTATACAACGCTTTGACATAGCCAGGAAATAAACTAGACTTTCTATCACCGAGAAAGCCTACATACTGGCCAGCGGACCCACGGAAGAAGTCAGACCTAATTGACTTTGCGATCACTAGAAAAATTCCACGAAGCATCATTCGAGCCGAACCATTGGATGACCTATCGTCTGACCATTCAGTTGTCCTTCTTCACCTATTTCAACATGCCGAATTACAAAATAATCAAATTTATCTCACATCAAAAAGGACAAACTGGCTTAGGTACAAAAAGTACATAAGATCTCACATAAACATAAGACCGTCAATTAACTGTAGCAAGGACATTCAAGATGCAGTTAACCACCTGGAAGACATGATGACCTCAGCAGCAAAGCTCTCGACTCCTGCGACCACAGAAAAACCTCCATACTCCGCCACAAATTCCTATATAGAAAATCTAGTCCGGGAAAAACGGCATCTCCGCCGTGAATGGCAGGCACACAGATCCCCTTCTTCAAAGGAAAGGCTAAAAACAGCGACACGAAGGCTCACAAAGGTCCTACGGAGCAGAGAAGAACTTGCTCAAAAATCATACATAGAACAGCTTTCCCCAATAAGTACCAGGTGTCCTCTATGGAAAGCCCATCCTAACTTAAAGCCGCCCATAGAAGCAGATATGCCCCTTTGAAAACCAGATGGATCTTGGGCGCGCAGCGATGAAGAAAAAGCAAGCTTCTTCGCTAGTCACCTTTGTAAAGTTTTTACTCCAAATCAAGCAGCCTCTCCTTTCATTCTTCCAGAGCTACCAATTCCAGATCCAGTTCTAGCTATAGAATTTCAAACAACTGAAATCACTAAGGTCATCAAAGAGCACCTCAAGCCAAATAAGTCTCCAGGGCATGACCTCATTGCGCCGAAAATGATTATGGATTAAGCTTTGGCCTCTTCATATAGACCAATAAGTCTACTTTCATGCTTATCAAAGCTTTTTGAGAAACTTCTACTGCTCCGTATCACGCCTTATATGACTTCGAATAATATAATCCCCGAACATCAATTTGGCTTCCGAGAAAAGCATGGCACCATAGAGCAGGGGAACCGTATCACATCTGAAATTCGAACCGCCTATGAACAGCGAGAATACTGTTCTGCTATATTTCTGGACATATCCCAGGCATTTGACCGAGTTTGGCTGCAAGGACTTATGTATAAAATAAAACTATTACTCCCACAAAACTGTCATGAGCTACTCAAAACATACCTGCTTCATCGAGGGTTCACTGTAAAACAAAAAAACTTTACATCAGAAGAGTTCGAAATTAAGGCGGGCGTACCCCAAGGAAGCGTCCTCGGCCCCACCCTATATCTTCTATATACAGCAGATATCCCAACAGACCAGCGTCTAACTATGTCAACATTCGCCGATGATACAGCCATACTAAAAAGATCTAAATGCCCGCTGGAGGCATCCAGTAGCCTCTCCTATCACCTTGCACTAATAGAAAAGTGGATGGCGGACTGGCGTATAAAGATAAACGGTGAAAAATCTAAGCACATTACCTTTACTCTCAACAGACAAAACTGCCCCGCTCCAACTCTAATCATTATAAGCTGAGGATGTTCTTGGATTTATCAAAACAATTTCATGACTAATATGCAAATAAATGTTTATATATATCCTTGGTCAGTCCGATTCTGGAGTACGGTTCATGTGTCTGGAGTCCCGAATATGGGTTTCATAAATACCGTATTAAATCGGTACAAAAGACATTTTTGCTCATAAAGGACTCAACTGGGATGCAAATCTTGTCCATCCTTTTTTTTTGCGTGGCTCCCACTGCATACGAACATACCACCTTCCGCCCAACTGGTATTGCGGATATAGATCCGAGATAGAGTAACGGTAAAGTAGGATAGAGTAAAGTATTACGAGGAAGAGTGTTGCTCATAGAAAGCGTTAAGAATAAAAGATTAACGGTTATACGTAGAGCAAAATGACAAGATGTGTAATGGACCATTATAGTCCGAACATAATACACTAAAGGGATCCTGTTGGGCAAATGTCGAACTACAATGGTTAAGAGTTAGAAGTCGGAAATTTCTAGTCCTGGAACGTTAAATTTTAATCATGTTAGTAGATGCTGGTTTTCTACATTACCATTGTTACGGTTACCTTTTTTACCGGTACCATTTTTTAGTGAAGGTAAGTTAATTAATAAAAGTCTACTATGGTAGGAGTAAAGTTGAAGATTTGCATCCCAATTAAAACTTCTAAGGGTGCCAATCATACTCCATATTGAGGATATACTCAAATATGGGATGGACCAAACATGTGTAAAAAGTTTTTGTAATGTAGACTGAAACCGAAAGCGGCGAACATAACTCTTATAACATTCTCTGTTATACACGGTAAAATTTGACAGAGCTACTTAGTATCTTGAATAACTAGTTGTACACCCAGATATTTTGTGTTATTTAAGAATCTACCAGTAAAGCCATTCGAACCATTCAAATTCCAAGATTAAACTTTTTTAGAAGAGAATTTTTAAGTATTTTAAATGGAGAATTTAAGGATTTTTAAGAATATTTAATGTGATTTGTGACATGTTAAAGTGACATTAGACATGTTAAACATGCTTGCGGGGAAGACGTGAATTATCAACATTAGACCACATGAGCTCTGGAATATTAAAGTCACCCATAGCTACCAGTTGGTCACAATAAGACAGAAGATTAGAAACGAATCGAATAGCGTTGTACTTTCCACGAAACAGTCTGGGAAGAGTGCGTTGGTATAAGCCTCAATGGAGTCCTGGCTTGTCATAGTCCACCGCAAATCCGGAGTAAAGACTCCAGCACGGCTATATAAAGATATAGCCTTCGTTGGCCGTATTTGAGAGGCCTTAGACGAGAGGCCTTTGATGACCCCTAGATATTGGTGTAGAAACTAGCTCAGGCAGCCCTTTTTGCCTTTCACAGTTACTTTTTGTACTGCCCAAGCTTAGCTCCATAGGTCTCCCATGCTTCGTCCATATTGGAAGTTGAAATGTTTTTGTAGAGGTTTGCACAGAGCCCTAACACAGTATTTTAGCACACAGCCTGGTACTCCATCGGGGCCTGGTTTAAGCTTTTGAAGATCCAATAAGAAACTATTTTCAGAAAGAGATATAAAGAATATACGAGTGGTTGGCGTATGGCCAATCTGAGATTTTAGGAGATGAATAAATTGTTTGCAAAAAATGTGGCGAATATATTGGCAATGGCCTGATCTGAGGTCGCAGATGAATTTTTAAACTTTAGTAGAGGAGGAAAATATACATTTTTACGCTTAGTTTTTACAAAGTTATGAATCCTGAGGGAACTGAATCCGGCAGCGGAATATAATTCCTATAACATTCTGCGTTTGCCCGGTGAAATCTAACCGGGTTATTAAGAAAATGAGAAATCTCTACTGCAATAGGTTTTTTATATTTATTTAAAAGCCTGTCATTATCGTTTTGTAATTTCGTGAGACACCTTGTAAACCAAATAGAATTGTTTAAGCGTACGCATATTTCCACGGCACGTATAAATAAAAAAAATATTTAAAGTATAAAACCATTTTTCTCAGATGAGACTTTTATCGGTGTATGCCAGAATATCGGACCAGCCAAAAGTATTAATTAACTAATTACTTTTGTGAAAGGCAACAAAAATAACGAATCTTATTTGACATGCTGGGAGGCTTCTGATCGACCCCAGAAATGGTTTCGATTGAAACCTCAAGCGTGACGTGATCGCCGGCCTAGGTCGCCGACCTTACGAATTTCCAACATGGTTAAGGGACAAGTCAAAGATGGTCGCCGTGAAATCATGATGGGTGGAAAGTGACAAAAAAAGATATATATTTAATATTTGACCAAGTGAGACATAAGATTGGAAACAGGCTGTATAGCAGAGAAGTCATACCAGTCCGTAGGCTGTTCGGAAGATGGTAGAATGTCAGAACATGTAGTACACCACGATTGAGCAGAAAAAATTACTATCACAAATAAATTCGTTTCTCAATCTCGGAAGGACAATTTATGGATTTCTACAATTCACTTGGGGATCGTTTTATAGCCGCAGGAGACTACAATGCTAAACACACGCACACGCAGATCACGTCTAGTGACTCCCAGAGGAGGCAATTGTACAATGAAATTATAAATGTAAGAAATAAACTGGACTATGTTTCCCCTGGAAGTCCCACATACTGGCCAACCGACCCATGCAAGCTCCCAGACCTTATTGATTTTGCGGTGACAAAAAACATACCTTGCAATCTAGTAAGTGCCAAAGCAGTCCCAGACTTATCATCAGACCACTCGCCTGTGCTTTTAACGCTTCTTCAAAGCCCAGAAATAACTGAACACCCCCTCAGCCTGACATAGCCAAAAACGAACTGGCTTAAATACAAAAAGTACGTGAGTGCCCACATCGATCTCGCTCCGGAGTTTAACATGGAATCGGACATCGATTACACTACGAGCGCCCTGGAAGAAGTACTCGATGCGGCAACCAAAATCTCTACTCCTCAAGAGAAGGAAGTAGATCGAAACAAATACCACAAATCTAATCAGCAAATCGAACAGCTCGCGCGAGAAAAGAGGCGATTTGATTTGCAAAACAGCAGATCACCAGCTTCAAAGCAACGCCTTAAGAAAGCAACACGATCACTCGACCAGGCTCTTCACCAACAGGAAGAAAACGCACAGCTGAGGTACATCCAGAATTTTTCACCAACAAGCACAAAGTATCCTCTGTGGAGGGCCCACCCAAATCTTAGCGCCCCAATCGAAACGAGCACCCCGATAAGAAACTCTTCGGGATGCTGGGCTCGCAGCGACGAAGACCGAGCTGAAACATTCGCTACACGTCTCGAAAGTGTCTTCCAGCCAAAACCCTTCTCAAATTCATTCCTTCTGCCAGTCATTCAGCCAGAGGCTAACCCTCAGTCAACTGCACCCTCATTTCGGGCGAACGAAATGGAAAAAGTCATAAGAGGGCTAAAACCAAAAAAGGCTCCCGGTGGTGATTTACTGACGCCAAAGATGCTGATCGAACTTCCAAAATGCGCTGCAGAGGTCGACTGCAAACTATTTAATGGTATTATTAATCTTGGCTACTTCCCAAAAAAGTAGAAGAAATCCATCATTATAATGAAACCAAAGCCTGGAAAAGACCACACAACACCGTCATCGTACAGACCAATAAGCCTTCTATCTTGTTTGTCTAAAGTGTTTGAAAAATGCTTGCTAACTCGAATAACACCTGGAAGCTTGCCAATATCCCGGCACACCAATTTGGCTTCCGAAGAAACCACGGAACCATCGAGCAAGTGAACCAGTTTAACATCCAAAATACGCTCAGCCGTCGAACAGCAAGAATACTGTAGCGCTATTTTTCTCGACGTATCTCAAGCTTTCGACCGAGCTTGGCTTAATGGACTCATGCACAAAATTAAAATGTATTTACCAACATACACCCACAAGCTACTGGAATCATACCTCTACAATAGGGTATTCTCAGTGAGATGCAACGCAGCTACTTCGGGCGACTACAACATCGTAGCTGGAGTTCCACAAGGAAGCGCACTCGGACCGTGTCTATATGTTTTGTATACTGCCGATATTCCCACTAACGCACAACTCACAACGTCAACGTTCGCCGACGATACCGCTATCCTTAGTCGCTCCAGATTCCCAACGCAAGCTACAAACCAACTGGCTAATCATCTAATAGTAGTGGAAAGGTGGCTGTCCGATTGGCGCATTAAAATAAACGAACAAAAGTGTAAACATGTAATGTAACGTTTACTTCTAATAGAAAAAGATGCCCTCCGCTTTCACTAAACGGTATGCAGATCCCTCAAGCTAACGAAGTAACGCACCTTGGCGTCCACCTTGATGGACAACTATCCTGACGTAAGCACATCGAATGCAAGAAGGTGCACCTAAAACTAAAAGCCAGCAGCCTCCACTAGATCATAAACTCACGATCGCCACTGTGCCTGGACTACAAGCTACTATTGTAGAATTCAGTCCTAAAGCCAATCTGGACGTATAGCTCCCAGCTGTGGGGGAACCCAAGCAACAGCAACATAGACATCATACAGCGCGCACAATCAAAAATCTTGAGAACAATCACTGGGGCACCTTGGTATGGTCGCAACGAAAACATCCACCGGGATCTGGGCATCCTCGCAGTGAAAGACGAAATTCAGAAGCAAAAAGAGTCCTACAAAGAAAAACTGTCTTCGCACCTAAGCCACCTCGCTCGGGGACTGACTCGGGTTTTTAGCAGATCCCGCCTACGACGCAACGACCTTCCAACCCAGCAATCGATTTTTAGGGCCGTCTAACTCTGTATCAGTCAACATGACTGTTAGTTGAGTTAAAAATATAAGATTTGATACACCTCTTGTTAGTCTCCCAAAAAGAAGATTCAAGACATAAAAGCAACGGGAAAAAAAAGATAAATTCGAAATCACCAAACTCTAGTAACTTTACCTTTTCTGAAGCGAAATTGGAGTCAATAGAGATTAAGACTCCTCCGCCTCTTCGCAGATGTCGGCCACGTCTAAAAGTGGTGACCTACTTGGAAAAACTTCTCCGGCTTTAACAAGGTTTCGATAAAGACTATAATATGGGATGCAAAGAAGAGACTATCAGAATAAAGTCTAGGGAGCTTACTTCGTATACCTCTACAATTCTGATAAGTAAGATTGATAGAGTATTTTAGTTTTTTGAAGAGTCAAATTAAACAGATGTTGAGAGCTTGACTCCACCAGGCTTTGAATTTTTATTCTTGACCGTACTCGGCTAAAGCTCTTGTACGAATGTGCCCTCTGGCCAGAAGCCAGGCGAACATAGCGTCGCAGTATTTAGACTAATCATTTGAATCACTTGGAGTGATGCCATGGAGGACAACGCTCATTAACGGAGAATTCAGAGCAGCAACTTCCCTTGTAGCTTTTTTTCGCTTGGGCGATTTGCTCAAAAGCTGAAGGTTGTTGAATTGAGTATCCGGCGCACACAACTGTACCAAAGATAAACTTGTCGAGTCAAGCAGCCGCCGCAAAGTTTGGCCGGCAATATTTTAGTGAATTTGTGACGTCACTTTCCTTATCTTTATGTCTATATTCGCGTCGTGCATTTGATCGGCCACCTGCAGCTGCCGTCATGCGCTAGCGTTGTCTCGCTCTATCGCGGTATCTCTCGTTCGCTCCAAAGCTTCAAGCATTGAGCCGCGCTCCCGCGTCATTTACTTCTAAATTCGGTCTTCAACCTTACGCAGGTCACATATGTAGTTTGTATGTATAAACCAAATCAAGTTTTAAAAAATAAATTGTGTTTATACATAGAAATCTAACAGAGATTTTTTTTATTAAAGCCTAGATTTGGAACATAAATTAAAGCTCCCGAAAACGCTCGGTAACTGAACATTTGCTGAACCCCGACGTGATTGTGCTTGGGAAAATTATTTGTTGATTTATTTTCCATTAAAAATTTTTTTTTTACATACATACGTACGCATATCCGCTGTTTGCTGAGTGCTGCAATTGCTCATACATATATTACCTCGTGGGTCGTGAGCTTAAAATAAATATACGAACTAAAATAAAATTTTTGCTGAGAAAATGAATCCGTTTTTCGAGTGGGCCTCTCCTGGAAGGAAAGAATTCCTGAGCCAAAGTGCAGTTGTCCTTTTTGAGGATCTTCAAAAAGTGCTGCCCTCCTTGAAAGCAGTGGAGACATTACCGGGGCCGATGATAAATGTGCGGCTTAGCGAATTGGAAGGCATCGTCGCGGATTTTAAGAGCACATACAAGGAGCTGTCCGAGCTAGATGTTGCAGATCTCAGAAGCGATCTGCGCGTCAACTTCAACGATGCGGCGAGGGACGCACGATTTATCCAGGACCAGGGTATTGTGCGGCGCTCAAGTTTGTTGCCAGCGTGTTCGACCTTTATCAGCGCTACCACCAATTTTGATGCGTCGTTTGGCAGAACCCTCCAGGCTTTGCCGCCACTGCCACTTCTCACTTTTAGTGGAGGTTATGCGGAGTGGCTTGAATTCCGGTCACTGTTATCGACCATGGTGGACACAAACCTATTTATAAGTCGGATTGCTAGCTGCATGCAAGTGCTGTTGCAGAAGGTTGATGATGCCACGCAGTCTAAGTGGAAGAAAATGCAAGCTGACTCGGATTCCTTGGATTCCATTCCAATGTGGGAGTCCATCCCCAGTTTCCTTGAAAGAGATGCCGTGCATTGGAGAGCATGGATTTGCCGACGACATCATAAGCACCAGACCCTTTCATCTAGGTAATGATGAAAGCATTTGTGATTAAAAACTCTTCCGTATGCATGTGATGGCCATTCTCATATAATAAACTCCTGCCCAAGGTTTTTAAGCTTGTCGCCCGAGGATCGTTTAGGCGAAGTTTGGCGACTGGATTTATGCCGTAAGGTGCCTTGGATTTGGCCACCTAACTCGGCATTGCAATGCGTCAAGCTGCGGGCGTGTGAACGCAGGCAGCATAGCCTGCTGCATTTTGTCCGGAATTCACCAGCTGGCATTCAAGGGCAACACCCCTCTCGCGAGGTTTCCGCATCTTGCGACGCTGTTTCTTATTCAGCGTCCGCTGCCGTCAATGCTTTCGTTGCTAGGGATTGTTTTTTTTTATGTGGTGCTGCCAGCCTCAGCGAGTTGATTTGCTAATTGGAGCTGGATTATTTAACGAGCTGCTTTGTGTGAGGCAAATTCATTTGCCTCCTGTTTTTCCCTCAATCCAAAAAGCTCGGCTCGGTTGGGTTGTTTGTTGCAGTGGAGGCCCTGACATTGGTAAGGTCCTCTTAGCAGCTGAGCCGTCGGGACTGATCTGCTCAAAAGGCTCTTTAGTTAAGCGACTCGATAAACTTATTCGACAGTTCGAGGAAGTGGAAACCTGCTCCGATCTGATTGTGAAGGCGTTAAAGGAAGAACTGGATTGTGAGAGTCATATTACTCCTCCGGCTGTAATAAAGGCCGACGAGTTGCAGACGCTGGTGTATAATATTGCTGCAGTGATTAATTCGAGGCCATTAGTCTCTCTCTCTAAGAACCCCCCTTATCTGGATTTACTGACCCTAATCATTTTTTGCACTGAGGGCCTCCTTCTAGTTTCAGAGAGCCAGGCCTGACAAAACTCAACATTAACCGGCTAGATGCCTGGCAACGCGTCGTCTTTCTTCAGCAGTGTTTCTGGTCCAGATAGAAGGAAGAGTATTTAACCCAGTTGCAGCAACGATCTAAATGGCGCATCTCAGGTCAAGGCATAGTTGTAAATGACATCGTACTGGTGAAGAATGAAAACTTGCCTCCAATGAAGTGGCCCCTGGCGAGGGTGACGGAAATAGTCGTTGGAGGTGACGGAGTGTGTCGGGTGGCGTTGCTGAGGACGGCGTCCGAAGCTACAAGGCGGGAGGTCAACAAAATGTGCCTGCTACTCCTTCATGATGCTGTTGAACGATCATCTTCCACCGGAGGGAGTATGTCCGGTCAAGCAGCCGCCGGAAAGTTTGGCCGGCAATAATTTAGTGCAATAATTCGTGACGTCACTTTCCTTTTCTTTGTGTCTCTATTCGCGTTGCCCGCTCTCTTGCATTCTATCGGACACCTGCATCTGCCGTCATGCGCTAGCATTGTCTCGCTTTATCGTGGTATCTCTCGTTCGCTCCGAAGCTTCAAGCATTGAGCCACGCTCCCGCGTCATTTACTTCTAAGTTCGGTCTTCAACCTTACGCAGGTCACATATGTAGTTTGTATGTATAAACCAAATCAAGTTATAAAAAATAAATTGTGTTTATACATAGAAATCTAACAGAGATTTTTTTTATTAAAGCCTAGATTTGGAACATAAATTAAAGCTCCCGAAAACGCTCGGTAACCGAACACAACTCTTTTAACTCACTTGGTTTGTCGCATGTAGAATAGCATTTTATCTTGGACAGCCTCTGCAGCAATAATGGAGGACAACACGGCTGGAAATGGCATCCGAGGCAAATGGGATTAATGGGCAGACAACATTGTATTCCATTATTTTATGGTTTTTTTTTTTGTTTTTTTGAAACAAAAAATTTGTTGTAAACAAATAGAACAAAAAATGTTGTTATATTAAAGTTACTGCACTGATAATGAAGATCATGTAGAGCTATATTTGAAGTGCAACTTTTTGTACCCTTGCAGAGGGTATTAAAATTTTTTTCAAAAGTGTGCAACGCAGTGAAGAGACATCTCCGACCCTGTAAAGTCAAGAATATATATACTTTATAGGGTCGGAGATGGAGGATCACCTCCTGAGTCGATATAAGCATGTCCGTCTGTCTGTCTCTCCGTCTGTCTGTCTGTTTCTACGCAAACTAGTCTCTTAGTTTTAAAGCTATCGAGTTAAAACTTTGCACACATCCTTCTTTTGTTTGAAGGCAGTCTATAAGTCGGGACGGCTGGGATCGGTCGACTATATCTTATAGCTGCCATATTACTGATTGATCGGAAATGCCATAACTTTTGTGTTTTTTTTGGGCAATATAATCCGATCTGCCAAATTTCAGACAGGTCGACTGTTTTTTTGCGTCGTTACTTGAGTGGTTGCCTATCGCTCATGGTGTTCTTACATCTACTTCAGAAATTGTCGAGTGGTTCTGTGATGGCTAGTTCTAAAGATGACAGCGTGTTTGGATCCAAAGATTTTGGATCGTGGACTCGATCAACAGGCGTTCATTTTCGTATCGATTCTTTAACCGTTGCTAGCCATCTTGAATTTTAATGCATCGCTATAGTCTTGATTGTGCACGAATTCAGTGAAAATTTTATAAAATCAAAGCCATTGTCGGTAAACTGCGTCAAACTTTGGAATTTTGACCGACGAAACTGTAAAAGGGGCTGCTTTGACTGGCCTGACCTTGATCAGTATAGAAGCTGTTTCGTTCTGATCAGCCTTAGAACGGATGTATATAAAGGGTGTAATTCGGTTCCCATGGTTTGTGTGTTTTCTCAAAGGTTTTAAAGTTTTATCTGCCATGCAGCCCATGTGAAGGTTGTGATAAAAAAAATGTAGCACGTCGGGGTCACCAACGGTTCGTATGTAGCGTTCTGCGGTCACTATCAACGAATTTAGACTCGCGGGAGAATAACTGTAGATTCCGGAGTTGTAGTTAATCCTTCTGGGCTTGACTTTCCTGGATTGTACTAAGGGCCGCTCTGAGCTAGACGCTGTTCGCTGAGGCTTGGATGAGGGTAGGTATGCGGGGTAAGAGTTAATAATCCTGCTGGTGGTCCTTCCGACGACAGAAGAACATTTTAAGTACCCCTGATATACGAACTGAATAACGAACCTCGTTCAGTTATAAAACGAGACTTACTTTATTTTGGATAAGGTGATATTTTATAAGATGTTTAATTACATACATATATTGTAGCTTGTTGTAGATGGTTATAGCGGGTAGATAGCGGGTCAATATTAAATTCGCACAGTAAGGTCATTGTTATAGAAACTACGTGCTCAGTAAACTAGCTCTGGGTCTGCTGAATCAGTTCGCTTGGTTTCTCTGAGTTCGCTGGTTTTGCTCGGCCCGGTCTATCTTTCATTTTTACCATTTATATTTCCGATTTTTGTTTCTGGCTTGGTTATTAGGTCTTGGCATTAGGTGCCAAAATGATTTTGATCAGTGTTTGAAAAGCTGTTGTAAATTTCATTTTATATGATTTTCTTTTCTTCTGCTTCTGAAAAATACAGAAGTCGCTGTTACGCTATCAGCGGCCGAATTGAGAGCGGCCGAATTAAATAGACAAGGTTAAATTTCTATTTTCTATATTTATTATGGGTCAGTTTAACCCCAAAAAAATGCCGCGGCCAATCCGAAACAATGCGAATAACAAGAGCATAAAACAAAGAACTTGCGCAGATCCCGATTTTTCGCTCACTGTAGTTAAGTAAATCACAACGTTCCTGCCAATGTGCAATAAATGCGAGAGCCATGTCTTTTACCGCGGAAAGCAGGCGGCACTAACATAACTAACGAAAGAAATTAAGCAAAAATAAATTAACTGGAAACCCCCAAGGCCCCAGCCCCAGCTCCTCGATTCGACTGGGCTGGGACTCGGGGTGTCAACCGACCAGGAGCTCGGAGGACCCACTACCTTCAAGTTGCTACCGCTGCGATGGAGACAACACCGAGCAACAGAATGAATGTGTGTGAATTTTGGGATCCCAAATGTGTTTTCAAAATGAAATTTTTATTATTGACTGTCACGCCTGTCGCACTGACGGTTCTCGGTTGTCGCTTGACGGTCGATGGACTGTCGTTTATCGGATAGTCGGATTGTTGGGTTGTTGGTGGTGTTGCTGGTGTCGTGCCATCTAGCAGCTTTATAGTGTTTTCCGCCTGGCGAATCGTGAAAATGTCATTACTGTCAATCAAGTCGGGTAAAGGTTTTTCAATTCAATTTTGATCCGCTGACAGGAAAAATATGAATAAAAAAAAAATTGGAAAAAAACAAAAAATATATATGGGAATATGGGAGGAAGCTAAGCCGGAGAAAGGAGACGAAAAATTGAAATTGTCAGAGGAGCTAGCAGGCCAAACAGGACCAACAGGCGGAAGAGTGATTGCCGACATGAATCGCCGGCATTGGCGTGCCACATGTAACGATTTAGGCATTAGTCCGGCCAAGCTTGTTGAATTCCGGAGCTAACGGATATTTATGGTATATGTATGGTAGCGGACATTGGCATCTTTTATTATGTAGTTCTATGTCATCCTAAAAATCGCCTGTGACTTGATTGTCCTTCATGAGAGCCATAAAGCCGTTGGCGGCCTACGGACTTTGCCCTCTGGCCTATTGGCCCGGGGGGCCATTGTAAAATGATTTACTCGCCGGGCTGCCCCTCCTCTAGCATCTTCCGTTCATTTGTGGTGGGAAATCGGTGGCGGTTTTTGGATAACAGGTAGTATGTTTGTTTTGGCGACTGACTACGGTCTCCCAAAGTGCATGCGCTACAAAAGAACAACAAAGCGCATGCGAATCTGGGAGAATCAAGGAATATGGAACTGCTGATAACGGGCAATTAGTGGACCGCTACGGCTAGTTACACTGACAGAACTACGAATAATTACGATTGATGCTGGCACAAGTCCCAACAGTTTGCAGTCGATGCAAATGTAAAAATCAAAGAGCGACCAAAATCAAACCCTTCGTTTTCTTGCTTTCTGCTTTGATGTTGCTTTCGATCATGAGCATAAGTCAAAGCTGCACATTTTGTCGTCTTCCAAAAATGTTCGGAAGTCCCAGTCGCATAAGTCGACGCATTCGACTTTTTGCTACTTTTGATTTTTGTAGCTTTTGCTTTCCATCAGCAACTTAAGTCAAAATTAGCAAGAACTACCAAACTGAGCGGACGTGCGTTGCCCGAGCTCCGGGAAAAATGCAACATAATAGTTGCAATAAAAAAATTTTGGGTAACCCAATATAAGCGAAAAGGCACTTAACCACAGTGCTAAAAAAAAACTAGTTCATTATTTTAAATAAATAAGTGCCACCCAATGAGCTCATTGAGCACTGATCAAAAGAACGAGCGTAGATGCTCAGTGAACCAAAGAAACGGCTTCTTCTCTAACATTTCAACCCGCGATATCGAAATGAAAAATCGACGATGAAGAGCAACCCGGCTCAACTGACCGCTGAAAGCCAAAGGGCACGGTCTTGCTCACCCGCTCTGCTCACTGGTGGAAACCCATCTTACAAGCAAAAACAAATTTCAAATAAGAGGCTATAACCGCTACCTAATCTACTGCATAGATCATCCGGATGGGAAAGCCCACGGCGGAACTGGAGTTCCAATCAGAGAACGCTTAAAACACCATTTTCACAAAAGTTTGCAATAAACTTCTTGCAGGCCACACCAATCGCCTGTGTTTTCAACGCTTCTTCAAAGCCCAGAAATAATCGAACACCCCCTCACCCCGAAGTCGCCAAACACGAATTGGCTTAAATACAAAAAGTACGTGAATGCCCACATAGAACTCGTCCCGGAGTTTAACATGGAATCGGACATCGACTACACTACGAGCGCCCTGGAAGAAGTACTCGTTGCGGCAGCCAAAATCTCTACTCCTCAAGGGAAGGAAGTATATCGAAACAAATACCACAAATCTAACCAGCAAATCGAACAGCTCGCGCGAGAAAAAAGGCGATTTGATTTGCAAAACAGCAGATCACCAGCTTCAAAGCACCGCCTTAAGGAAGCAACACGATCACTCGACCAGGCTCTTCACCAACAGGAAGAAAATGCACAGCTGAGGTACATCCAGAATCTTTTACCAACCAGCACAAAGTATCCCATGTGGAGGGCCCACCCTAATCGCAGCCCCCCAATCGAAACGACTCGAAGAAACTCTTCGGGATGTTGGCTCGCAGCGACGAAGACCGAGCTGACACATTCGCTACACATCTTCGCTACACTGCCTCAAATTCATTCCTCCTGCCAGTCATTCAGCTAGATTCTACCCCTCAGTCAAATGCACCTTCATTCCGGTCGAACGAAATCGAAAAAGTCATAAGCGGGCTAAAACCAAAAAAGGCTCCCGGTGGTACCTGAAAAATGCTCGCTAAATCACATACTACACATAATGCACATCTGGAAGCTTGCAAAATTATCCCGGCACGCCAATTGGGCTTCCGAAGAAACCACGGAACCATCGAGCAAGTGAACAGATTAACATCCGAAATACGCTCAGCCTTCGAGGAGCGAGAATACTGTAGCGATATTTATATTTCGTACTTCTTGTACTTTTTTATTCATGTTTGTTTATCTTACTTATTTTTTAAATAATCATAAAAAATGAAAAAATTTCAGGAAAACCAATATCAAATCATACCCAAAAATAAAAACATAATAAAAACATAATTGATAATTTACTCATTTTCAAAGATTTTCAGAGAGATTTTCAGAAAGCCAGAAAACGATTTTTTTGATTTTGGTTCGGATTTTTACATTTGCTTTCAGAAGCAAAAGCTACTGCGGATTTTAAGAAATCGCATGCAGTGGAAGCAGTGAAAAGCAAGAATATTGCGACTTATGCTACTTCGACTGCAGAGAAGTAGCACTGAACTTAATAACCTTGACCTTAGTGAAAAAATTTGAAAAAATCCATTTTATTTTTAGGAATAAAACAAAGATACCTATTGATCTGGTCCCTCAGAATCCCTCTCTCCGATTTATCAATGTGGAACGTATCCAATCCATCCATACCAGTTTTGAGATAAACTGGTAGAAACTGAACTATTGAGCAAAGGGGCAAAAGTTTTTCACGCAAAATATTAAGAACAATTGTAAAAATTAATAATGAACATCGGATACGGATACCTTTAAACTACAGCAGCAGAGAGTCTTCAAAATATGTTTGCTTACTTTGTTAAGCTTGCTTGTGTTTTACGAGTAAAATTTGTATTTACGGTCATGAAAGGAGGCCACATCAATTTTATTATCGCAAAGATATAATAAAAATATTGGCACCCAGGTGTTTTTACTAATTACATTCTCAAAATGTCATTTATGTTTATATCATCTAATCAGCTTTTAATGGGTTATGGTTCAATTGAAAAACGAGAAAGGACCCGAGTGAAACGAGTGAATAATAAACGCCCTTTTATTTTATTTACATTAAGAAAAACACGATAAATATTATCTCGAGGTAGCACTCGAGATTACCAAATACTTATAGCTTCATCTGTAAGGGATTTACTGTTAGAGGTGTAGAACTGTGAATACCACATTCGAAATTTTTTTATTGATGTGTCTTCTTTTGCTAAAACTGGATTTTGTAGCAAGGCTTTATGGTTCCATATAGTTACATCACGTTGAAACTAAAATAATTTAGATATTAATAGTTTGCTTATTTTTAATAATAATCTTTAATTACCATAATACTTTCACCCAATATAAAGATTTTCATGAACGGAGCTAACCAACGTGGACCATAAAATCGATGAATAACTTTTTGCAATAAAGGTTCAATTGGTGTAATTGTTTGGTAAATTCGAAAAGTACCGAATATTGAAGAATTTATTTCCATGCAAACGTATGCAGGCCCAACCTTAAACAGAAAAAGTTTTATGTTTTGAAAATATTAAATAAATTTATAAATATTATACCTGCAACCCTGATATATCCATTCGGAAGCAGTAAAATTTTCCAAATATTTGCAAGGCATGACTAAGTTTTATTTCAGCGAAATGCTTGTCATTTTTCGATGGAATCCAACTGTAAAAACAAAGGTAATATTAATAAACCCTACTTAAATCGATGTAATAATACATGGTTCGGTTACATGGCAGCTATAGGATATAGTCTGCCGATCCTTATAAAATTTGTCATGGATCTACGGATTCCATTTTGGGCAAAATAATCCAACCTGTCCAATTTCACAAGGAACAGCCGACTATGTCCTATAGCTGCCATGTAACTGAACGATCCGAAATGGCACAACCTTGCTAATTTTTTATTGCTTATAAAAATTTATTTCATTGTGATGTTCTCATAAGAATCGGTCATCTATATAGGATTCGATATAAATATAATAATAGAAGCTGCTACCTAACTGTAAGGGAATACACACTTTAGCTCCGCACGAAGTTAGCTTATCTTTCTTGTTACATTTTACATAATGGTATTAAATGTCTTATACGCTTTTATTACTTTAATTTCAGGACACCAGTCCAAATTTTTGGTCGAAAATGAAAACTTTTTAAGTATTTTTTTCGCTTCCACATAAGTGGCTTTTAGGTTGTTTTAAAACTAATAAAAGTCTATTGGACTATTAAATCTCCATAAAAACTGATTTACATTTAAATCTTTCTATACGGACTTATATTACTCTTGCTAATATTTTGCCGCGATTTAATTTATTGGCGCTCAGCGTTTTCTCATTGTGCTTAACACTTTAATGCTACATTGCTCGGCAGCATGTTCTGCAGTGCAGTTACGTACTTTAGACGCTAAACTACTTTTGAGACCTGCTCTCTTCACACGTAACATTTTTATTTTAAGACACGAACGCTTTTTGCCGCTGTTTCAAGCTTGTACTCGCTTTATTTAGTGGGACCATTTCAACTATTCATGAGCCTAACATGTACACCGATGAAGTGCTAGTTTGGAGGTACTATTACAGCTAACTCCTACTTATCATGTTGGCTTGGCCATAATTGTGCACATATTAAATGTACGGGTGGTGGTCGCAATAGTCGCAATCATCAAGAAAATTAGCGTAACGTGGTCTTACCTCACATTTCGCGAAATAGAATCTGAACCAGGCAAACCAGGAATGGGTTTCTTGATGTTCGTAAGAAATTTGCGTTGGTAACATTTTGGAGTATCAATTTCTTTAATTAAATTTGTTGAACGAATCTTCACATCGTGAAATTTGAAATAACAATTCAGTGAATTTCTTGGGTATGCCTTCAAATAATACTGGACCCCCGGAGATCTTCACAACGCATTTTTTAATTCCTTCAACGTAGTCAAATTTCCCCTAGATGTTCTTCTAATATGAGAACCCTGAATCGAGTAGCCTTACATTTGTTTTGGATGCCTGCAAGGGTAGGCACGATCTTCAGTAGATACTTCCTTATCTACTGGCCTTCATCTGGATGTGTTTTTTGTGAGTCCATCTGCTGGCGTGATTTCCGTTAACTGATCTACTGCCCGTCCAATTAATTACTTATAGGTGTTGCTTGGAAGTCCGGTACTGGTGGGCTGACTCTTAGATTTAATGAAAAACGTTGTTTGTTACCCCTTTTTCAACTCTTATAATTGCTTCTATCGAAATATTTGTCAAATTGAACTTCAAGAATAAGCGTAGAATATCGTCGTTTAAAGTAATTATTGTATACCTAATTATTATCACAACTCTCTTGATCTTAAGCATGGATTGAGCACATAATTGCTTATTAATACGTATCAATACAGGTAACCAGTTCTGGTTTAGGTGTTACAGAAAACTAAATAATGTGTTCATTTTTTATTAGAATTTTCCCAGTATTCTTGGAAAGTTCTGTCAATTTTACACTACATGTGTCTTGACTTTAACCGATCAGGAAATCGTCTGTCCCCGATCAGGAAATTCATTGCCCCTCTTTCGTTTGTGGCGTCCTCTTCCCTTTCTTTTCTACTTTATTGACTTTTCCTGTGATTTTTTACTTTTTTTTCGCAAGGTTCCACTGAGGTTTAGACCACCTCCTACCCAACGGACCAAGGGGAGCCTGCCGCATAACGAACGGATTAAAAATATAACAATTAAGAATTTCTGTGCTCTTGTAAGTAATTTAAAATGGATTTTTTTCATATTTAAAAGGGAGGAAAGTGAAACAATGCCATACAGACCATTGTAGTTTGAACATAAAACCCTAAGAGGATCATGCTGTGCATCCTACAATGGCTGAGGAATAGAGGACTGATGTTTCTAGTCCTTATATGCTTAATGCTCCTTAATGCTATCTGTCTACATTGTTATTAATAAGGTTGTGTAGATGACGTCTAATGACGATTTGTTAAAGAGGGTAAGTTTATTAGAAAGAGTTTGGTATGATACGAAGGAAGGTTAAATTTCCATCCCAGTTAAGACTAAGAGCAAATAATAAAAAATTCTTGATGAATCCCATATTGCGGACAAAGGAGAATTTCTATTGCAGACAAGAAGCTTAACATCGTCTGCATACAGTAACTATTATTAAAAGAGTAAGCAGTAACGGCCCAAGATGGCTTCCATTAAGCACTCCAGATGTAGCTCGGACTAAGTGGAAATATTTATTTTTAAATAAAACTCTCTGTGTTCTTCCATCTAGTGGCTGGAGATCCAGGTATGGAGATCTGTAGGAAATCCCAAAAAATTTAGTTTACTCAACTGAAGTCCATCTAAATAACATCAGTTTGAATTCCCTTTCGGAAGGTATCTATGAAAAAGGATTTCAACTCCAATAAATTAGCGGCGCTTAATAAAACCATGCTGACATGGAGTAATGATTGAAGAGCAAAGGTGTCGCAATAGAAAATTGATACATTTTTCGAATAACTTAAGAATAGCTGACAAATTGGAGATGACTGTATAGTTGGCAGCATCGGATTAATGTACTTTATTATGCAGCGGAATTATAAGAAAAATTCCTTCCATTTAAGGGGAAATCATAGGTTTCAAAGATAAGTTGAAAATTTTTTGTAGAGGTTTGCACAGAGCTTTGTCACAGTATTTTAGCACACAGCGTGGTACTATGTTGGGGCCTGGCGAATAGATTGGTTTAACCTTTGAAGATCCCAATATAAACTATTTCCAGAAAGAGAGGAAAAGAATGTACGATTGGTTGGTTGAATTGGCTGATTTGAAGTTTTAGGACAGGAGATTAAAAAGCTGTTTGAAAAATGGTTCCGAATAAATCGGCAATGGCCTGATCTGAGGTCGCAGATGAATTTTTAAACGTAAGTAGAGAAGGAAAAGATGTATGTTTACGCTCAGTGTTTACAAAGTTATAAGAATGCTTTGGATCCTTACCGGCGAATATAATACCTATAATATTCTGCGTTTCCGCGGTGAAATCTAACCGGGCGATTCTGTATCTTGAGAAATCTATGCTACTACAAGTTCTTTTATATTTATTTTAAAACCTGTCTTTCTCTTTTTTTTAATTTCGTGAGGCACCTTGTAAATCAATTAGGATTATTTGAAGCGGACGGATAGATCCATTGCCCACATAAATTAAAAAAATATATTTTAAGTAAAATAAAATTTTTTCTAAGGTTATACTTATATTAGTGCATGCCAAAATATCGGACCAGTCAAAAGTATCAATTAACGAATTAAGTTTGTAAACTTCAGCCATACGAAAACAACGAATCTTATTTGACATTTGGGGAGGCTTCTGATCGACACCAGAAATGGTTTCGATTGAAACCTCAAGCTTGACGTGATATGGATCTTCCATATCAGTTCTGGTAAATTAAAGTCACCAAGAATTACTAGGAGATCACTATCAGGCATACAATTGAAAACAGACTGTATAGTAGATAAGTGATGCCAGTACGTAGGCGGTTCGGAAGATAGTGGAATGTAAGAATATGTAATAAACAACGATTAAGCAGGAAAAAACTCTAGTTAATTTACCTCTTCAGAAGAGAGGTCGGTAACGTCTAAATGTGGTGTACCTACTTAAACTTCGGAGCTATGGATCTCCGGCTTTAACCAGGTTTTAGTAAAGACTATAATATGGAATGCAAAGAAAAGACTATATAATAGAGTATAGAGTAATCAACAATTCTGATAAGTAAGATTTATAGGGTTTTTTGAACAGTCAAATTAGACAGATGTTGGGTGGGGTACCCTGCTGAGTGGATGTTACTGGGATTAAATTAAAGGCATTCATTGGAATCACTTGGAGTGATTCCATGGAGGGCAAGGACTCATTCAGAGCAGTAACTTCCCAATTATCCCAGTCCCTAGTTCCCTAGGCCCTAGCTTCGGAAATTTTTTTTAAGAGGTGAAGGTTGTTGAATTAAGTATCCAGCGCACAGAGTTGGTCTCTTTACCATAAACCCACTCTTATTTTTTCGCATGAAAAATCCCATTTCATCTTGGACCGCCCGACTCCCTCTGTAGAAATAATGGAGGACAACACGGCGGGAAATGGCAGAGCCTGAGAGGACCCCGCCCCATCTAAGGAGGCTTATGCGCCATAATGTCTCCTTAAGTAGCATTTAAGGTTTGTCAGATTTCGGCTAGCTACCAAATGCGGCGACATTTCAACCACTTCGAGCTAAATTGAAAGATAGAGAGAGCGCGTGTTATATGCCGTTAATCAGGCCAACTTAAAAAACATTGAATGCGTTTTTCTCAAAACTCAAGAGTCAGCGGACACAATATCTCAAAAAATAATTAACAGATTATTTTAAATTTTTTCCAAATCTTTCACTCACACTTAGCTTGTACTTAAACGAAGGATTTTTTTTTACAACATTTACAATCCGTTTTAAAGAAACAAAAAGATTAATTTTTTAAGCAAAAATCATCATTCCCAAATAAAAAGAAAGTAACAAATTAATAAAAACAATTATTTCAAAATGTGCTTCGTAATATAATACCCCCTTGCAGAGGATATTATAATTTTGGTCAAAAGTGTGCAACGCAGTGAAGAAGACATCTTCAACCCTATAAAGTATATATATTATTGATCAGGATTACCTCCTGAGTCAATATAAGCATGTCCGTCTGTCCGTCCGCATGTCTGTATTTTTCTATGCAAACTAGTCTCTCAGTTTTAAAGCTATTGACTTGAAACTTTGCATACATTCATCTTCTCTATGCAGGCAGTATATAATTTTAAATAACCGAAAACGGTTGACTATATTGACTTTGGTGTTTTGAAGCTTGATAGATAAGACTTTTTGCGGATTCAATTTTGGGTAACTTTATCCAATCTGCCATGGAACTGAACGATCGGAAATGCCTGGTTATTTTAAAAGAGGCTTGGGGCAAAAAATGGGAAAATCCATCATTATTATTAGAAAATTGATTTGATGGTGAAGTTCTCATAAGCATTGGTCATCTATATATGACCAGATACATATATAATTATATTATCTGATACAAATATAATATATTATAATATATTCTTCCCGCTAAACATCCACTAAAGAGTCATAGACTTCGCTTAAGTTTAACTAAAAATTCATACCCCTTCGCTTAAAATTCAATCTTTGCCGAACCTAATTTCCAAACGTACAACATGCCTACAAATGGAGTGAATCCACATAAACTGCCTTTTAACGAGCTTTTTTTAAGATAGGGAAGGCAATCTTTTAGAAGGAATATGGAAGGTCTTTTTAGACATGTCTTTCATTTTCTATGTGTTTTTAGCCATAGAAGAGCAAAGAATTGATTTCTTGCAGGCAGTGACGTCTACACTAGGCACATCATCCACTACAAGAATTGTCTGCAAATGAATCCTGGGGGGGATGTCTCTCATTGTCAGATGGATCTACACTGCCATGGTCAGACCTATAGATTGGTCGGATTGACTACAAACGAAGCTTTAAATGCTATACTCAACCAAACCGATCATAGACCAGCCAAAGGTAACGTAAATCACACTCATCAGTTTAGTCCCAATAACACCGGAGACACCACAATATTTTTAAATGACCCTCTGGTTCCCATTAGTACGTTATACTGCTCTCTCAGGGAATTTTTACAAACACTTTTTCGAATCTATATTCGAAAAAGAACCCTAGAATAACTATGAGAATAAAAGCAAATTCCTTTCTTGTACGAGCGCTCGCAAGGTTGAATTGTCTTTTTTTAAGAAAAGCGTTATAATTTCAACAATTTTCATAATTTTTTTAAGAAACTTGTCTCGTTTTATTCAGACTTAATAACAAAATTAATATGTGGTATGAATGACAGAATTTTTGTAGGTTGTACCGAAAAACTGGCGTCAAAACCCGAAAAACACGAATAAAAAGCGAAAATTTCAGTTTCTTGTGTACAAATTTTGTCCTTTTTGTTTAAAAAAATAGAAGATCTATTTTTTTTTCAAAAGCTACAACCTTAAACTATTGAAAAACATAGGCAAAAATGCGTTCAGAAATTTTTAGGCCCAAAACAGATCCGAAAACCGGTTTTTTAAACCATAAATCAAGATTTTTAGGGTGTTAAAAATATTTCATACACGGTTTTGTGTTATACTCGATCAGTTAAACAATTCCAACTACGTCACTGTAAAAGTTCATTCACTTTTGTTTTTTTTGTAGCACTGTGTTATTAAAATCATGTAAAAAAAAATCTTGATGAGGTAAAATACCGGTGGCGAACCTGCATGCTAAACCCAAAATATCTTATACCAATTTTGGTGACGAAAATATGCTATATTGGTGTTCGAAATTGCTTATAAAAAATATTATTGTTCGGCACAAGAAAGAAAGTTGATATACCCTTGCAGTTTATTAGCAGCTTATATTATTATTAAATGTATTGGATCGTATATAGTTGTCTGATCCTTATGAGATCCTTATGAATTTTCTAATACAAATATTGGAAACAGCCCCAAGAATTTTTAAAGATAGCAGTTATATGACAGCTTTAGGATATAGTCGGCCGATCCTTATAAATTTGGTACATAATATATTTTGACCAAATTAACATGTGTGGAAAGTCGCAACCCTCTAACTCAAAAAAACTTTAAAGTTATTGCATTTCCGATCAATCAGTTATATGGCAGCTATAGGATATAGTTGACCGATAGACAAATAAAGTAAAAGTTGAAAGAATTTATTTCATATTTTCAAGTTTATTGCTCAAAAAAAATATTCCCCATTAGATATACACATCCATATATGTACATATGTATGCATGTGTATGTAACACCAAGCTTCACAGGTGGCTGCACAAAATTGGTAGCTCCACTTATAGGACTATATATTGAGTTAACGAGATATAAGCAATACATCAAAAGTTGCGTCATCTCAAAGGCTATCTCCACGTGCAATATATATAAGATCAAATGAGCCAATAAGTGTATTTTTTTGTCTACTAATAAGACGTTTGGTCTTAAAGAAACTGAAATAGATATTTAAAAAAGCCTTTTTGACGGTGTAAAGCACGTTTTAATAAATTTCATGGTTATAAAGTTATGAAATTTGTAATCAACAAAGTTTTTTGTTAATTTTTTTAACGTAAGCTTAAGGTATTTCAAAAGGTTGTAGAACAAAAGTGGCTCGTATGATAGTAACAAACATCTCCAATTTTTATTCAGGATTGCCAAGAAAAAATAGTGCAAACAGACAACCAGACAAACTGCCTTCTTTTGGAAAAAGCTGTAAAAATCGAATTTCTTGAATAACTTCTGAAATAAATGTCGGATCGGGTTGAGTAGAATGCAAATATCAAACAAGAAAAGACAGCTAACTTCGGGCGGAGCCGAAGTTGATATACCCTTGGAGTTAAGGTTGTTCCATTTCCGATCGTTCAGTTCTATACCGTCTATAGGATATAGTCGGCCGATCCTTATGAAATTCCGATCCCGGCCGTTCCGACTTATATACTACCTGCAAGGAAAAGAAGGATGTGTGCAAAGTTTCAACTCGATAGCTCTAAAACTGAGAGACTTGTTTGCGTAGAAACCGACAGACCGACTGACAGACGGACATGTTTATATCGACTCAGGATGTGATCCTGATCAAGAATATTGTTGCCACCATAATAGAATTTTTGATTTTAATTTGAATTGTTAGAATAAGCACACATATTATCGACATGTTAGTAACGGCCAAAAGAAGGCAAAGCGTCGGCCATCGCTAGAAAAAAGAATAAGAGAAATACGGTGAAGTTAACGTGTGGAAGAAACACGAAGTTTTTTAGCTTTTCACGCTTGACGTGGCACGCATATTGATAAATAAAGATTATTATTAAGAGAAATTATGAAAATTCTAAAGAAACGTGGGAGCCATACGTCCCGGCGATAACATTTCTAACAAGAAAGGAAAGCTAGCTTCGGGCGGAGCCGAAGCTTATATACCCTTGCAGTTGAGTCGCAGTCCGCTAAGTGGCGCCACGCATCTTATATTATTAGATATATAGCGGATCGTATATAGTTCACCGTTCCTTATGAAATTTGGCATATCGAATTATTTTGCCCAAAGAGAAACCCCCATTGAAACTCCCATCCTTCTAACTTGAAAAACAACGAAGTTATGGCATTTCCGATCAATCAGTTATATGGCAGCTATAGGATATAGTCGGCCGATCCTAATTCGACAAATCAGATTGTTTTTCCCAAAATAGAATCTGTACCAAATCCCATCTTTCTAACTTAAAAAACACCAAAGTTATGCCCATTTCGATCGTTCTATGACAGCTATAGGATATAGTTGGCCGATCCTTATGAAATTTTGTACATAAGATATTTTGGTCAAATATAACATGTGTGGAAAGTCCCAACCCTCTAACTTAACTCTCTAACACCAAAGGTATGGCATTTCCGATTAATCAGTTATATGGCAGCTATAGGATATAGTCGACCGATCCCGGCCGTTCCGACTTATATATAGGAAAGAAGGATGCGTGCAAAGTTTCAACTCGATAGCTCCAAAACTGAGAGACTAGTTTTCGTAGAAACAGACAGACGGACAGACGGACAGACGGTCAGACGGATATGCTTATATCAACTCAGGAGATGATCCTGATCAAGAATATATATATCTTATAGGGTCGGAGATGTCTCCTTCACTGCGTTGCACACTTTTGACCAAAATTATAATACCCTCTGCAAGGGTATAAAAAACTTCGTTCTATAAAACCTCGTTCTGAAAAAACTTCGTTACCTACGGATCAAAGCGTCGGATTCCTAGCAGGTAACAGCTAGGTCAAGTTGATCACGTCGATTACAGAAACGAAAGGACTCTTACGGATCAAGGCAGAGGTAAAGGCGTGGCCGCCTTAGAAAGAAAAGCTAGGTAACCACGCAGATCGAATGAAGAAGCACACGTATACATGCAGACGCTTAAGAACACGCACGCCGGTTAGAGTGGAGCATGAACATAGAAGTGTGCCAAATTTGTGAGAACAAGAACGAGACAGCGTCAGAAAATTGGGTTCAGTGTGACGTTTGCGGAAGGTGGTACCATTTTGAGTGTGCCGGCGTAGAGGACGACATTGAGAGCAAGGACTGGAGTTGCGATTTCTGCCTCGCGAGTCGCAGCCACATAGCGGAGATGTCGGGATATAGTACGGCAGTATGCAAAGATCACCGGTACAGCCTCAAACACGCGAAGACGCAATGGCCACCCCCGAACCGCACGACAAAGCGCTAGCTGTCGATACTCTAATCGATACGGCCGGCAGCGGAGAGAACACACACGCACAGGAAGGAAATCCGGAAAGGACAAGGAACCAATTGCTTTTAAAGATGCTAGAGGAAAAAAGGCAATCGGAGGCAAAGTTTATAGAAGAAAAGTATAAACTTCTCATGCAGATGAATCCCACTGATGTAGCGGAAGCCGGGATGGTTCGAGCTGCAGATTCACCAACGAGCAGTCAAATAGCGGCCCGGCAAGCTATACCCAAAGTTCTTCCAACATTCAGTGGAGATCCGGAGGAGTGGCCGCTATTTATCAGCACGTGGAAACGTGCTACGTCTGCAAAAGTCGCTTAAAGGAAAGGCTCGTGAACTGATTAGGGATAAACTTTTACTTCCTAACCTAGTTCCAGATGTCATCAGCACTCTGAAGATGTTCTTCGGCAGACCAGAGCATATCCTAGAAAGAATGGTAAAAAAGGTGCACCACCAAAGACAGATTGGAGGCGTTAATAGAGTACGCGCCAGCAGTTCCAACGTATTAACAATCCAATGCTGGTTAAGGAGCTTGTTGATAAGCTTCCCAACTAACACAAGCTAAACTGGGCAATGCAACCTCGCGACGATAGGATAGCGGCAGTTAAAGCATTCAGCGATTGGCTGTACAAGATCGCAGAGGTAGCATCTTCAGTAGTGGCGTTTTTTTTACAAATCGGGCGCCGTTAACACTCACAACAGTCGTGCAACGCAAAAAGAAGAGGATGAGCCTGGACCATCAGCAAGTTCAATCAGGGTGTGTGGCGTGTGGCGACATCAGTCACCGCCCACCACAATGTCAGGTGTTCTTGAACCTCGACATGGAGCACAGGTGGCAGATAATCACATCGAGAAAAGCATGTTTCTGCTGCCTCAAAGTACATCGCAATAGATGCCGAACCGGCAACTGTGGAGTTAACGGATGTACAAGGAGGCACCATTAGCTACATCACACGAAACAAGGCAGAACACAAAGTCTCGTGAGTACGCATCAAGACGACAACCATGGAAGTCAATTCTTTCGCATCATTCCAGTTAAGCTACGCAATGGCAGCAGGATGATCGAAATCTATGCATTCCTAGACGAAGGATCAAGGAGTGACTTTAGTAGACGCATCTGTATTCCAAAGATTAGGAATACATGGCCAAGCTGCGCCAATGTGTTTACAGTGGAGCGCAGAAACAACTCGATTTGAGAATGAATCCGTGAAAGCGTCAGTCCAAATCTCGGAAATCAATTCCGATAGATTTTATTGGCTGAACCACGTCCAGACCGTTCAGAACCTTGCACTGCCAAAACAGATAGTCGAGATGAAAGAACTACGTAGCAGATTCCAGCACCTGAGAGACTTACCACTAGAGTCCTATTCTGCCCAGCCGACATTGCTAATCGGGTCGAATAATTGGAAGCTAGCAGTCCCTCGCAGGATCCGAGAAGGGAAATGGAACGAACCGATAGCATCAAAGTGTATGCTAGGATGGACCATCCAAGGATCGACGAACCCCCAACGATCCATTGTCATGCATCACTGCGACTGCGATTGGCAGGAGCTTCATGACGACATCAAGGACCATTACAGCCTCGAGACGCTCGTACCAGGTAAGTTATATTCAGCCGAAGATAAGCTCTCAGTCAAATTATTAGAGACCACCTGCCAAGAGAAGTCAGGAAAATACGAAGTCGGTTTTCCGTGGCGTGGTGGCATCGACAAACTGCCAGAGAACGCTCTGAAGCACCTTACCTGCATAAAGAAAAAGGCCTCTCAGGAACCTGATATGTACGAAAAGATTGACGCCGAAGTCAGGAACCTTCTAGACAAAGGATACGCGGTTAAGCTATCCAAGGAGGAAACCTACCGTGAGAATAGCCGTACGTGGTATCTGCCAATATTCATAGCGCGAAATCCAAATAAGCCAAGTAAGCTAAGGCTGGTATGGGATGCAGCCGCGAAGTCACACTCATAGAGGTCTTACTAGCCTTTCGTGTCAACAAGATTGCGATTTGAGGAGACATTGAGGAAATGTTTCACAGGATCACCATCCGCGAGGAGGATATGCACGCGCAACGATTCTTATGGTATGACAGAAGCAGCGATAAAGTATGTACCTATGTTATGCGGGCTATGACTTTTGGGATCAGTTGCGCACCATTCATCGCTCACTTCGTTCGAGATAAAAATGCAGAAGCCCATCAAGAAGATTTCCCATTGGCCTTAAACGCCATCCAAAAGGGCCACTACGTCGGCGACTACATCGATAGCATGGGAAACGAACAGGAGGTCCAGACCACCAATCAAGTCATAGAGGTTCATCGAAGAGGCGGATTCGAGATCCGCAACTGGTCGTCAAATTCAAAAGAAGACCTTAAGAGCTTGCAAAGTAATGGCAATGTTGGTAGCCAAAAACATGTGGATTTTTGTTCGACTGAAAAGATACTTGGTATGTCCTGGGACCCATATAAGGATGTGTTTAAGTTTCTCTGCAGATTTGCAAGGCTGAAACGCGACGTCCTTGCAGAAAACATAGTCCCGACCAAGCGAGAAGTTCTGCAAGTCCTTATGTCGATCTTCGATCCATTAGGATTCTTGTCGTGCCACACGATGGGCTGAAAATACTTTTCCAGCGTATATGGCTAAATATCGACTGGGATCAGGAGCTGCCCGAGCTGCACTGGAAGACTGGCGCCTTTGGAAAACTCTTTTGGGACAGATCAGGATTTTCGAGGTGCCTAGATGCTTTTCCCCAGACACATCAGATCCACGTCAAACGGAGCTCCACACATTCGTCGACGCCAGCGAGTATACTGTCTGCTACTTGCGTGTAGCAATGGATGCCAAAGTCGTCGTCTCTTTGGTGATAGCGAAGTCAAAGTTGGCAACTTTAAAACCACTCTCGATTCCGCGTATGGAGCTGCAGGCAGCAGTTATGGGAGCACGCTTAGCCCACAAGGTGATAAGCACACGCAACCTGCGAATCGACAACGCCACATACTGGCCAGATTCAAAGACAGTACTGCAGTGGCTAACTATGGACCCCCGTAACTTTCATCAGTTCATGATGCACAGAGTCGCCGAAATCCTGGAAACAACGCAAGTCGAGCAATGGCGGTGGGTACCCTCGAAGCTGAACGTAGCAGACGGAGCTACAAAGATCACCGACCAAACCCAGCAGAAGACGTGGATAACGGGCCCTGGGTTCCTAAAAGCTGAATCCAGCCTTTGGCCAACATCGACAAAGCAGGAGAGCATCATCGATACTTCAGAAATACGGAAGCATGTGATGACAACGCGTGCGAGATCAGCGGTTATGTTCTATGCGCACCATTTCTCGAGCTGGCGCCGGTTGTATAGAGCAGTGGCGATAATATTCCTGTTCGTCGATCGGTTACGAGCAAGCAAGACATGCCAACAGCCACGACGATGGACCATGTGAGGAAAGCGAAAATACTACTTTATAAGCAATCCCAAGCCATCGCCTTCGCCGAAGAGTTGAAAGTGCTATCCGTGGGAGCGTCGCTGCACAAAGGAAACTGATTGGTCGGATGGAACGCATATCTAGACAACGATAAAGTACTGCGGACTAGAGGCAGACTGAACTCAATTGACATAGCTGAAGACGCAATTATACTAGCTCCAGGATGCCGGATAACTAACCTAATAGCGAGGAGCTTTCACGAGAAGTACCATCATCTTGCTCACGAGACTGCAATAAACGACATCAAGGCTTCGTTTTACATCAGCCGCCTCCGAGTGTTGTACAAATCCGTGCGGAGTACATGCCAACGATGCAAGGTTGACAGTGCAGCTCCCAGACCACCCCAGATGGCACCGATTCCGAGAGCGAGAATAGGAAGCTTCCAGAGACCGTTTACCTACACAGGCGTCGATTATTTTGGCCCGTTATTGGTGAACGTTGGCAGGCGCAAGGAGAAGAGATGGGTAGCTCTGTTCACCTGCCTCACGTTGCGCGCGGTGCATTTTAAGATCGCCCATAGTCTTGACACAAGTTCATGCATCATGTGCCTCTCCAATTTTAATGCGCCTCGAGGGACACCAAAGAAAAAATTCTCAGACAATGGTACAAACTTCAGACCCACGGAAAAAGCCGTGCGAGAGGAGCTGAAAAATATCGAGCACGATAAGATCACCATTAAGTTTGATGGCATAAAGTGGCGATTCAACCCACCAGGAGCACCACACATGGGTGGAGCATGGGAAAGACTCGTCCGGACAAAAAAAGGAATTTTGAAGAACATTTGCCCAAAGTACTCCTTCAACGACGAGGGCCTGAGAAACGCATTGATGGAGGCACAATTTATCATCAACCTGCGACCGCTTACGTTCGTAAGTCTGGACACTGAGGATGACGCCGCTCTGACCCCGAACCACCTACTGTTGGGGTCAGCGAATGGATACAAGCCACTGCCAAAAGAAGGGATGAATCTGCAGCGAAAATTGATTGAGACTCAGCGCTTCAGGGACCGTTTTTGGCAGCGATGGATTAAAGAGAACGCGCCCCCATTAACCAGGCGTACCAAATGGTTTGAAAAGGTACCTCCAATAACCATTGGGAGCATCGTAGTCATCGTAGATGAGCTTCTACCCAGGAACTTGTGGTTAAAAGGACGAGTGATCGACACAATGATGGCCAAGGATGGGCAAGTGCGACAAGTGACTATAAAGAACGTTTTGGAACGACCAGCAACGAAGATAGCGGTTTTGGACGTCGGCTTGGAGGATGGTAACTGACCACGAACCGGGATAAATTACGGGGGAGGGAATGTTGTCGCCGTAATCGAATTTTTGACTTAAATTTGAGTTGTTAGAATAAGCACACATATGTAAACTTATCGATAGGTTAGTAACGGCCAAAAGAAAGCAAAGCGTCAGCCATCGCTAGAAAAAAGAATAAGAGAAATACGGTGATGTTAAAGTGTGGAAGAAACACGAAGTTTTTTAGCTTTTCACGCTTGTCGTAAGCGCATATTGATTAATAAAGATTATTATTAAGAGAAATTGTGTGCTTGCTAAATAAACGTGGGATATAAATATATATACTTTATAGGGTCGGAGATGTCTCCTTAACTGCGTTGCACACTTTTGACCAAAATCATAATACCCTCTGCAAGGGTATAAAAAGTAAATTCTAATCTATAATATATCTATCTGGGGACTAAAATGTCTTCACCACAATTTAGTAATTCAACCTTTTTTTACTTTCACCCTAATTTCTCCCAAACATAACGATTTTTGGAAAATGTTTGGACAGAAATGATCAAATTAAAAGAATTCCTTTTGGTTGGTGTATAATTCATTCAGATCAGATGCGTACAGAAAATTTTTAATTCTTTGGTTATATATAGAGTCTCCTTGCGCACGCCAAGGCATGCAGGTCGTCGCTTTGTGGATTGCCGTCCACAGTGTGAAATTATCATTTTTGTTTTCGGACAATATCAAAATTAAATTAAAAAACTATTAATTAATAAATNTATAAATTAAAAATATTTAAATAAAAATAAATTAATAATATTAAGTATTTCTAGATTTATTTTTTTCGCTTGTTTATATAAAAATATATAAATTTTGTTTGAAATGGATAATAATAAACAGAAATTTTATTCCACTACCCTTCATAATTTGAGAAGATTAAATGATAGAGAAAAAAGAATTCGCCGGTTCGTTTGGCAGCTGGGACACTTCCTCTAGTAAAGACCGAGCTAGAGTGCAGGCTTTAGGTTTTAAGAAGACCATTTCTAAGCATATGAGTTGGACGACCATATACATTTAGTTTTGAGTTGAGTAGATCCAGTGACCAGGCAAAAATGGGAAGAGACACTGGATTATGAGAAATTACCACTGTGGTCCGATTTCGAAAAAATATTAAATGGTAGGGACCGCTGAAGAGACGGGCAAACCAAAACTCCTCCTCTCCTACAACGGACTAATAAGAAGTAGGATCCACCTTTTTGCATTGGGGGCTTGTGCAATCTATTTGAAAATCAGCATACAAGGGTGTCTTCGCCGACTTGCAAAAATAACTCCCATGGGTATGCAATAAGTCCTTGATATATTGCGTATGTCCTAAAGTAATTGCTCCAAGATCACCGTCTCGTTCGATTTCCATGCCCGGGAATAGTTAAGCTGACCCTTGTCAACGCACTCGAATGATCGTGAGATGCTGCTCTTGATTTTGATCAAATCCTCGTGCGATTGGCAAGCTATAAATATATCGGCAACATATACAAGGATTATAACAAGATTACCTTGTCTACAATGTTTGTACAAACATTGCTCGTTATTACAGGCAACGAATCCCATATTAACCAATACGCCTGTTGGGACTTGTGCCAGCATTAAATATCATAATTATTACTTATTAATTCTCTCAATGTAACTAACTGCAGTGGTCCACTAATTTCCCGTTATCAGCTGTTCCATATTCTTTGATTCTCCCAGACTCGCATGCGCTTTGTTGTTCTTTCGTAGCGCATGAACTTTGGGGGCTTTGCTGGAGCTTCTGCGCAAGCTCTTAGGTTTTTATGCTTTTGTTATTCGGCATTGTTTTGGATCGGCCGCGGAATTTGTTTTGTGGTTGAATTGACCCATAATAAATTGAAATACAAATTAAATGATAGCTCAACAACGCCATTTAGCTTCTCGTTCCAGGCCCTTCCTGATCGCTTCAAGCCATATATTGATTTTTTCAGAAGCAATACCTTGTCAAGTTTTGTTTCATCTGACTACCCTTCCGGCTGGTTCATGTAGACCGTTTCACTCAGATCGCTGTTGAGATACGCGGTGCCTACATCCATTTGATGAAGATGTAGCTTGAGCTCCGCCGCCAGTGCTATAATAAAGCGCACACTCTCCAATCGGCTACCGGCAAAAATGTTTCTTGGTAATTTACGCCAAACTGCTGGGAGCATCCTTTTGCTACCAGTCGAGCCTTGAAACGACGCTTCACGTTGAACACCCACTGCATTCAATTGCTCGCTGATTTTTGGGTAAATCAGTGATTTGCCAAGTCTGGTTGGCAACCAGAGAATCATTTTCTCTTTCCATGGCTTCACGCCACTCCTTTGAATTTTTACTCTCCAGCGCCTCTTTGCAAGTTAAGGGAATCGGAACATTTTCCGAAACAAAGGCGCCTAGAATATTGTACTGCTTCTTTGGGCGTCCAGGTTTTCCAGTCCGGTTGATCTAAAGACGACCGGTGCCCCTGCGTGCCTCCTACACTACATGCTCACCTTTTTCTTCGGAGCTCTCGTACTAATCTGTGCTCTCATCGAAGCTGCCGGCGTCGATGGAAAAGTCAGGAACGATTTCCGCATCTCCGCATCCCTGCTGCTGGCGGGCCTTCTCCACCTCCTCCAGTTCCTCCAGCTCGTCACAGCATCACCCTTGGATGCCACGTTATGATGTTCATCAAATAACACATACCGTTTCTCGACCAATTGTCAAGGTGATGGGTCATGTCGATAACCTTTTGCTGCCACAGAGTACCCAACCATATTGTACTTTTTGCCCTTAGATTGAAATTTGCTGCCCTTCCTCAGACCCAGAGCAACTGCAAGAGATCCAAAAACCTTTAGGTGTTTTACATAAGGACTCTCTAATGCGCTGGTAGGGGAGCGGTTTCGCAGATAAACCAAAGTGTTGACAGCTTCTGCCCAAAAATGATTTTCCATTCCATGCTGCCTCACACATTCATTAAACTGTTATTTGACAAATTCTCCGCCATTATCACTCCGCAGGCATTTAAGTCTTCCTTTCCGCCGTTCCACCAGGTTCTTTAATGCGATGAATTTGGGTAGCACCTCGTTCTTCCCACGCAGGAAGTAAACAAAAATCCTCCTGGACTTATCGTCTTCCAAATACTTGGAACCTCCGAGGGAGTGCTGGGAAAGGTCCATAAACATCTGCATGTATCAGATTCAAAAGCTCCTTAGCCCGATTACTTGTTGCTGATGGAAAAGGTTGAACATGGATTTTGCTAACCATATACGTTTTGCATTTTATATTCTCTGACAACCGAATATTATCTATCCCTCGAAATATCCCTTTGGATACCATCTTTTTCAAGCTAAAGAAATTAATATGTCCGTATCTCTTGTGTAACAAAATCCCATTAATAGCTAACATGGCAAAACATTTACTGCGACCACCCACAAACGAGTAGAAGTTGCCAATCTTTTTGGCTTTCACTATGCATTCTCCATCTTTCATCACCTTGGCATACTCCTTGGCAAAGGTCACCTTGCACCTGTTCTGGACAGCACTGCTCACGGAATAGAAATTTTTGGTCATCTTCGGAACGTAAAGAATATTTTTTAGTCTCAACATGCACTGCCCTGTCTTTAACTTGACGTCACCTATACCTTCTGCTTGAAGAAAACCAGCATTGGCGATTCACCACATTTCTTGATGCCATGCGGTGATCGCCCTCACCCTGACTTCGACAGTGGGACTTAATGTGCCCTTGATCACCACAATTGAAGCAAACGATGTTTTTTCGTTTCTTCTGCCCATAGGATTTCGTCTGTTATTTGTGCTTCTGCGTTGCAGCGAATTCCTTTGTGTCGACTCGATCATCTGCTATTGCTTTTCTTTCGCTCTCCTCCTTTAACTTTATGCTGAGAACTTCGAACGAAGGAAACTTATTTCCTGTCTCCATAGCGACCACGATATGTTCAAATTGCTCTGAATGGCTTGATAGCAAAACGTAGTTCGTCGTTTAACTCTATTCCAACTCCAGTTAGACTAGCCAGAATTTCCACAAATCGACTTATGTAGGTCGTCATGCTCTGCCCTTGCTCCATCCGTTTATTAAGCAGTTTCTTGTATAACTGTACCTTTCGTACAGGTCTGCTTGGTTGATGAACCTCCTTCAACTTGGTTCATGCCGCAGCCGTCAAGCAATTCTTGATGAAGGCCAATTGAAATGTCTTTACCCTCAATGTTATTGTTGCCAACGAATTTCTAAGGTCGCAAACTGTTGTCCTTTTGGAACATTCGTTTCAGTTAGCTCTCCAGACGTAACACTCCACAAACCGGAATGCACCAATACAGATCGCATCTGTATTTTCCATGTGTCAGAGTTCGTCTTCTCTAACTTATCAATTTGATAAAGAGCACTCATTGCTCCTAATATCGAGTCATAATACCGAATAACTTGATCCAGTGTCAGGGCCCATAACCTATTGAGAGCAAGAAATCGAAGCTACAAAATCAGAACACCGTGTGTAAGCTTCGGAACTGTATTTGTGACTGAATTTTTTAAAGTTGAGGAATTTCTTAGAGCGAGACAATTATTACTACTCCAAGATCTCTTTCTCCTTCCTATAACTATAAAAGCGTGCATTGTAACATACAAAAATATACTGGGTACCTTATTTTCTACAAAAGACACTTAAGTCTGAAGTAGCTCAGGTTTTTCAAATCGCTGGGTTTGAATTGAGTAAGTGGCTTTCAAACTCGCCTGAAGTTTCTGCATCCGAGAGCACCGTAAAGACAATAACACTTTTGGACTCATTGGGCATTGGGAATCGCTTGGGTTTCTAAAGATATTTATATTTTATTGAAGTAACAATTATCTGTTATTTATATATACAATTTTTAAATTAATTAATTATAGTTAAGAATTAGGAAAATTATTCAAAATAAAAACAAGAAAGGAAAGCTAACTTCGGGCGGAGCCGAAGTTGATATACCCTTGCAGTTCAGTCGCAGTCCGCTAGGTGGCGCCACGCATCTTATATTATTAGATATATAGCGGATCGTATATAGTCGATAGGCCGATCCTTATGAAAATTGGTAGATCAGATTGTTTTTCCCAAAAAAAAATCTGTACCAAATCCCATCTTTCTAAATTAAAAAACACCAGAGTTATGCTAATTTCGATCGTTCTATGACAGCTATAGGATATAGTCGGCCGATCCTTATGAAATTGTACATAAGATATTTTGGTCAAACATAACATGTGTGGAAAGTCCCAACCCTCTAACTTAAAAAACACCAAAGTTATGGCATTTCCGATCAATCAGTTATATGGCAGCTATAGGATATAGTCGACCGATCCCGGCCGTTCCGACTTATATACTGCCTGCAAAGGAAAGAAGAAGATGTGTGCAAAGTTTCAACTCGATAGCTCTAAAACTGAGAGACTTGTTTGCGTAGAAACAGACACACGGACAGACGGACATGCTCATATCGACTCAGGAGGTGATCCTGATCAAGAATATATATACTTTATAGGGTCGGAGATGTCTCCTTCACTGCGTTGCACACTTTTGACCAAAATTATAATACCCTCTGCAAGGGTATAACAAATAATTTACATTTTATTACATCAAGGGATAATTCAGGGGAAAATAAATGGGACAATAGATTATAATTTTTACAAATAACACGAAAAGGATCATGGTCCGCCAAATTTGATCTACAAATTGGTAACCAAAGGGGTCGGAAGGACCTGGTTGACCTATTTGGAACAGAAAATTTGATTTTTTCAAGTAAAAGATTAGAGTCAACTTGACCAAGAATGAGTTTATAAAGGAGCATGGCCCCAGCACAAGTACGACGTACCTGCAATGTTGGCAGGTCTAATAACTTTAGCCGACAACGATATGGTGGAAGAAGACCATCTGAGACCCAGTTTAAATATTTTAAGGCAAATAAAAGAAACTGCTTTTGCACTGATTCAATACTTCTTTGATGAACCATATACTGCGGACTCCAAACGCATGAACAGTATTCAAGGATCGGACGAACCAAAGAGATATACAACGTTATAGTGGTAAAGGGATCATCAAACTCTTTTGACCAGCGCTTGATAAATGCAAGTACTCCTCTGGCTTTATTAACTGTTAGAGAAATATGTTCATTAAACGACAGCTTGTGATCGAAAAGAACTCCAAGATCATTCATTAAGGAAACACGATCTAAAAAGTGATTCCCAAGTGAAAACATGAAATGACATGAGGCGTGCTACGGTTAAACGTCATAACCTTGCATTTTGAGCAGTTTAGTGAGAGGAGATTATTAGAGCACCACAAGAATACTTCGTCAAGGTCAAACTATAGATGTCTATGAAGAAAGTGGTCAGAGTAAGAAAAACAGAGCTTCAAATCATCAGCATACATAAGTGTAGTAGCATAGCTCACGACACTAGGCAAGTCGTTAACAAAGAGGATAAATAGAAGAGGTCCTAAGTGACTGCCTTGCGGAACACCAGATGTTACTTTTATAACTTGAGATGTGATGTTCTTGAACAAAACCCGCTGCGTACGATTAGATAGATATGAAGTCATCCACTTTATGATATTAGGAGGGAAACCCATAAGATGAAGTTTCTGGAGAAGGAGACGGTGATTAAAAGAATCAAAAGCTTTGCTAAAATCGGTGTAAATAACATCGGTTTGCATTCGTTTGAGAAAACCCATATGGACGATCGAAGTGAATTCTAGCAAATTGGTTGTTGTAAAACGATTTTTGACAAAACCATGCTGGGTGGAGGAAATTATGCTTTTGCAATGATGTTGCAGTTGCAATGTAACCATTTTCTCCAGCAGCTTGGGAATAGCAGAAAGTTTAGCAATACCACGGTAGTTATCAATAAGTATTTTAGAACCTTTCTTATGAAGTGGAATAATAAAAGATTCATTCCATCTCTTGGGAAGGCATGAAAGGTCCAAAGATAAATTGAATAGGGTAGTAAGAGGATAGCATAGGATATCGGAGCAGTACCTAAGAATACAGCTCGAACGTTACCAGGAACAGCAGAAAAAGAGATATCCAAGGTTGAAAGAGCATTAGAAACATCAAGATGATTAAATTTAGACAAGTAGATATTGTTTATATACGGAATTTTATAAGGGTATGTAGAATTTAAATTATAAGAATCGGACAAATAAGTTGATTGAAAGAATGATGCAAAGAGATTTGCAATACCATGATCTGAAGAATCAGAAATATTTTTATAAGATAGGGAAGGAGGAAAAAGACTGGATTTACGTTTTATATAAACAAACGAATAAAAGGAGCTCGGATCATTTCGGAAGTTAGCCTTACAATTTACAATGTAACGCTTATAAAGTTTTATAAGAAGAATAAACTGGTTACGAATGTAAAGAATGTTTGTCTGATGAAACAAAGATCCAGACTTAAGAAACATTTTGTAAGGTCTAGATTTCCTGTTCGTAAGACGAGAAAGGTGCTTGTTAAACCATGGCGGTTTCGTTGATGAAGACGATGAAAGTACTGGAACAAATTTGTCCAACGCGTTGTGGATTACATCATAAAAAGAATCAGTAGCAGCATCAATAGAGTTAAAAGATGAAAGATATTCCCAGTCAATTCCAGCTAAATGATTGCGAAGAGCGTTGTAATCCGTTTTTCGGAAACATTTAGAACGATACTGAGCCTCATAGTTATGCATATTAGGGACATCAATTAACACCGAAACCAATAGTGTGGGATGGTGTACATCTTCAGGAAGCGATAGTGGTGAAGACCGATTTACAGTGACAGAGGATATTCTATTACAGAAAATAAGGTCTAGGGACCTGCTAAGTGTGTTAAGGATGGGGTTAGTTTGGGAAAGAGCAATTTCAATTAGTTCATCAATGAAGTCGTTATGGCAACTAGAATGCAAGGAATTGTCATCTTCACACGGGATCCAGGAGATTTGGGGAAGGTTTAAATCACCCATGATTAGGACAAAATCAGAGTCATTGACTAATGATAAAACGTACTTGATAGCATTAAGGTGATGAAAATATACCGTATCATCAACCGATAGAGGTATATAAGAACAGGTCATGAAAAATGAGACGGACCAACAGTTATTTTTACTGCGATAAACTCGATTCCAAACTGATTCGGGAAAGTTATTAGTTCAGCCGAGTATTTAATACTAACAGCAATGAGGACACCACCACCAAAAGAAGGCCTATCCAATCGAAACACAATGTAGTTTGGAACAAAAATTTCATAATCAGAGACAGAGGAATTAAGCCAGGTTTCAGTAAGTGCAATAGCATCAAATTCAAAAGAAGCACTCTTAGTAAAAAATTGGCTCAGTTTACCCAGAATACTTCGAACGTTTTGGTAGCAGCAAGAAAAAACATTATTACTCAGTTTTTTGGAGCTGAATCGGCAAAGTTGTGATTCAGAAGGTCTTTAGCTAAAAATTCGTGAATAATACTGTGCTCGGGCCAGGCAGACAAATCAAGTGCTTTTTCAAAGTAGGATTCAGGAATTACAATTTTTAAAGAGGATATGCTACGCTTATGTTTAAAATTTAACTTAAAGACCGCTAATTCTTTAGGAGCTACCTTAAGATGGTTTAAGAGGTGACTCCTGACATCATCCACAGTGGCGTCCAGCATGAGGCGGGATACAAATATGGCTTTACGAGGTGCAACAGCTCTAAGCGAAAGCCCAGAGGATTTTAACTCAGGCGCCACACCAGTGAGAGGCCTAGGTGACGGAGCCACAGGAACCTGGAGGTTTTCCAACGATGGAGGATCCAGGACAATAGGTGGAACAAGACTCATTGACGATTCCATTGGCAGACTTGGTGAATGGATCACTTCCACAGGAACAACAGGAGGCGATGAAGTATTAGGAGTTAAGAATTTATCCGAATGAATCACATGAGAAGCAGGAGTTCCAAATAGATTGACCACCATCGGGTTATTATTCGGAATTTTTCTCCTTGGAGATTCACTTAGTAACTTGAGACCAAGAAATTGGGTCTCAAGTGTAAGGAATTGCTCATTGAGTGCAGCAAACTGCTTACGGACATCAAGAAAACCGTTTCTCGTCTGCTTCATGAAGGTCCGCATCTCAGACTCAATCTCTCTGCAGGCAATACAAGACCATGTCAGACCGATATTCTTAGTGATGAGATCGCTTATCCGTCCATTGTGCCCACCACCAGCACATTTAATATGTGAGCATTTGTTGCAAAGCCAGCAGGACAGATACGAATCTCAAGTGATGGATCCTCCAAACTCGCATTTCTTAGTAGTGCAAATTAGACTCATTATTGACTGAGATTTGTCCACTGTAGTGAGAGCGAGAAGAGTTCAATGGTAGAGTTCAAAGAGTTCAGTGGTAGAGAGACACGTTCGGATCAGGCACGTCGAAGAGAATACGTAACAAAAGAGATACGAATGTGACGAATAACCGCTTCAGAGTAACAATGATATAACATGATTACTCGATCGGAGAATAGACTCAGGAATATATATACAAAATATTCGCAGAGCGCGGCAGAAGTAATTTTGAAGAATAATATTATTTTTAAGAAGTGTGTGGATAATGAACTATCTAAGTCAATTATCTCCGACAATGAAACCCGAAAAGAGGAGTCTCGTTTCAAAGATATATGTAGATATATGTAGGTAATAAGATGAGAGCAATCGCAAAAAACACGTCGGGATACGGCAAAGTCAGACGAAAGACTGACTGTGGCTTAATAAGCTAGATTGGGATGAGTCGATTCCAGTCGACCACACTGCTTTTGGAAACAGCGTCGAACAAAATTCAGCTTGCCTTTTCACAGTTAGAAGATATCTCAATACCTAGATTTGTGATGAGTGAGCCGATATCACCAATTAAAATTTATGCATTTTCTGACGCATCGATGAGAGCTTATATGCAGATATTGTGTCAAGAAGTGGAGACGTTAAGGAGACGGTAGAATCGATATGATTTACAGGTCCATCGTTTGTAAAGGAACCGAAAGATAAGTGGCTAACGAGTCCCCGGTTTGATCCGTCACCAGAGCTTTTGCAGATGGAAATAAAAAAGAATGCGGTCCGGTTAAACGCAATGGTCTCCACCTCATATATATGGAGTGCAAGTGATTTTCTTCTCGTTTACATGTTTAGCTTTATAAAGAAGTGTACAAATTAGTAGTTACTTACGTTAGTGTACCTTAACCTGACAAATATTCAATAAAATTGTCCAGATAGTTAAAGAGCACGAATATCGAGAGAAATTTAAAAATATTCGAAAAAACCTGGTTGTTAGCCCAAGCCTACAGCAGCTAAATCTATTTGTCCATGAAGCCTCTGAGGCTGGGCTTACCCGTTCGTTGTGGCGGATTGGGCGATTAACTATATCTAGCTATATCGTACGATGCCAAGAGTTTCCAGTATTGTTGACGAAGTGCTCGCAATTTGCTCAGAGCTCCGAGTACTGGTGAGTCTCTTGCGGCAGCGTGTTTGGATAGTAAATGCGCAAGCCTCATTTGATGACTCAAATCATTTCTCTAAGGGAGATTTACCTCATAATCTCTAAGGGAGATTTACCCTTAGATCGAATCCGTGCTATCCGCCTATTCTTTATATGTGGCGTGGGTTTCTGTGGTCCTATTGAGACGACATTGAGAATTCGTGATAGGCCACCCTACAAGTGCTATATTGCCCTTTTTGTTTGTTTTGCGTCCAAGGCAGTTCTTTTGGAAGTAGTGTCCGATTTATCAACTGATTGTTTTCTGAGAACGCACACAAATGCAGATTAAGTTTATGGGCAGCATTTTTACAAAAAAGCTCCCAAAAGCGTATGCGGTACAATACCAGAAGGGCGCAAGCGAACGGAGGAGAAAAAAACAAGAGTAGAAACTGCTGATAAACCCGCCGCTGCTCCTCCTTTCTGCTGCTGCTGCAACAACGTAAGATACTCGTTCCAACGCGTCCAGAAAACTTGCTGCAAGGAGGAGACTCTCTGCCACTCATCCAGAAAGGTCCGGTTCGATGAACGTTGAGGGCGAGTCACCATTTAGAAAATGAGCCGGAGTTAAAGCATCTAGTATTAATGATTGAGGCTATGCGACATAACAAAGTCCTCAATTCCTCGAAACTAAGAATTGCGGGACCAACTGCCCGATATAGGTGGTGTTTCGCCGTCGTTACTGCTGCTTCCCACAGACCGCCAAAATAGGGAGACCGTGGAGGAATTAACAGCCACTTGATAGATTCCAACCGGCAAAACTCTTGCAGAGAAATCTGGTGATCCTGAGGAACCTTTGCTTCAACTTGATCAGCTCATTCTTGGCATCCACAAAATTGCTAGCATTATACGACCATATTTATCTGGGGTTACCGTTGAAGGTAAATGGAGGCAAATAAACGGTTGGAGCGCGCTCAGAAACGAAGCTGTGGAAAGGTCCTTGACCTTTCCACAAGGAGAATGCAATCCATAGGGAAGATTACATAAAAGATTTGGAATCCTTTAACTCTCTCGGTGGGAAGATAAGCCATAACATGCGCCAGTAGACGAGGCTTAGCACGAAAACAGCGTATGAATTTGTTTAAAACCCTTAAAAAAGGTCTTCCTCCTACCACCCCTCCACCAATGGGCCAGTATTGCCCAAATGGCCAAAATGAGAGAATATGAGTTTTGGAGGCATGATCGGATGAAGTTCATCAAAATCCAGCGCAGAGTTCCGCAATCGCCCGTCAACACGAAGCAAACCAGCATCATTCACACAAGAAGCAAGCGAGGCAAGCGGGCTTGAGGGTGGAACTAATCTGCGCGATTTTAGTAAGCTCTTCCTTAAACTCGGTAAGCTGGTAAGCCTTAAGCTCGGTGAGCCTCCGTGACAGATGCGGTGGCAAAATTTGTAAAAGTAGGCGAACACTTTCTGTAGGGCGGGAAAGAAATTGGCAAACTTTGACAATAAGGGTATGTCCCTAGGGGGAGCCGTAGCCAATCCAAGCTAGCTAGACCTCCAGCTATACCTGACTAAACGAGGAAACTTAATTCGCTGAGTTTGATCAAAAGTGGAACATAATTGCAACCACTCGGTGAAAAGGGATTGAGAATGGCTTTCATCCCATGACTTCAGGGGAATTTTCAGGGGCAATAGTGGGGGACAGGCAAGCAGGGACGGCTGCGCACACGGATAATGGAGAAAGAGGAGACGTCGAGGAACGTAACGGTCAATCAAGAAAGAATTAATCAAGGAGCAAGGAGTGAAAGCATCAAGGATTTGCGGCGGAACTAAAGCCAATGGTAAAACGAGTCGGGTTGGTTTATTCCCGGACAAGACAGGTACCCTGTTGTTGGCACCTAGTGCCAAGACCTACTACCCAATCAAGATGCAACAGCAGGTCACAATATACAAGCATCAGACCTATTAATAATGTAACGTTAAGCATAAGCCAATATCCAACCTACTAACCCGGCTCTAGTCGATGGCACCGAAAGCAGATTCAGCATAATCAGCGGGAAGAATGACCGACTGACCGAAGCAATCAAAAACCAGCCAGCTAAACCGAAATGCGTGTGGAAAGCAGTACATGAACAAACAATCTGAGTCAGCAGATTCAGAGGTGGGTGACCCTGGCATTAACCTTAGTTTTAGCACGTCCCTAACATTGACCTTTCTTAGATTTAATGATGTATAATTTAGCATCTTATATAAGAGTTGTTCTTCTGAAATAAAGACAGTTGCGAGATCAGAGTCAATAGTCTCGTTCCTCAGTGTTAAAACTACGGCACTTAAAATTGACCCACTTCATGTGATCCTGTGTAAAACGATTCACAAAGTAGGACTCTCTAAAAACTATCTAGACCTAGATCTGGAAAAACTATCTCTCTAAAAACAAACTATCTATCTAAACTATGTAGACCCCGCATTACCTAACCACTTCGAATGAAACGGACCACGAGAAGATCCCGCGGCATACCAGTCTGTTTCGAGTGTTGCTCCCGTGAAACGGACCACCAGTAGACCCCACGTTACCTAACCTACTTCAAGTGTTGCTCCCGTGAAACGGACCGCCAGTAGGACCGGCCGATAAGGAATCAGCCGAACCACCATACCACCGGTACATGAGGAAAACCAGCCCAGGACCTCAAGCACCCCACATCAACTCCAGCCTGATCACAGCAAGCGCCTGGTCAACCCGAGCAGTCCCTTACAGAACCCAGGTTAATTTAGTCAGACTATTTACGGTCTTTGATTACGACTCCGGGGGCTACCGCTTCGCCCGCGAGTTCAAGCTTGACGTAGTTGCCGCATAACGCTCTAAGGACGAACACCTGTGTCATATCAATAGCAACGGATCGGTCTGGCGTACGCCTTATCGATACTGACTGGGAGGTGAGCCTTTTGGTCTGCTAACACGGTAGAGGTAACACGGCGGAAGGGCATTTCCAGTGAGCCAAGGATAACGATGATCAACGGCGCCGACAAAAGAAGAGCAGCGACAAAGAGGAGAGAATCAGCGGCGACGACGACAGGAGCAGCGACAATAACGGAAGCTGATCATTGGTACCAGAAGCACTGACGACGACGGGAGTGGAGCAACGGTGACACGAACAACGAGAGTGGCAACGGGAGCAGCGACAGCGGCAGGAGACGAGCAGCATAGGCCCCACAACTGGAGCACGGAGGTGTCCAAACGGAGGGAACTGTGAGCCGAACCGGCGCCAGGCACCAAGACCACACGTCCTGCTGGTCAAAAGCTTGGGGGGGGGGGGGGGGGTGTATATTGGCACCAACCCGGAACGGCAATCGGGGAACGACGAGATGCACCCTTTGTAAACAATATAGAAATAAAAGGGATATTTGTCATTCCGATTCGACGGAACAGGAGACCCACTACAATTCGTAGACCGAGTGGCATGGCCCGTTAAAACATACGGTTCAGACAGAATTACTCAAGGGCAGTGCGCAAAGATAGTTCATAATAAACGATGGGGAGTGGCCAACGTGGAAGAAATTCAGAAGGAGTTTTGAGTCCTTCTTCCTGCCGAAAGGTTATTTCGAAAAATTGGCAGAACAGTTTCGGCAGCAGAAGCAACAACGAGGGGAACCTTTCAATGAGTATATGGTGGACCTTCAGTCTCAAATAAAGCCACTAGGGAAATCCACGGCAGTATCAGCCTAATCAATATTGGGCGGTTGACCCAAGGCAACAGCACTCGAGTCAACCATGGGCAGTAAGCCCAAGTCAGCGAAAGCCGAATCAATGGGCAGCGACGCCTAGGCAAGGACAGATAGATAGCCTAGCGCAGGCATGCAACAGGTGCGGAGGCATGGGTCATTGGCAAGTGGGTGCAGAAGCCCCAGAATTTTTTTCTGCAGGATGTGCTGCGAAATAGGGGTGCTGCCAAAGGGCGGAAAAAGCGCAGCGATCTCAGCCGTAGAGAACGCGAGGTGCTGCCTCTCAAAACTAGTTGGAGGGTTATCAGGAGACGATCAGCAGTTGTCGGCCGTCGTCAAGGTCGGAGGAGCAGAAATTAAGGCCATGATAGACACCGGGGAAACGGCTAGCTTCATTTCGGAAAAGTTAGCGGAGACCCCGGAAATTGCCGGAGAACGAGCAGTAACGAGAAGATTGGTAAAGTTGGCCAGTTGGAAACTCGATTGAACATGCTCGTGTTGCCAGGCATGGGAGACAGCGCGGTGCTAGGATGGGATTTCCTCGCAGGATTTGGCACATCAATAGTATGCGCAGGCCACCAAGTTACGATTCCGAAACGAGAAAGATGGAGATGATGCCTGGAGGAAAGGCTGTCGATAGCAATAACTGGATCCTCGGAGGAATGGGAGAGCGAGCGGGATAAAAGATTCATTGAGGAGCTAGTGGCGTTTGCAAACCAGAAAAGTTGATCCAACGTAACGTAGCCAGGATCACGATGAAGGGCGACATCCCCATAAAAAAAGGTATTATCCGAAGAACCATAAAATAAAGGGGAAGATTAATGTAAAGGTGGAAGAGCTGCTGCAAAAATGATGCATGGAGCGTTCGAATAGCGCTTATAGCTATTCGAGCCTTAGAATAGCGCACCCACCGTTATGGTGAAAAAAAGACGGGTGAATGTAGAATGTGCGTAGACTTCCGACAAATAAGCGCAAAATCGATATAGTATGAATACCCGATGCCACGAATAAGCTTCATACTGGAGCAACTTGGGGAAGCAAAATCTTTCAAGTACACGGCATTTAGCCTCGGCAATTTTCCAAAGGACTTTGGACCAGGTCATAGACAGGGATATGGATCCGCACGCGTTTGCATCATCGTGACCAAACGCATAAGGGAGGGGGATATGGCGAGCTTGAAGGAAGTATTCCGGAGACTAAAGACAGCAAATTTAGGGATAAACACGGACAAGTGCCATTTCTCCAGGGAAGAGCTATTGTACATGGGCCACCGGATAACGAGTCAGGGAATTGGCATGGATCCCGGAAAGGTTGCGGCGATTACTGAGTTGAAACCCCCAAGGGGGGTGGGTCAGTTCATTAAGATGGCGTCGTGGTATCGGCGATTCGTCCCAGACTTCGCATGGGTCGCAAAACCATAAAACGATCTTAAACGAAAAGGGACAAAGTGGGAATGGACGGCCAGACAGCAAGAGGCGTTTGATAATCTAAAATAATCTAAAGTTGATAATCTAAAGTAATCTATAATCTAAAGGCAGAGGATCCAGTGCTGGCATGTCCAGACTTCCATCATTCAAATACTGATAGGAGCAGAGACGAATTACTCGGCGAATGAGAAAGAGTGCCTAGCTATTGTATCGGCAATTCGGCAGATGAGACCGTACCTGGAGCGGTACCAGTTTGACGTGATCACATGGCACTGAAATAGCTAAATAATATAAAGAGCCCACTAGGATGGATTGCGAGATGGGTCTTTGAACTGCAACAATACAAATATGTAATTAGCTACGGGAAAGGTAAGCTGAATGTGGTTGCAGATGCACTTTCCTGCCAGCCGATAATAGAAAAGTTCTGAAGTGCCACAGCAAGCGAAAACGTTGAAGTCATATGGATAAGCGCACTGAAGAAGAAAATACGGGAAAACCCACAGAAATGTCCAGAGTACATAGAAGAAGCGGGAGTGATTTACCGACATGTTCCACATATAGCCGGAAACGAAGAAGTGGCATCATTAAAGCTGTGGGTACCGATTGATATAAGGCAGCAGGTGCTGAAGGAGAACCACGACGCACTGGCAGCGGGACACTAGGTGGAAGAAAAACAATTGCACGAATAGTAGCAAGGTACTTTTGGCCAGGGATGCAAAGGGACATAAGGAAGGATGAAGTTCATGCTGGCAGTGAACTCAAACGTGTCCGACTCCACGGGATTCTCGCTATGCTTCGTAACCCCAGCAGAGAGCCGAGAATGCCGAAGGCGTTATATGATAAAGAGGCATTGAGGGCGGGAGCTTCACAAGAAGTGTTTGAGTTGGTGCGAAGGAACGGGGTGGTGGCGATCATGGGAAAGAAGAAATGCGTTTGGAATGGGCAAAGGGTGGAGCGCAGGGGTTTCTGGACGAAGTCCGGTGACCTGCATAATAACAATAAGAATCGAAGGCCCAAGCGGGGCGAAGGGGGGCAACAAAAGGGATGCCGCCAATTGAAATGCGACAGAAATTCGAGAAAGGATTAACGGTGAGAACAGAGGAACGAAGGATTAACAGAAGAAAACGAGATTTACAACGATTAACGGGTGCCTCAGGCAGGAGTCGCCTAGGGAACTGGAAGAGTTGAGTGAAAGACCCCCGTGGGTAAGTCTAACATTCAAGCGACAAAGTTTCCTCGGAGGAATTAGGAAGGGCTGAAGGACCCCCTGTGGGTAAGTCCGACAGTCTCAAGTGCGGGACTTAGAGCGAGTGCGCAAGGATCTGTGATCCGTGGCTCAAGGACCCCCGTGGGTAAGTCCGGCGGCTGTACGAAAGTCGTCAAGCAAGGATAAGTCAAGGAGCAAGTTGAGAAAGGATCAAAGATCCGCGGTGGAACTGAAGTCCAAGAGTAAATCGAGTGGGGTTGGTTTATTCCCGGACACGACAGGTATTATGGTGTCATAGCAATAGCGGCGGATCGGTCGTGTGTACGCCTATCGTTTCCTGACCGTTACAACCAGGTATGATCCTGTAAAGCAAGGAGTAACTAGATCGAGAACTCAAGCCCAACAATAAAACCAAACAATAAAACCAAACACCCTGGATACCAAGGACTAAGGATAACGACGATCCACGGCGCCCACAGAAGAAGATTAGCGACAACGAGGAGAGGATCAGTGGCAACGGCAACAGAAGCATCGACGACAACGGGAGCGGAGCAACGGTGGCACCAACAACAAGAGTGACAACGGGAGCAGCGACAACGGCAGGAGAGGAGTAGCATAGGACCCGCAATCGGAGCACGTGAGTCCAAATGGAGGGGACCGTGAGTCGAACCGGCGCCAGGCATTAAGACCACACGTTCTGCTAGGCGAAAGATTCGGGGGGGTATATTGACACCAACCCGGAACGGTAACCGGGGAACGACAGGAGGACGAGGGGCCAATGGGCGGAGCCGAAAAGCCGGTGAGATTAACCATTTGTAAACAATATAGAAATAAAAGGGATATGTGTCAAACGAAGCACCCTGTGTTATTTATAGGCTCGGGCAGTCACGTCCAATCTATAAATTCGGTGGAACGATCCAAAAACTCTGTGAGCTAGCCGCGGTATTTGTTGCGAGCACCAACCAGCAAAACAGTTCGTTACAACATTATCATTATCATAATCTCTCCAGAGGATGCACTGCAGTGAACTATCATCTGGAACAGCGGTACACCTTTCAAATGTCTCCAGTCAAAACGACAAGGTAAGGCCGAAACCGAAGCAATGTGTGAAAAGCTTAGGCTGAATCACGGGGACGGACATCAAGGCATTATTGAGGGAATAACCAGAAGATGTAGCAAACCGTCGTACACAACTCTCAGCTTAGTAGTGGAGCTGTCTGCCCTCAGGTCGAAAGAAATACTGGCACTTACCTAGCAATTCCTCCGGCACCAGAGACATGTGACCCAGATTCCTTAATGAACGATGTACATTGGCTGGATGACGATCCAGCTTGCACTTAAGTGGATTGAACCGACGCAAGGTCTGAGCGTACGATTCTCCTAATAGCTCCACGCTGTGCTTGATTGGAAGACGAACTGAATAAGCACCTGATTCAAGATGGATGTGGTGCATGGCAAAGTGGGCCCCGCAATCGAGCTTCTCCTTAGTAGCCTGAACGATAGTCGCAGTGCAGGCTTCTGGTTCCCAGAATTGGTGGAGAAGATAATCGAGGCGATCGTCAAAAGTGGTTGCGGAGTTAGCAGGAACCATTTTACATGAGGCGGATGTTTTGCTGAGGTACAACCTCCTCCAGAAACTACCCATCCAAAACGCGTCTTCTACACAAGAGGCAGACCGTCTGGATTTGCCCAACTGAGAGCAGATCAAAAGAACAGGTTTGCTCCAATCAGCAAATTTACACGCTGAGCTCTGTGGAGGTTCACACCAGCCAGAACTACATTGCCAGGAACCTTCCAGTTTAAGACATCTATGTTTAGGCCAGGTTGATTTAGGCCACAACTGCCTCAATGTACACAGAATACGTGGATAGGCGTGACTACAGGCAAAAATTAACCGTTTCTTCATTCGTAGTGAATTCAGTGTCTCCACGGCCAGTCACTGCTTCAGAGCATTTGGACCGATAAAGCTGAAGTTGGCTGGCTAGCCGTGATGTGATGAGAAGAACTTGTTAGCCGGAGTCAAGTAACTCTCAGTAAAAAAAAAAAGCTCCTGATCGGCCACGGACGAGAATGTTGGTGGTGGGCAAAAACACTACTTCAGCGCAGCGATCCTGGGACACAAGCTTATTAGCAGGAGAAGCCTGAGAAGACGCAACCACAGCTCCATTGGCCGGATCCAAACCGGAAGCGGGATGCAATAGCGCATGATGTCGGCGATTGCACGTTGGGCAGCGGGAGGATGAGCATCCGCGGGTTAAGTACTCAGACTTGAGGAAAACAAAGCAGAGGGCAAGAAGCCGGACCTAATCGTATCGTTCCTTAACTGACATCACTGCTTCACTAGAAAATCTTCTCACTTGGCCTTTGTGGCAGGGTCTAGCTTTTGGAAGATGACCGGATGAGGAGGCACCATTGAATTTCATATGACCATTAAATTGGTTGGATAACTCCTAAAGAGTTGCAACGGATCCCGGCTCATCCACCCTTAGCTCCATTATCTCGTTGATGTAAGCCTGGAAGATGAATCGTGGGTTACTAAAACGGTTGCGCAAAATATAAGGGCAACATCATAGTTAGCGTCGGTAATCTACAGGTTTCTCACAGTCTCCAGGGCTTAGTCCCGCAGGCATGAAGTGAGCCACCTGAGCTTCTCCATCTTGGACAAGTGCAAATGACTGTCAATTGTCGTTCCCACGCTACAATACCGCCAAACCGCAAACGGGGGAAAAACATACAAAAATAGAACCTGCTGATAAATCTGCCGCTGCTCCAACGGGTTACATCAGCAATTCAACTTGGTGGGAGGTTACCATTTTTTCGATTCGGTATCTGAATGCTCTCTTGTAAAAGAGAGATTCTAGCCGAAAAAAGATATCATAATTTAGTAATTTTTATACGCATAGACGACAAAATTGTTAAAAGCAACATGCAAAATCCGTTCACTATAAAAATCTTGGAATTCCACTTTAAATTGTCATTTCACATAGTAGATAATAAATGCCTCAAATATGTTATTATGATTGGAGAGGATATATTTAAACTTGGTTTTGGAGTAGTGTTAAAAATATATAGATTTGATACCTACAGAACTCAAACTATGTTATCGGTAAATGACGATTAAAAAGAAAATAAAATAGATTATAAAAGCAATTTAGGTATATATTTAACTGATAGTAATAAGACAAAACTAAACAACATATTGGCCAAGTATTGCAAATTTTTCATTCAGGATATTCCTAGTAGAAATGTAACTACAGGTTCTTTGTAAATGCGTTTGATAGACGGAAATAAAACCGTTCAGAGGCGACCAAATTGTTTTAACTAGAGAAAGACGCGTGGTGCGTGAGGCGTGGCTACGTACAAAGATTGTTTTCACACCTAAGGCAAGGAAACCGTCCCACTGCACCCCAAGGACTATAGACCTATAAGTCTCTTGTCCTTCCTTCTTTAGACAATGGAGAGGCTCTAAAGTCTTCATCTCCACCTTACCATTAACCCAAGCGACATTATGCTTACACAGAGGCAGAGAGCCACAGGGACAGCCTTACACGAGATTACCGTGATCGCCGAAAAAGCGCTCGATAACCCTAATTGCATTTTTAGACATCGAAGGTGCCTTTAACAACATCCTGCCAAGCTGATTAAGCTTGATGATCGGCGCACTGACGGGACTTGGAATAGACGATCGATCTGTTCACCTAATACGGCAGGTCCTGGTCAACAGGAGTGTCGAGGCGAATCTTGAACGATCTATTCGAAGATACGTCAAGAGGGGCACCTCGCAAGAAGGTGTACTCTCCCCACTACTATGAATATGGCGGTTACATCCTACTGCCGTCCCTAGAGGGTGGCGGCTGCAAAATCAATGCAGGCGCAGACGGTGTTGCTATCGCCATTGTTGGGAAATTCCCGTAAAACGCTGTGCGACCTTATGACACAGGAGCTGGGACTGCTCTCAGCATGCGCACATAAGAACGGGCTGTGAGCTAATCCGTCCAAGACAGAGCTCGTTCTGTTTACTGGGAAGTACAAAAGGCAAAGTCTTAAGCTTTCGAAGCTCCTAGGGGAATCTTTAACCCTGAGTGGTAGTGTGAAATACCTAGACATAACTCAAGACAAGAGTTGTAGTCTAGAGGCCGTCGATCCAAAGTCGTCATCCCCTCTAGGGAGGAGTGGGATACGCAAATCCCTGGGACTAGGGGGAACCCTCTACATCTCACATCTTGATCAAAGCTCAACGGTCAGGTGGAACGTTTGTGTCTTTATCAGGCATTCCGACTCCCTGACCACCGCAGTTTCTTCCAGACTATAGTAATTGCCATTAAGGAAGTGCTTTAATTCCCAGCACTTATGTGCAATCAGTAAGCCGTATGTATTTTTTCTGACAGTAAAGCAGCATTTAAGGCACTAGACGGTTTCTCATCCAACACTAGGAAAGTCAATGATTGGGTACCCGGTCATAGGGATCACGAGGGAAATTGAGCCGCGGATGAACTAGCAAGGGCAGGGACTACCAACCCTCTCCTTTTGCAAAAAGAACTAGTAGGCATCCCATTAGCTATTTGCAGGCTCAAATGTTTGGAGTTTTTTAACCTGGCAGCCGTTAAGAAACTGATAGGCGCACACGCATCACGTCTGTCAGTACCTCACAACGACTACTGCAGGAGCTGCGTAGTTACCCACCTCGTATGCTACTGCAATATATCATTCGTATGAACTCAAGACATTGGCGGTATACAATGCGATCAGGCATTTGCGACATTGTTTAAGCGGTACAAAGTTTAAAGTATATAGAGAATTTAATTCCGTTAGAGCGAACCAAGAGAAAGAGGAACTCACTCCGCGGGTACATCGAAGTTGGTAACAAAACTTCACGAGGTGCGCGGAGCGCGGAACGCGGTGGGAAAGCAAAGCGAAATCCATGCTGTGCGTAGTTCAATGATCGATGGACAAATGAAGAGCCAGAGGAGAATGACTGTATAGAAAAGCCGTCCAGCGGAAATACATGGATCGAACACACGAAAAATCATTGCGACTCGCTGCGCGACAAATACAAAAAAAAACAACAAGAAAGGAAAGCTAAGTTCGGTCGGAGCCGAAGTTTATATACCCTTGCAGTTGAGTCGCGGTCCGCTAGGTGGCGCATTTCTATATTATTTTTTATTATTTCTATACACGCATTTTATATTATTAGATCAATAGCGGATCGTATATAGACGGTCGATCCTTATGAAATTTGGCATATCGAATTATTTTGCCCAAAGAGGAATCCATTGAAACTCGGACATGCTTATATCGACTCAGGAGGTGATCCTGATCAAGATATACTGATATACTTTATAGGGTCGGAGATGTCTCCTTCATTGCGTTGCACACTTTTGACCAAAATTAAAATACTCTCTGCAAGGGTATAATTGCGTACGAGCGAATGCTCTTTCGCCGACATATACCATGCAGGGTTTTAATAAAAACTATCTACAAATGGGCTTGAAAAACATGAAGAATATTTTAGGGCATAAGAATATCAATTGGAAAATGGATATTTTTAAACATAAGACAGTTTAATAAGGTGAAGAAACAACAATAAGTTAAAATATGTGAAAATATATTTTGTTACCTTGAATTCCATTTATGGTGACAGTATTGAAAAAATTTACTGCTTTTGCCCATTTTTCCAGAAATAAAACATTCATTATGAATTGAATTAAAATGTATATTATCAGCTCCATTTTCTGGTATTTCTCGAATATGGCAATTTACAAAAAATTCGTTACGGCCATGGTAAATAAATTGGTCGTCCTTAATTGTTAAAGGAAGACTCCACGGTTTTTCGGTTAAGTCGACATGGTACCAAACAAATATAAATCCATTAATTTCTTGCGAAGTCCAGCTTTTTACCTGTGCGGATCTGGGAACTAAAAAAATTATAACATGTAGATCATACAATTTTTAAAGTCATGTGTGTTGAAAGGTTAAGGATGTATAAAATTCGTAATCTTTTCTTTAAGAGGACGGTTCAAGTTCTGCACGAAAGAAACCAATCGCTTCTTTATTAAATTTCTTGAAGATTAATATCGCTTTGTATTTTGTTTCAGCACAATATTCACTCTAACGTTAGCAAGACATCTATAAAGAAAAGCTTATCATTCTGTTGTTGCCGGGACGTGTGGCCCCACGTTTCTTTCCCAAACACTCAATGTTTCTTAATAATAATCTTTATTAATCAATATGCTTGAAACAAAAAGCGTGAAAAGCTAAAAAACTTCGTGGTTTTATCCACACGTTAACTTCACCCAATTTTCTCTTATTCTTTCTTTTCGCGATGGCCGACGCTGTGCCTTCTTTTGGCCGTTACTAACCTATCGATAAGTTTACATATGTGTGCTTATTCTAACAACTCAAATTTAAGTCAAAAATTCGATTACGGCGACAACATTCCCTCCCCCGTAATTTATCCCGGTTCGTGGTCAGTTACCATCCTCCAAGCCGACGTCCAAAACCGCTATCTTCGTTGCTGGTCGTTCCAAAACGTTCTTTATAGTCACTCGTCGCACTTGCCCATCCTTGGCCATCATTGTGTCGATCACTCGTCCTTTTAACCACAAGTTCCTGGGTAGAAGCTCATCTACGATGACTACGATGCTCCCAATGGTTATTGGAGGTACCTTTTCAAACCATTTGGTACGCCTGGTTAATGCGGGCGCGTACTCTTTAATCCATCGCTGCCAAAAACGGTCCCTGAAGCGCTGAGTCTCAATCAATTTTCGCTGCAGATTCATCCCTTCTTTTGGCAGTGGCTTGTATCCATTCGCTGACCTCAACAGTAGGTGGTTCGGGGTCAGAGCGGCGTCATCCTCAGTGTCCAGACTTACGAACGTAAGCGGTCGCAGGTTAATGATAAATTGTGCCTCCATCAATGCGATGTAAAACAAAGCCTTGATGTCGTTTATTGCAGTCTCGTGAGCAAGATGATGGTACTTCTCGTGAAAGCTCCTCGCTATTAGGTTAGTTATCCGGCATCCTGGAGCTAGTATAATTGCGTCTTCAACTATGTCAATTGAGTTCAGTCTGCCTCTAGTCCGCAGTACTCCATATTTGTCTAGATATGCGTTCCATCCGACCAATCTGTTTCCTTTGTGCAGCGTCGCTCCCATGGATAGCACTTTCAACTCTTCGGCGAAGGCGATGGCTTGGGATTGCTTATAAAGTAGTATTTTCGCTTTCCTCACATGGTCCATCGTCGTGGCTGTTGGCATGTCTTGCTTGACGCATTTCGCTCATAACCGATGGACGAACAGGAATATTATCGCCACTGCTCTATACAACCGGCGCCAGCTCGAGAAATGGTGCGCATAGAACATAACCGCTGATGCTTCCGTATTTCTGAAGTATCGATGATGCTCTCCTGCTTTGTCGATGTTGGCCAAAGGCTGGATTCAGCTTTTAGGAACCCAGGGCCCGTTATCCACGTCTTCTGCTGGGTTTGGTCGGTGATCTTTGCAACTTTGCAACAAAGTTGCCAACTTTGACTTCGCTATCACCAAAGAGACGACGACTTTGGCATCCATTGCTACACGCAAGTAGCAGACAGTATACTCGCTGGCGTCGACGAATGTGTGGAGCTCCGTTTGACGTGGATCTGATGTGTCTGGGGAAAAGCATCTAGGCACCTCGAAAATCCTGATCTGTCCCAAAAGAGTTTTCCAAAGGCGCCAGTCTTCCAGTGCAGCTTGGGCAGCTCCTGATCCCAGTCGATATTTAGCCATATACGCTGGAAAAGTATTTTCAGCCCATCGTGTGGCACGACAAGAATCCTAATGGATCGAAGATCGACATAAGGACTTGCAGAACTTCTCGCTTGGTCGGGACTATGTTTTCTGCAAGGACGTCGCGTTTCAGCCTTGCAAATCTGCAGAGAAACTTAAACACATCCTTATATGGGTCCCAGGACATACCAAGTATCTTTTCAGTCGAACAAAAATCCACATGTTTTTGGCTACCAACATTGCCATTACTTTGCAAGCTCTTAAGGTCTTCTTTTGAATTTGACGACCAGTTGCGGATCTCGAATCCGCCTCTTCGATGAACCTCTATGACTTGATTGGTGGTCTGGACCTCCTGTTCGTTTCCCATGCTATCGATGTAGTCGCCGACGTAGTGGCCCTTTTGGATGGCGTTTAAGGCCAATGGGAAATCTTCTTGATGGGCTTCTGCATTTTTATCTTGAACGAAGTGAGCGATGAATGGTGCGCAACTGATCCCAAAAGTCATAGCCCGCATAACATAGGTACATACTTTATCGCTGCTTCTGTCATACCATAAGAATCGTTGCGCGTGCATATCCTCCTCGCGGATGGTGATCCTGTGAAACATTTCCTCAATGTCTCCTCAAATCGCAATCTTGTTGACACGAAAGGCTAGTAAGACCTCTATAAGTGTGACTTCGCGGCTGCATCCCATACCAGCCTTAGCTTACTTGGCTTATTTGGATTTCGCGCTATGAATATTGGCAGATACCACGTACGGCTATTCTCACGGTAGGTTTCCTCCTTGGATAGCTTAACCGCGTATCCTTTGTCTAGAAGGTTCCTGACTTCGGCGTCAATCTTTTCGTACATATCAGGTTCCTGAGAGGCCTTTTTCTTTATGCAGGTAAGGTGCTTCAGAGCGTTCTCTGGCAGTTTGTCGATGCCACCACGCCACGGAAAACCGACTTCGTATTTTCCTGACTTCTCTTGGCAGGTGGTCTCTAATAATTTGACTGAGAGCTTATCTTCGGCTGAATATAACTTACCTGGTACGAGCGTCTCGAGGCTGTAATGGTCCTTGATGTCGTCATGAAGCTCCTGCCAATCGCAGTCGCAGTGATGCATGACAATGGATCGTTGGGGGTTCGTCGATCCTTGGATGGTCCATCCTAGCATACACTTTGATGCTATCGGTTCGTTCCATTTCCCTTCTCGGATCCTGCGAGGGACTGCTAGCTTCCAATTATTCGACCCGATTAGCAATGTCGGCTGGGCAGAATAGGACTCTAGTGGTAAGTCTCTCAGGTGCTGGAATCTGCTACGAAGTTCTTTCATCTCGACTGTCTGTTTTGGCAGTGCTAGGTTCTGAACGGTCTGGACGTGGTTCAGCCAATAAAATCTATCGGAATTGATTTCCGAGATTTGGACTGACGCTTTCACGGATTCATTCTTAAATCGAGTTGTTTCTGCGGTCCACTGTAAACACATTGGCGCAGCTTGGCCATGTATTCCTAATCTTTGGAATACAGATGCGTCTACTAAAGTCACTCCTTGATCCTTCGTCTAGGAATGCATAGATTTCGATCATCCTGCTGCCATTGCGAAGATTAACTGGAATGATGCGAAAGAATTTACTTCCGTAGTTGTCGTCTTGACGGGTACTCACGAGATTTTGTGTTCTGCCTTGTTCCGTGTGAAGTAGCTCATGGTGCCGCCTTGTACATCCGTTAACTCCACAGTTGCCGGTTCGGCATCTATTGCGATGTACTTTGAGGCAGTAGAAACATGCTTTACTCGATGTGATTATCTGCCACCTGTGCAGCGTGTCGAGGTTCAAGAACACCTGACATTGTGGTGGGCGGTGACTGATGTCCCCGCACGCCATGTACCCCGATTGAACTTGCTTCTGAGCTGCTTCCGTTTGGCTCACGTTCGATCGTGCTTGTCCTCGTGATGGTCCAGGCTCATCCGCCTCTTGTCTTTGCGTTGCGTGATTGTTGTGAGTGTTAACTGCGCCTGATTTGTAAAACGATGGCGCCACTACTGAAGATGCTGCCTCTGCAATCTTATACAACCAATCGCTGAATGCTTTAACTGCTGCTATACTATTGTCGCGAGGTTGCATTGCCCAGTTTAGCTTGTGTTGGTTGGGAAGCTCATCTACGAGCTCCTTAACCAGCATTGGATTGTTAAGATGTGTCTTCAGATTGCATGTCTCCATAACCGCACAGACGTTGGAACTGCTATCGCGTACTCTTTTAACGCCTCCAATCCGTCTTTGGGTGGTGCCAGTCTTCGCACCTTTTCCACCATTCTTTCTAGGATATGCTCTGTTCTGCCGAAGAACATCTTCAGAGTGCTGATGACATCTGGAACTAGGTTAGGAAGTAGAAGTTTATCCCTTATCAGTTCACGAGCCTTTCCTTTAAGCGACTTTTGCAGATGTAGCATGTTTTCCACGTTGGTGTATCCAGCTGCTGTGGTGCTGTGTTCGAACGTGCTGATAAATAACGGCCACTCCTCCGGATCTCCACTGAATGTTGGAAGATCTTTTGGTATAGCTTGCCGGGCCGCTATTTGACTGCTCGTTGGTGAATCTGTATCTCGAACCTCGGCTTCCGCTACATAAGTGGGATTCATCTGCATGAGAAGTTTATACTTTGCTTCTATAAACTTTGCCTCCGATTGCCTTTTCTCCTCTAGCATCTTTAAAAGCAATTGGTTCCTAATCCTTTCCGGATTTCCTTCCTGCGCGTGTGTGTTCTCTCCGCTGCCGGCCATATCGATTAGAGTATCGACAGCTAGCGCTTTGTCGTGCGGTTCGGGGGTGGCCATTGCGTCTTCGCGTGTTTGAGGCTGTACCGGTGATCTTTGCATACTGCCGTACGGTGTTATGTGGCTGCAACCCGCGAGGCAGAAATCGCAACTCCAGTCCTTGCTCTCAATGTCGTCCTCTACGCCGGCACACTCAAAATGGTACCACCTTCCGCAAACGTCACACTGAACCCAATTTTCTGACGCTGTCTCGTTCTTGTTCTCACAAATTTGGCACACTTCTATGTTCATGCTCCACTCTAACCGGCGTGCGTGTTCTGACGCGTCTGCATGTATACGTGTGCTTCTTCGTTCGATCTGCGTGCTTACCTAGCTTTTCTTTCTACGGCAGCCACGCCTTTACCTCTGCTTTGATCCGCAAGAGTCCTTTCGTTCCTGTAATCGACGTGATCAACTCGACCTAGCTGTTATCTGCTAGGAATCCGACGCTTTGATCCGTAGGTAACGAAGTTTTTTCAGAACGAGGTTTTATAGAACGAAGTTTTTTAGAAATGTTGTTGCCGGGACGTGTGGCCCCACGTTTCTTTAGCAAACACTCAATGTTTCTTAATAATAATCTTTATTAATCAATATGCTTGAAACAAAAAGCGTGAACAGCTAAAAAACTTCGTGGTTTTATCCACACATTAACCTCACCCAATTTTCTCTTATTCTTTCTTTTCGCGATGGCCGACGCTGTGCCTTCTTTTGGCCGTTACTAAACCTATCGATTCTAGAGATAATAATAATCGAAAGCAATCTTCTTGGTAATAATAGGCGTTGCCAAAAGACGGCACCAGAAATCGCTGGAATCGAGCCAGAGACCGGGGCGAGCAAAACCAGCGACTTCTGAGTTCGTCTGGAAACCAATACCAAGCGATCTGTGTCAGCAGACCCATAGCTAGTTTACCGAGAATTTTCTTTAATACTTTCATTAATATTGGCCTTAGTCTGTGTACACAACATATGTATGTATATGTATGAAATAAAGCATCCTATAAGAACAATCTCGAACTACACCCCACAGTTTCCATAACCGCAGTACCTCAAAAATCTTCAGCGTGCTGCTCCGGCCAGAAGGACAACTAACAAGATCATTAACCGAAACACAATATATACACACCCGAGGCCAGCCATCCATAATTGAGAGACCTCAACTCTCTTCCCGCACACCTCCCTTCATTTGGGCCTCAGCGTGCCGCGTCTAACTCAGAGCGGCTAATAGGACAATCAAGGAAAACATTAGTCAAGCCAATAGTTTTTGACTACGGCTCCGAGATTTATAGTTACTCTCGGGAGTCCAATGTCGACGATAGTGGCCACAGAACGCTCAACGACCGAACATTTGGTGACCATGACGTGATTCTTTTTTCACAACCTGAAACCTTTGAAAAAACACACAAACCAAGAGATCCGAGTAACACCCCGACATACAGATGCTCATTGATGAGCATATTGAAAGAAATACAGCCCTTTAAAGGTTGATTAGAAATTTCACCAAAGATTAATCGGAATGACGAATAAAAGAAGATTACTTCGATGAGCGACTGAGACCGCCCACCCACGACCTCATTGATTTGATCAGGAGTGTAAATAAAGGACGTCTTCTGCCTAAACGTTAGCAATGAGGTCGGTCTAAATTCCAAAGTTTGACGGAGATTACCGGCAATTCCTTCGATTTTACGAAATTTTCAAGGAATTCGTATTATTTGATTGGTGTATATTCTTGTATTGATTGGTGGACATGCCTCGGTGCCTGGTTACGTTTAAAGAATCGATACCAAAATGAACGGCTGTTGATCAAGTCAACAATTCAAAATTTTTTTTGTACACCCCAGAAGTAATGGATCTATGGACCAGCTGCGCAGCTTGCATGATACCGTGCTCCGAACAATCACCATTCTCAACGCACTCAAGGTGTCGCCAGTCACCTGGGATGCAATATTGATACACAGCATTGAGGAAAGATTGGATCCAGGCACATCTTTAGAACAAGCCATCACCGATCCAACCACTCGACAATATCTGAAACAAATGTTAGAACACCTTGAATTCCTTGATTCGGAAAAATAAGTCTACCGATTCCCCTTAATCCAGGTTAATATGAACGGTGTATTCAGCAGAATCCCTTTTTACTAATGAGTCCGCTACCAACCAATACATGGATCTGTCGGATCCCCTCAGCAATGCCGCAAACTTCTAGATTCTGGATCACAGGTTAATATAATCTCCAAAAAAATGTCTGATGAACATCGCTGGCATGGGAGGGAAAACTAAAAGAGCATGAAAAAAGGCTGTGATGACCCTATCATCATTAGCCACTGATTTCCAAAAACAAATTATAGTAGTCGTACTACCTGAAATAATGCCCAATCAACCATCCAACCCTATTCAGGCACCAATAAATATCCCACCCCAGTTGCTTTTGGCCGATCCTGAATTTACCCAATCCCAGAAGATTGAATTATTGTTCGAAGCTGAATTATATTGTTCTGCTTTGGAATCTGGAGCTGAGAATGGTTTCGATGGCGCGCAACAAAACGAAGGATACATAGAAATATCCTCGGTAAAATACCAATTTTGGAGGTCGTACACCATGGAAGACTTATTTCCCCTTAAATGGAAGGAATCATTTATAGTTCCCTTGCATAATAAAGGATAAAATCCGATGCAGCCATCTACAGAGGCATCTCTAAATCGTCAGCTATTCTTTAGCTATTCGAAAAATTAATCAATCCTCATTTGCAACACCTTTGCTTTTCAATCATTTCTCATGTCAGCAGGGTTTCATTAAGCGTCGCTCCACCACCACTTAATTATTGGAGATGGAGTTTGTCATACATGGCTTCCGAATGGGTCTTCAAACCAATGTTATTTATACAGACTTTAGTAAAGCATTTGTTTCAGTGAATCACTCACTCCTCTTTAGTTAGCTGAATACTTTTGGATTTCTCTACAAATCTCCTTACATGGATCTACAGCTACTTAGATGGAACATCACAAAGAGTTTTATTTAAAAATGAGCATTCCCGCTTTGTCCGTGTTACATCTGGAGTCCCTCAAAGAAGCCATCTCGGCCCGTTATTATTTTCTCTTTTTATTTATGATTTGCTACTTGCTTTAATGAACTCGCTGGTACTAATTTATGCAAACGATGTTAAGCTTTGTCTGCAATATAAACCCGGTGTCAATATAAGCTAAAGATTTAATACTTAAGAGGTGAGACTGCTTTAGAAAGTCACAAAAAGGCGTTATTTTCGAGTTTTTTTGTTTGAGAAAAAAAAAATAACGCTTTCCAAGACTTTTGGCCTATTTTATCATATATTCCAATGATAACAATGTCTGAAACAAAACAACCGAATAGAATTTTAATAACTACTATTTTTTCTTCTGGGTAAACTAAAAAAACCAAAAAAAGGAAGTGCTTGAAATAAAAATCTTTAAAAAATAAGATTTACCATTTATTTTTAGTTTACATTGAAATTCAATTCTGAGGAGAACAAGCTATGAATCACGCCCGCCAATACTTAAAAATCATATAAATAAAAAGTCCAGCAAACAGAATGAGTAGCTTTTTAGTCGCACTATAACTACATACTTTGTATCTACGAAAAAATTGAGAATTGTACTATGTCACTTTGTGTGTTCATTCTTAGATGTATTAACATTTGATAAGAGCATTAAAAAAATGGATTATTTATATCCATCCATAAAGCAGGCCCATTAATATATCAAATTTTATCGAACAGGTCCTCAATGGGATTTCCTTACAAAAATTAACTCTGGTTAACGATCTTGGTGTCCTATTAGACTGGGATGCAAATTTCACCTTCCTTCGTATCATAGCAGACTCTTACTAATTTACTTACCCTCCCTAACAAATCGTAGAATAATGCTGGGTGTCATTTTTCTACACAACCTTATTAATGGTGATGTAGATAGTCAGCATTTACTAACACTCTTAACTTACAGTTTAACGTTCCGAATAGAAAGCTTTAGTTCAGCCTCGGTATACAAGGCACCCTCTAAATTTAAAGAACATCAAGAATTTACTCTTAAATAAACATAAAATAACGGCTAAACAATTAGTTCAGCTAATTTCGCTACTCCCGGATTCAGTTTACTCAGAATCAGTCTTTTCCCTCTTTGCTTACCTTTCAAAATTCAAATGCAAATACTGGTCACTATCTATCTTTTGGTACAGATTTTTTTAACAACGTATATACCTATCACTATTCCCGCTTAGCCTTACACTTATAATATTCAATCAGCAAACCTTTTTTTCAATCTTTGAATAAAAGGCGTGTGGTGGAGGAGTACCAGGCTGTGTTTTGAAAAACTGTACCAAGGCACCGTGCAAACCTCTCCTTAAACTCTTGAAACTATCACTGGAAACTTCAATCTTTCGCCTTGTGTAAATGAAATCTTACAATACACCTTTGAATAAAAAAGGGAAGGGGATCCGAAGCTGCCAATTATGCCATTTAAAATTTTGTCAGCAATTTCTTTTTGAAAAACTAATTACTCCACATTTGCAACACTTTTGTAGTTCAATAATATCACCGTGCAAGCATGGCTTCATAAGCGCAGCTACACCACCTTCATCTTATTGTAGCTAACATCTTTTGTCACGGATGTGTTCCGAAATGGCACAGAAACAGACGCCATTAAAGCATTTGACTCTGTTAATCATTCGCTTCTTATAAGTAAACTGAGTCTATTGAGATTCCCAACTGATCTACTTATCTAGATTTTGAGCTACTTATCCGGAAGAAACCAACGTGTCTTCTTTAAAAATGTTCCCTCGCGTTTAGTCCGCGCCCCATCTGGGTTGCCCCAAGGAAGCCATCTTGGACCCCCACTTTTTACACTGTTTTTTAACGACTTGCCCTGTAACGCTATCAGCGTTTTGATTTAATTCTATTTCTGTTTTAATATTTATTGTGGGTCAATTTAACCCCACAAAACAAATGCAGCGGCCGATCCAAAACAATGCCGAATAACAATTGCATACACTAACACCCATAGTGCTTGCGCTACAAAGAATTGGGTCCAAGCGCAAGCGAATCTGGGAGAATCAAAGAATATGAAACTGCTGATAACGGGCAATTAGTGGGCCGCCGCGTAACAAGTGATAATATATATAGAATATGCACATCATAAACTTAGGGGCTTATGATAAAACTATAATGGTGTCTATCGCATCATTTTACTTTCCCATCTTTCAAATATAAAAACATCCATTCTAAATGACTTGCTCTTACATTCTAAATGACTTAAGATCAGAGTAATTTTCCCTCGTTTTCTTTCTAATCTCTCTATACAATTACATACTAACTGGGATCTATTTTCGCGATTTGAGCCGTTTTGGGGCAGGCGCCCGTAAGTCGGTTGTGCGGGAGGTGATCTGTACGTTATTAGTTTTAAGAGTCAGAATATTTTCCAGTGCAAAGGTACAAAACTGTTCACAACAACAGCCCAACAATCACGTTTACCGAGCAAGTAATTTAACGTTGTTCTAACTGTGCGTACATTCATTACATTGATTTGCTAACCAAATTTATACACAACATATTTTTGTAATTAAGCATCTGATAAAAGATCACCTTTTCCATAATAAAGACAGTCTCGAACTACAACCGAAACATTCGTTACTTAGCGCCTATAACCGCTGTATTTCAAATATTTTATCAGCGTGCTGCTACTGCCAGAAGGACCACCAGTAAGATCCCAACTAGCCTTAGAGTGCTGCTCCTGCCAGAGGGACCACCAACATGATCATCAACTCTTATCCCGCACACCTCCTTTCATCCTGGCCTCAGCGAGTCGTGTCTAACTCAGAGTGGCCCATAAGACAATCCAGGATAAAAAGACTTAAGCCAATATGTTTTGACTACGACTTTAATAAACTCCCGCGACTCCAAGTTCGTCGATAGTGGCCGCAGAACGCTCTACGGATGAAAAATTCTACGGACGTGAAATTTGTTAGACTGCATTTCGTAGTTCTAGACAGGAACAAAAATTTGGTTATCATTAGTACAGAATTCGTATATGAATTAGAATATGTATATGAAAACGGACTATAAGTAGAACTTTCATCATCCAACCTACTTCGAGTGATCTGTGTAAAACAGTTCACAACTTAGGACTCTCTTAGAGCTATCTACTTCGCGTGGATCCAGAGTAAACGGACCACCAGTAGAACTTTCATCATAGATCTCCTGTGTAAACGGGCCACAAGTAAGGCGTCATTATCAAAGCTCCTTCGAGAGTTGCTCCCGTGAAACGGACCACAAGTAGACCTGCGTAACCAAACCTACTTCGAGTGTTGCTCCCGTCAAACGGACCACAACTAGGACCGGCCGATAAGGAATCAGGCGAACCACCATACCATCTGTACTAGAGGAGAACCAGCCCAGGACTTCAAGTACCCCACATCAACTCCAGCCTGATTTCAGCAAGCGACTGGTCAACCGAGCGGTCTCTCTGCAGTTTTAAAAGAATGATGCCAAGCTCCACGAGCTAGCACTAAGTCAGAAAAATTAGTATTTCGCAAAAGCCAAAGCGCTAGAAGAAGTTGTGAAAAAATATGAAGCCATATTTTCCGATGGAATCCCATCAGGGTCAGGCCTGCCCCAAAGGCCCCGGAAAACAGGTGAAACTCTCGAGGCAAAGGCACAATCATCACAAGGCAACGAAAGAGAAGACCTTCGATTAACATCATTAAAACGAAGACATGAAGGACGATTAGACGATATGGAAAACTTTCTGTGCAACCGCACCGAAGAACGGGAAGTGTCCACACACGTCAGACAACACATGAAGGAGCCATGGAAGGAAATCGTCTTGGAATACCATGATCTCATCGACCTGGAACCAGATATAAAAATGATGGACCTACCGATGACAGATTTCAAGTTGTACGAGCAGAATACTTTTAATTACTGAGCGAAGAATCGCAATCGATTTCAGCATCAACACAAAAACCCGCGATCGCACCCTCGTTTGTAATACCACCAGTAGAAATTCCAAAGTTTGACGGAGACTACCGATATACCGGCTACGATTCTACGAAATTTTTACGGAATGCATCCACAATCCATTTGGGGTCATTTAGAGAATCATTTACCAGGTGAAGCACAAACCCTACTCTCAACATCGATTGGCTGACAGACCAGTTACCAGGATGCCTGGCAACGACTAAAGAATCGATACCACAATGAACGGCTGTTGACTAAATCCGCGATCCAAGAGCGTTTTTCGGACACCCCAGAACAAATGGATCAGCGGACCAGTTGTGCAGCTTACATGATACCGTGCTCCGAACGGTCGCCACTCTCAACGCACTCAAAGCGTCAACAGACAACTGGGAGCCAATCTTGATGCACAGCATTGAGGAAAGATTAGATCCACACACGCTTTCATCTCTAGAACTAGCCATCAATGATCCAACCAATGACAATCTCTGAAGGAAATGTTAGAAAACCTTGAGCGTCAGGCAACTAGTCAAGGAACAATGCAGATCAATGTCAAGTAACAACAAAATACGTCGACCGCTCCACTTCGATCCAGTTCATCACGAGTGGTGTGTTCAGCCACAGCCCTGCTTACAGATAAGCCGACCGTTCTGTTACCAACCGCCCAAGCGGCAATACATGGACCAGCACGAACCACTCAGCAATGCCGCACACTCCTAGATTCTGGATCACATATTAACATAATCACCAGAAGGATGGCTGACACACTTGGACTACAATTGAAACCATCAACCCTGAACATTGCTGCACTGGGAGGAACAATTCCCTCAGGGGGGGAAGAATGTTGCCACCTAGTACCAAGACCTACTACCCTATATGCGCACTTTTTAATTTGATCCACTCAATATGCATCAACATATCGCAATATACAAATATAGACACCTGTTAATAATTAGTAATAAGCGTAAAACTATACCCAACCTATTAACCCAGCACTAGTAGACGGCGCCAGAAGCAGAAATCAGCATTATCAGCGGGAAGAATGACCGACTGACCGAGGCAAGCCGAAAGCAGCCAGCGAAGCCGAAATGCGTGTGGGAAGCAGTACGTGAACAAACAATCTGAGTCAGCAGACTCAGAGGTGGGTGACCCTGGCATTAACCTTAGTGTAGCACGTCCAGAATTTTAACCTTTCTTAGATGTAATGATGTATAGTTTAGCATCTTATATAAGAGTTATTCTTCTGAAATAAAGACAGTTGCGAAATCAGAGTCAATCGTCTCGTTACTCAGTGTCTGAACCACGGCACTTTCATCGAATCTACTTCGAGTGGCTCCTGTGTAAACGGACCACAAGTAGAATCCGCGGCATACCAGTCTACTTCGAGTGTTGCTCCCGTGAAACGGACCACCAGCAGACCCCGCGCAGTCTAACCTACTTCGAGTGTTGCTTCCGTGAAACGGACCGCCAGTAGGATCGGCCGATAAGAAATCAGCCGAACCACCATCCCAACGGTGCTTAAGGAAACCCTACCCAGGACTTCAAGCACGCCACATCAATTCCAGCCTGATCACATCAAGCGTCTGGTCAACCCGAGCAGTCCCTTGCCGAATCCAGGTAAATTTAGTCTGACTATTTACGTCTGACTATTTAGTGTCCACCCACGTCAGACAACACATGAAGGAGCTATGGAAGGAAATCGTCACGGGATACCACGATCTCATCGACCTGGAACCAGCCATAAAAAATGATGGACACACCGATGAAAGATTTCAGGTGGTACGAGCAGAATACTTTTCGTTTTTGAGCGAAGAATCGCAATAAACTCCAGCATCAACACAAAAACCCGCGATTGCACCTCCGTTTGTAATACCACCAGTAGAAATTCCAAAGTTTGACGGAGACTACCGGCATTGGCTACGATTCTACGAAATTTTTACGGAATGCATCCACGATCAACACTACAGCGATGCAGTAAAATTCCGTCATTTGGAGAATCATGTAACAGGTGAAGTACAAAACCTAATCGCAACGTCGATTGGCGGACAGACCAGTTACCAGGATGCATGGCAACGACTAAAGAATCGATACCACAATGAACGGCTGTTAATTAAATCCGCGATCCAAGAGCTTTTCGGACACCCCAGAACAAATGGATCAGCGGACCAGCTGCGTAGCTTACATGATACCGTGCTCCGAACGGTCGCCACTCTCGACGCACTCAAAGTGTCAACAGACAACTGGGAGCCAAGATTAGATCCACACACGCTTTCATCTCTAGAATTTGCCATCAATGATCCAACCAATCGACAATCTCTGAAGCAGATGTTAGAAAACTTTGAGCGTCAGGCAACCAGTCAAGTAACAATGCAGAAAAATATGTCGACCGCTCCACTTCGATCCAGTTCATCACGATTGGTGTGTTCAGCCACAGCCCTGCTTATAGATAAGCCCACCGTTCTGGTACCAACCGCCCAAGTGGCATTACATGGACCAGCCGGATCCCCTCAGCAATGCCGCACACTCCTAGATCCTGGATCACAGATTAACATAATCACCAGAAGGATGGCTGTCACACTTGGACCACAATTGGAGCCATCAACCCTGAATATCGCTGCACTGGGAGGAACAACTAAAAGATCACGAAAAAAGGCTGTGGTGACCCTATCATCATTAACCACTGACTTCGAAGATCAAATCAACGTCGTTGTACTACCGGAAGTAATGCGCAATCAACCATCCCACCCTATTCAAGCGCCAAGAAACATCTTACCTCAGTTGCGCTTAGCCGATCCTGAATTTACGCAGCCCCAGAATATTGATCTGTTGTTGGGCGCCGAAATCATCTCCCAGCTTATGAGGCCACAACAGACATATTTGGGAGAAGGACAACCACTACTAAAAAATACCGCGCTTGGATGGATTGTGATGGGGCCAGTGCGACCGGAATCAGCTCCTAACATCAAGGCAGAACAAGTCGTCGGTAATACGACGACCGGAAGCTAACTAGCCACGACAAGGTTTGATTGGACCCCAAACCAAAAGCCCAAGGTTGTCAACTCACAACTGAAGAGCACAGAGTGCAAGGGCCAGTAACCAAGGGAAGTCAGGAAGTTAAAGTCACCTCCAATTCTAAAGGATGTAGGAAGGAGACACATCACCCGGCATGGGTAACAGGCATCTTCAAAAGGGAGCAAGAAGCAAGGCCAAGAAAGGACCAAGAGTCCTGTATGCGCACTGTCAACCAGAACAAACGCCTAATACTACATGGGATGCCCAAGGAGAATGGAATGGAGGAGAATGGCATGTCGCAATATACAAACCCACTAACCGATTTTCTCACCTATTAATAATTAGTAATAAGCATAAAACTATATCCAACCTACTAACCCGGCACTAGTCGATGGCTCCGGAAGCAGAATCAGCGTGATCAGCGGGAAGAATGACCGACTGACCGAAGCAAGCCGAAAGCAGCCAGCGAAGCCGAAATGCGTGTGGGAAGCAGTACGTGAACAAACAATCTGAGTCAGCAGACTCAGAGGTGGGTGACCCTGGCATTAACCTTAGTTTAGCACGTCCAGAACTTTGACCTTTCTTAGATGTAATGATGTATAGTTTAGCATCTTATATAAGAGTTATTCTTCTGAAATAAAGACAGTTGCGAAATCAGAGTCAATCGTCTCGTTACTCAGTGTCTGAACCACGGCACTTAAAATCAACCTACTTCGAGTGGCTCCTGTGTAAACGGACCACAAGTAGGACCCGCGGCATACCAGTCTACTTCGAGTGTTGCTCCCGTGAAACGGACCGCCAGTAGACCCCGCGTTCCCCCCAAATCAGGGTTAGAGGTGTTGGGACAAATAAGAGTCCCTAGATGGATTAATTTCAAATCTGAATTATGTATTCAAATTCATGGCTTTGCAGACGCTTCAGAAAAAGCTTATGCGGCAGTAGTATATGCCAAGGTGGGATCGGAGGTAATCATAATCGCTAGCAAAAGTAAGGTGAATCCGATTAAAAATAGAAAAACTATTCCAAAATTAGAATTATGCGCAGCACATTTGCTCAGTAAGTTAATGATGCGCATAATAGAAGCCTTGAAAAATTACAAAGTAGAACTATATGCATGGAGTGATTCAACCATAACGCTAGCCTGGATTAAGAATGGGTTAAATAAGATAAAATTTATCAGGCGTAGAACAAATGAAATTCGGGAATTAAAAAATGCTGAATGGAATCATATAAGATCCGAGGATAATCCAGCAGACCTAGCGTCAAGAGGAGTCAGCGCGAATCAATTGGTAAATTGCAATCTTTAATGGAGAGGGCCCAAATGGTTGACAGATCCAAAAAGCCAATGGCCACAGTCGCCGATCATGGAAGAATCCTTAATATTAAATACATTAGTAAAAACCAAAGATGACGCGATTTACGAATTGATGTAAAAGTTCTCCTGCATACATAAATTAACACGAGTAATAGCTTAGGTAAAACGATTTTTGAGGATGAAAACAAGAACAAACTCTAACCCAAAGTTATTAACAGCAAAAGAATTAAAAGAAGCTGAAATGAATTTAAATAAAAAACAACAGCAGTTTCAATTTAACAAAGAAATAAAATACCTAAGAACAGGTAAAGAAATTGAAATTAGCAGTAAAATAATAGGTCTTAACCCGTTTTTAGATATTAATGGAATACTTCGGGTAGGTGGAAGACTGCAAAACTCTAAAGCGGCCTTTGAAGTTAAGCATCATATAATTTTAGACAAAGGTAACATTTCGACCTTGATAATAAGGGATGCTCATAAAAACACGCTTCATGGAGGTATAAATTTAATGAGAAACTATGTTCAACGCAAATATTGGGTAATTGGGTTGAAGAATATATTAAAAAAGCAACTGCGAGAATGTGTAAAATGTTCAAGGTATCGCAAAATCACCGTAGAACAAATAATGGGAAATCTTCCTGATTACAGGGTAAACATGTCGTATCCTTTCTTGAATACGGGAATCGATTGTGCAGGGCCATACCTTATAAGATGCGCTAAAAACCGCGGTCAAAAAACATTTAAAGGATATATTGCGGTATTTGTTGCATGGCCACAAAGGCTATCCACTTAGAAGTGGTTAGTGACTTAACGTCTGATGCCTTTCTAGCAGCATTTAAGCGGTTTCTTGCTAGAAGAGGAAAATGTGCTAACATATATTCAGAAATGGAACAAATTTTGTAGGAGCATCAAGAAAATTAGATGAGGAATTGGAAAAGGCCATTAGGGAAAATAGTAAAATAGCATCGTAGTTACAGAAGGAAAGGATCTCAGTGGCACTTTATTCCCCCGGCAAGCCCCCATTTTGGAGGGATACGGGAAGCAGGAGTCAAATCAATGAAGTATCATTTAAAACGAGTAATTGGGGACAATGTACTAACATATGAAGAAATGTCTACATTGCTTTGCCAAATGGAAGCAGTTTTAAATTCAAGACCTTTGTATTCATCCAGCGAAGATGTAGATGATAGCTCCTAGTCATTTCTTAATTGGAAGACCGCTATTAGATGCAATCGAACCCAATGACGAAATTGGGAAGATTAATAATTTAGATAGATGGAGATTTACCCTTGCCATCCAGCAAGGTAGCCTCTAGCAAAGGTTGAAGAAGTCCATAAAGGAAAGGACGAAAAAGTTCGAGTTGTGGAGAATGTGGTAACCAGACCATTAAATAAAATATGCCCCCTAGCTGGTGTAAATGGTCTAGATGACGCAGAAGCACGTCAAAGTAGATCCAACCCGCCCAAAGCGAGAAGTATTTCTAGATTTTCTAAGCTGGGAGTGATGCTGGCCTTAATAATGCTTTCATCAGCTGACAAACGCAGTCCCTGCAATCAGAGATTCAAAATGTGGTTTTGAAGAAATTTCCAAATCTTCGTCCATATATTTAGATCCGAATTTAGTGATTTACTACGATATTGAAGCATATTTCGAGATGATCCATAAAGGGAAAAACATAATCACCAAGATGAGATTAGTCTGTGAAAAACTTCATGGGTTTGAGGATCAGTGCAACCTTATTTTAGAGAACACCCTCAAACAGATTTTGGAGTTGGAGGAAAATAATAAACTCTTTATGACTCATAATAAATCGAGGCAAAGGCGGGCACCGTTTGAATAGGTTCTTGATTGGTTCTTTATTCCATATTTTGTTTGGAGTAATGGATGAAGATGATCGAGTTCAAATGGAGGAAATTATGAAAAATTTGTTGAACAACCAAGAAAGTTTAAAAGAGTTAAGCAAAAAACAAAATTCGTTAGTCGATTCTACCACCAATATTCTAAAGAAAACTACGGACGAAGTCAATACACACTTCGGAAGTATGAACAAAAGAATAGAAAATATGACTGCAATACTGCAAGAGTCGTATTACGTATACAAAGAGTCAATTAAATTCTTTATGGTAACGAAGGAATTGAGTAGGCTGATCGATGAATGCGAAAAAATTCAAGCAGGAATCATAAGCCTGTTAATTGATATCAACCATGGAAGGCTTAATACCAACATTTTACGTCCAAGTCAGCTTAAAAATGAAATAGCTAGAATTAAGGACGTCCTATTCGAAAATTTGATTCTTCCAGGGAAAAGATCAGGTACAGAATTAAAAGATGTGTACACTTTACTTACCGCAACAGGGTTGTTCGTAGACAATCGTTATGCGAAAATACCTCTGTTTGGTTGGCATGCGTCTTAACTATATGGGGTTATTTCTATTTCAGTTAGAGCAGAGAATCAAACTATTCTAGCTCAAATTGACGCGGAATATTTAGTGTACAACTTTGAGATAGATTCATACCATTTAATTACGGAGTCTACAATTGCCAAAAGTGGCAAGCAAACAAAAGAGTTTGTGACGGCTGCTGGCAATGGAGCAATGGCAACGATAATATTTGTCAGCTAGGACCCCTTAAACCTAATAGACCTTCCAATTGCTTTTACAAACGAGTCTTATCGTCAAATTCATTTTGGGTGGAATTAGAAAAAAGAAGTAGTTAGTTATTTAAAGTTGAGGCAAACACTAAGTTGAGGCTCCAATGTGGCCACTCCAAAATCCAGATCATTGATTTGCCGGAGCATATTAACAATCAGTTCAGAATGTACAGCTCGGACCGATGATAAAATTCTAATTGCTCAGCATATTATTAAAACGAAAAGTCAAGAAGCATTTGCTTCGGCTTATATAGGAGAAATAAACGAGATTCCGAAAATAGCTTGGGACCCTCTAAAGCCTCCTGTTATGAATCATACAGCGGAAATAGCTCACCTGGCCAAACAAATAGAAGACTTGAAAGCACAAAATTTATAATTGAAAAATATCGACTTTCATCATGTGTCAGGTCATAGCTCGTTAATTTTGGTAATGATAATCATAACTGTAATTATTATATCCTATGTAGGAAAATTAAAGTCGAAAAGACAATTGTTGGCTATAGCATTTCCAACCCCAATGCCGAATGTTTAAAAAAAAAATGTTTATTGTATAATGTAATGATTTTATACATGTTCGTCCGTAGAGCGTTATGCGGCAACTACGTCAAACTTGAACTCACGGGAGTAACGGTAGGTCCCGGAGTCGTAGTCAAAACCGTAAATAGTCCTGACTAAATTTACCTGGATTCTGCAAGGGACTGCTCGGGTTGGCCAGACGCTTGCTGTGATCAGGCATGAGTTGATGTGCTTGAAGTCCTGGGGTGGTTTTCCTCAAGTACCGGTGGTATGGTGGTTCGGCTGATTCCTTATCGGCCGGTCCTACTGGCGGTCCGTTTCACGGGAGCAACACTCGAAGTAGGTTAGATAGCGCGGGGTCTGCTGGTGGTCCGTTTCACGGGAGCAACACTCGAAGTAGACTGGTATGCCGCGGATTCTACTTGTGGTCCGTTTACACAGGAGCCACTCGAAGTAGATTCGATGATGAAAGTTCTACTGGTGGTCCGTTTACACTGGAGCCACGCGAAGCAGATAGCTTTCAGAGAGTCCTACTTGTGAACCGTTTTACACAGGATCACTCGAAGTAGGTTGATTTTAAGTGCCGTGGTTCAGACACTGAGTAACGAGACGATTGACTCTGATTTCGGAACTGTCTTTATTTCTGAAGAATAACTCTTATATAAGATGCTAAATTATACATCATTAAATCTAAGAAAGGTCAAAGTTCTGGACATGCTAAAACTAAGGTTAATGCCAGGGTCACCCACCTCTGAGTCTGCTGACTCAGATTGTTTGTTCATGTACTGCTTGCGCATTTCGGCTAAGCTGGCTGGTTTTTACTTGCATCGGTCAGTCGGTCATTCTTTCCGCTGATATGCTGATTCTGCTTTTGGCGCCGTCTACTAGTGCTGGGTTAATAGGTTGGATATAGTTTTATGCTTATTATTAAGTAATAATTAAGTAATCAATCAAATAAAAAAAGAAAAGCTATATCTAAAAAATAATAAGAAACAAAATAAGTAAAAATTACAGTCCACTAAAAAATCGAATAAATAAAGTTTTCAAAATGTCCACTAAAAACAAAAATTAATAAAAATATATATTACAGTCCACTAAAAAATCGAGAAAAAATAATAATTAATTTAAAAATGTAAACACAAGTAACGCACTTTTGTGGCCCCTTGCTGGATGTTGAAACATTAAGTAGAACATGGGAGCTAATATAATATGCAATGTTAAAATATTTAAGAATATGAAATAGAATTATATAATTAACAACATAGTGTTATCGAACAATAATAATATTGAAGAAAAGGAATTTATAAATTTAATACAAAAGCAAATGTAAACATAAACATATACAGTCCGCTATCAAGAGTTATCAAAAGACAATATAAGAAATTTAAAAATATCCAAAATGTACACCTTTTTTGTGGCCTTTTGCAGAATGTTCAAGCGTTGAACACGGTAAGAATTCTAAACATAGAATGTAAGAAATCGGACCCATGGGAATAAGTAATAAACAGAATGGTTTGAAAGACGATCTCCTGCAGTCTAACCAAATATTTATGTGGTGCACTTGAAGCACTTAAGAAAGGGTCACATAGCATGTCAGCGTGCAGTCCGTTGATAAGTAGTTTTAAATAGATTTAAGACTTTCATGTATGTTTCTTGTAAGAGAATTGAATGAAATAAAAACAGTCTTAAAACGGAACTCATTTGAGTAACACGATTATTTACGGGGCTCCTCTTAACACCATCTATTAAGAAAGTACAAATTTTATGTGAGGCTAAACCGACAGATGGTGCGTGTTTTTTATATCACCCTGCTTTAAAAATGCATTCAACTGATTAAAAAGTTAAAAATTTGCTTCTCGAAATTTGCTTTTTCTAATATTAATTTCCAGTTTTTCAATATTTTATATACTTCTTCAGTTATAAACATAATTTTTGCAAATAAAATTTTATGCTAGATTCGAAAAACAATGGGTTAATGATACTATTAATATTTGACCTAGTCAGACGCTTGAAATTTATTAAAATTCATAGTGACATAATAAAAATGTGTATGAGTATAATAGCAAAGTAAAATATTTAATTTTTCTAATTGGTAGTTGAAAATATTATCATCCTTTGGAAGATAGTTATTTGACAAATTTGTGAAAAAAGTTAATAAATTTGATAGCGGTCCCGATCTCTTTGCCCCGCGCCATCTACAGCCATTCTCTCTTGACACCTTTGAAGCTATTTCATTTCAATGTCCATGCTTTATCGCTTTGACTCAGTCATCGCATGGAAACAATTAAGTTTTAATTATTTACTAATTTAATTTAATAAATTCTTGATTTTTCATTAATTTGCATAAAAATATGGTAACCATTAATCAAGGAGTAATCGGGATTAAAGTCTGGAGAAAAAAAAGGACAAAAAGAAAAAATAAAAATACTCAACATGAACAGTGTTTAGGAATGGACTATCGATACATAGTTTATAAGTTATCCCATATTGTCATCTTTATATTTTCTATAACTACTAGCTTTAGAATCCACAACATGTATGCACACACCTATCGTTAAGTTCCACAAATGTAAATTTTCTTAGTACCAATTAGACAGCGAAACTGACAGGAACATATAACTCTACAGTCCACTGCTCATTCGTCTCAACGGTTGGGGATCATTGTTTGGTCCTTCGCAACCGGATTTGTTTTGTAGTTTTCTGTGCATTGGTTCTCATTTGTAATTATATCTCGGCATGGAGCAATTAAAAGCATTGACAAAAGGGCGCGCCAGACTCAAGGCCAATATCACACGGAGCTTGGCTTGGGCTGAGGACGCGCAACATTCGAACGCCACACGGGCAGAGGTGTCTTCGCGGCTGGAGCATCTCAACACAATTTGGAAAGACTTCACAAGATTTGGTGATGAAATAGCTATGCTAGACGAAGTAGATGTCTATGTGAACCCAGAGAATGACAACATATTCTACGAGGAAAAATATCTAAGGGCACATGCATTACTTTCGGCGATGGTAGGTACAAGACCTAGTCCATCAATTGGGAATAGTGAAAACGGCAGCGGCGTGCTGCAAAACAACGACGCAATAATAAGCTACAACTACAACAACAACTCTTCGAGCAGTTGGCGGCAAATCGAGCCACTGCAAACATGTCGAGACCTGAAGGAGGAGACGTCAACGCGGCGAATTCAGGTAGTGCTCAAATGGTAGCGGCATCAGCTCAAAGCGAATTGCCTAAAATTCAAATTAAACGGTTCGCTGGCAATTATTCAGAGTGGCCAGCTTTCAAAGACTTATATGAGAGCACAATTTACAACAAGGCGAATTTGACAAATACGCACAATTTTCGACGAGGCTGCGAATCTGGTACGACATTTGGCTATTACGGATTCAGCTTACAACACTGCGTGGGAGCGACTTAATGAAAGATATAATCGTCCACGGCACATCATGAATTCACTATTGGAGCAGTTTATGAAGCTGCCAACAACAACAAGGTCGGATACAGCAACATTACGAAAGGTGTCAGACGGCGCCAATGAAATAGTGCGTGGTCTGGATGCCATCGAGGAAAAAGGACGAGATTGTTGGATCATCTACTTGACGCTGGAGAAGCTGGATGCAGACACTCGACGCAGGTGGATCGAGCGCAGTGTGGAAACAGACTCACCCACACTGGAGGAATTCTTCAAATTTTTGGATGCACGTTGCGAGGAACTGGAGCTCAGCAAGCTTGAAACAATCGGAGGCATGACTACATGCCTCAATCGGTGACAAGACAAGGAAGGTCACACATTCGCTGGTTGTACTTGAAGGAACCAAGTGCAGCAAATGTCATTCTACAGAGCATCGTCTGTATGGATGCCAACAATTCTTGGATATGTCAGCAGGACAGAGGTGTTCGTTTGCCAAGGAAAACGCTCTATGTTACAATTGTCTGAATCCTTTTCATGTGGTCAGAAAATGCAAATCTACGTTCAAGTGCAGATAATGTAAAGGTCAGCATCACTCCCTGTTGCACCTGCAACGCACGCAACAGGCTATTGGAACAATCGCTCAAACTGGTGAGGATCAGGAGGATCCTAGCGCACATCTCAACGGTGACTACGAGTCACATCGCCCAAGCAGAAGGTTCTGCAGCAATTGTATGTGCACAAGGCACTGCAAATATACAACAATCAACTGGATGGAACAGGAGCACCTTGCCGACGGCCATGGTCAACGTTCGCAACGCAAATGGAGATTTGGTAACATGCCGACTCCTATTGGATACGGGGTTCAGAACTGTCGTACATATCTGAACGCTGTATACAAACACTTGGTTTGGCTCGTACGCCATCACGCATACTGGTTACGGGAATTTCATCAACCAAAGCAGACAATACAAGGGGATGCAGCACTATAAGCATCCAATCCCGTATTTCGCAAGATCAGCTGGTAGTCTAGGCTCATGTGCTTGGAAGGATTACGTCATCATTGAAAAGGCAGGCCATCGACGAGTCTGCACTTCGAGTTTTCAACGATCTGCAACTGGCAGATTCGCAATTTAGCACGAATGCCCCAATTGACATTCTTTTGGGCAGCGAACACGTTTGGAGTGTTATAACTGGAAGAAAGATCTACGACGACAAAAGAAAGCTCATTGCTATATCATCAATTTTCGGATCGGTAATTACATCACTGCTTTCATCACGCGCATACAGCGCTACGGCACTTACAACAACAATAGACATCGATGCTCATCTCAGAAGGTTCTGGGAACTGGAGAGCATACAACGCAAAGCAGAAGTTCAACCTGAAGACGAGGAAGTGGAGAAACACTTTCTTGCAACACACACTAGAGACAAACAAGGCAAGAACATCGTGGAACTTCCGTTTAAAGTATCCGAAACACAATTCGCAGATACACTTCAAGGAGCGCTGCAGAGGTTCAAATCAGTGGAACGACGTTTGGCGCAGAATCAACAGTTACGTAACGATTACGTAAAGTTCATGAGGGAATACCAGGAGCTAGGCCATATGCGAGAAATCTCACCAAGCGAAACTCCCAAGGGTAGGAATTTCTACCTGCCACATCATCCCGTATTGGGTCGGAAACTTCGAGTGGTTTTCGACGGCTCATATCAAGACGCCAAAGGCATGGCGTTAAACGACACGCTCTCGATCGGACCGAGTATTCAGCGAGACCTATTTGCTGTGTGCTTGCGATTCCGTATGTACAAATACGTCTTTTCAGCGGACCTAGTCAAGATGTTCCGTCAAATCTGGGTGAGTGAAAAACATAGAGACTATCAGAGAATAGTATGGAGAGAGGATCCGTCAGATCCTATCAAGCACTTCCAACTATGCACGGTGACGTATGGAACATCATGCGCACCATTTTTAGCAGTCAGAGTGCTAGAGCATCTAGCTTCTAACCATAAGCACGAGTTTCCGAACGCAGCAAAAATCGTGAGGACTTCTATGTTGACGACGTTCTCACTGGAGCAAATAGTGAGGATGAGCTGCTACGCAACAGGGACGAACTGGTCCAACTGATATCCTGTGCTAACCTAGAGCTCGGGAAATGGGTACCGAATACCAAACGCATCAAATCGGAGGATAACACGGATTCCTCACAATCACCAGTCAAAGTGCTAGGGCTGCATTGGCACCTTGGAGAGGACACATTGTCGTACAATGTGAACCTATCGAAAGACCCTCGCTGCACCAAGGCAAGTGTTGTCGGATGTCTCACGTATATTCGACCCTCTCGGTCTATTAGCACCAATCGTAGTTCAATTCAAAATACTATTTCAAAAACTCTGGCTGTTGAATTTGAATTGAGACGACGAAGTACCGAGCAAACTAGCAAACAACTGGCTCAAATGGCGAGCTGATCGGGAAAACCTTTACAAGCTCCAGATACCGCGCTTAGTTAAAAGCGACAAACAGAAAATAGAACTGCACGGATTTTCAGATGCATCCACCAAGGCGTACTCAGCGGTGGTCTACAGCCGAGTGGTTAACGACGATGGAACCATTTCGGTCGCCATACTTGCAGCAAAAACAAGAGTGGCACCTTTGAAGCAGCAGTCTTTGCCGCGCCTGGAACTATGTGGCGCACTTCTACTGAGTCAACTTCTGCAATCCATAAAAGCTGGACTAATGAACAACGACGTAACGATCTACGCATGGAGTGATTCGACGATAGTCCTGTCATGGTTATCGTATTCACCAGCCCAACTCAAGACGTTTGTTGGGAACCGCACTTCAGAAATCCTCGAAACCATTCCGAAGCATGCATGGCGGCATGTAGACTCAAAATCGAACCCAGCGGATTGCGCATCCCGTGGCTTGGGAGTATCCGAGCTCATTGACTTCCAATTATGGTGGAAGGGTCCTTCATGGCTGAGGGACAAGGAACAATTCTTGGAAAGGTTGAACAATACTCACAACTGTACTTCTCTTTCAGACAAACGCATACAAGACGAAGTCAAAAATACCTGCCTAGCTGCGCAGATGACTGTCACGACGGACAACCCTTTGGATAAGCTTCTCAATCGCAAATCATCTTGGCTGAAGCATATACACACACTTGCTTACGTTTTGCGCTTCATTCATCGCATGAAGCACCTATCTTCGAAACAAACATCGAATTATCTAACATTCGATGAGATCAAGGCAGCAAGGATTCGATGGCTGCAACACGCTCAAGCTGGTTTTCAACAGGAGTTCTAGTTATTACGCGCTAACAAGGCTCTAGGGAACCAATCTCAATTGGTAAAGCTCTCACCAATCATCGACAAGGACAACCTGCTAAGAGTGGGTAAACAAATCCAACATTCGCAATTGTCAGCAGAGGCGAAGCATCAGCAGCGTCCTAAATAGAACACGGCAACCCCTAACATTTCAATCGGCAGCGTTGTGCTCGTCAAGGAGTCCAACACACCACCAGCATCAACACACCACCAGCAACTAGCGAAGGTGATCGACTCTTTCCAAGGAAAGGACAATATGGTTCGAGCAGTCAGGATCATCCGGCTCGAAACCCGGCCAATAACGAAAATTGCGAAACTACTCAGTTCAGAAGCCGTGTTTTAGGGTGGCCCGGGATTTTTAGGAATGGACTATCGACACATAGTTTATAAGTTATCCCATATTGTCATCTTTATATTTTCTATACCTACTAGCTTTAGAATCCACAACATGTATGCACACACACACCTATCGTTAAGTTCCACAAATGTAAATTTTCTTAGTACCAATTAGACAGCGAAACTGACAAGAACATATAACTCTACAGTCCACTGCTCATTCGTCTCAACGGTTGGGGATCAAACAGTCAAAAAAATATAAAGTTGAACAAAAAGAATCAACCTGAATTTATTCAAATCTAAGTTTTTCTTTGTGATTGAAACTCAATTCAAATTTTATAATTTGATTAAATCACAAAAATTTTGACTTTTGGAGTTCTCTAGTTCATAAAATTATTAGGCCTAGTCTGTATCAGTGATCGAAAATTTTTTGATTGTGTCGACAATAACGAAAAAAGCAATTGCATTTGTTGTTATGGCTGTTGAAAGGTCAAAGGTAAAATAATCAAAGTTTCTAAAATCATAAAACAAAATCTAAATTGCAAAAATTTAACATACAACTTTTTTTAAACTAATATGACAAATTTTCCGGTTATACGAGAAATCACCATCTTAGGGATTAGTCATGTTAGTCGTGAGATTGTGAGCTTGCTTTCATTGGAATTATTTTCAAAGATATCCAATGAGAAAAGAAAATATTTTGAATAGATATCTTTGCTTAACTTACCCGAAGCACTATAAGGAATTTTTGCACATTTCCCATCCGATCCTCGAAAGCTCCATTGGTGAAAAGGACAAACTATGCAGTCTCCATCTACCCGTCCCCCAACGCCTAAATTTGCTCCTAAATGGGGGCAATATGCATCCACAATAAATACTTTATTATTTTGAGTGCGGTAAACGACTAATTGTTCTCCTAAACATGATATAAAAATTGCCTCACTCACTTTAAGCAAACACGATTCTAATATACCATACCAACCATTAGGATAAGGAGGTGGCATTTTGTTTGAGCTATGTTGTTTTGTCTTTCGAAATCGATTAATTGTAAGTCGTTTAGTATCGTTTCGAAGTATACTTTCTTTTCCTGCGTGTAGGGAACAACGCTAAAAATAAAAAGATATGCAGATTTTATTTTTTGAGATATAATATATGATAATATATGAGATAATATATGAGAATATAATGATAATAGATTCAAAATCAATATGTTTTTTTTTTGTTTGCTCCGATGCTGCTATTTGCAAAAAATAACGCGTAAATTTATGCGCTTTCCAGGGCCCTATGCCCGACCATTAATGCTTAATGGACCATAAAACCTTAAAAAAGGAAAACTATATCTTTGACCACAATAGCTACAACAACCATTGGTTTCGGGACCATTGCGGGATTGTATGAGATGCAGAAGAAAGACTATTAGATTAGAATCAAAAGAGCTTACTTCGTAGGCCCCTACAATTGTGATAAATTTTTTTAATTTTTTTATTTCCTGCAGTCATGAATATGTAAAGCCCACTGCCCAACCGATCAAAGGGCGCTGCGGCATAACGTGCGGCTTTAATCGCCGGGAATGACTAGAACAAAATATTACGAGGAAGAGTGTTGTTCAGATAAGGCTTTAAGAATAAGGTTATACGTAGAGCACAGATGTGGTAGAGACCATTTTAGTAGTTTAGACCATTTAGTTGTACTAGCAACGTTACATTTTAAGCTGGTTTAAAATTTAAAATTAGATTGTTAATAAATACGACACCCAGCATCGTTCTACGGTTTGTTAATGAATGTAAGTTAATTAATAAAGGTGAATTTATGCATCCATTAAGCTTAAGGTTATTTTTAATAAACAATTTGAAAAATAAGGGTTCAAGATGGCTTCCTTGGAGCACACCAAATTAGACACGGACTAAGCACGAGAGATTATCTTTAAAATAGACACGTGGCTTCTTCAGATAAGTAAGTATCTGAAATATCGTCAGATAAGTAGCTGGAAATCCAGATCAGGAGATCAGTTGGGAATCCCAAAAGACCGATTTTACGAAAAAGAAGCGAATGGTTAACAGAGTCAAATTTTTTACTGAAGTCAATATCAACAAGAAAGGAAAGCTAACCTCGGGCGAAGACGAAATTAACATACCCTTGCAGTTAACGTTGTTACATTTCCGATCATTCAGTTATATGGCAGCTATAGGTAATAGTCGGCCGATCTTTATAAAATTTGGCAAATCGGATTACTTTACCCAAAATGGAATCTGTACCAAATCCCATCTTTCAAACTTAAAAAACACCAAAGTTATGCCAATTCCGATCGTTTTATGACAGCTATAGGATATAGTCGGCCGATCCCGGCCGTTCCGACCTAAATACGGACAGACGGTCAGATGGACATGCTTATATCGACTCAGGAGGTGATCCTGATCAAGAATATATTTACTTTAAAGGGTCGAAGATGATTCCTTCACTACGATACACACTTTGGACCAAAATTATAATATCCTCTGCAAGGGTATAGTGACCCCGCTATTACCGCTCCCCCCGTGGTCCTCATTTCCACGTCGCGTCTGGCAGTTGTCTGCGATGAATTTTCTGAAGCAGCTGTTCCTAATCCCTCATCTGGCCCCTCATCTGTTTATTCCAATGGGGATTTGCTCCCGTTTCACTGCTGCTACCATCTGCAGCTGTCAAGGTGGATCCGCGCAATCCCGAAAAGACGTTTCCCGCTCCTGGTTGAATTTTCAAGGGGGGGAGGATGTTGGGACTTGTGCCAGCATCAAATCTTGTAATTATCACTAGTTAGTTCTCTCAGTGTATCTAGCCGAAGCGGTGCACTAATTGTCCGTTATCAGCATTCTTTAAAGAAGACACGGGTTCTTCAAGATAAGTACCTCCAAATCCAGATAAGAAGATCAGATGGGAATCCCAAAAGCCTGAGTTTATTTATAAGAAGCGAATAGTTAACAGAGTCAAATGTTTTAATGGCGTCTGTTTCTATGTCATACCGGAACACATCCGTGACAAAAGATGTTAGCTACAATAAGATGATGGTGGTGTAGCTGCGCTTCATGCAGCCATGCTAGCACGGTGATATTATTAAGCTACAAAAGTTTTGCAAATGTGGAGTGATTAGTTTTTCAAAAAGCTTTGAAATTGCTGAATAATTTGAATTAGCTCCATAATTGGCAGCTTCAAATCACTTTCCCTTTTTTATGCAGAGTAATATAAGATTACATTTACATAAGGCGAAGGATTGCAGTTTCCAGTGATAGATTAAAGAGTTTAAGGAAAGGTTTGCCAGGTGCCTGGGCACAGTTTTTCAGAACACAGACTGGTACTCCTCCAACACACTCCTTTTATAAGGCTAAGATGGAGTAGTGATAGGTATATACGTTGTTTGAAAAATCTGTACAAAAAGATAGATAGTGACCTGATCAATATTTGCATTTGAATTTTAGAAGGTAAGAAAAGGGAGAAAAGTCTGATTCTGAGTAAACTGAATCGCTGTGGACGGAAGTCCACGAGGTGACGACCTGCATGCCTAGGCGTGCGCGAGGCAACCGATCTAAATGAATTATATAACAATCGAAAGGTAGTGTTTCAATTAGATAATTTTTGTCGAAACATATTCCAAAAGTTATTTGGTTTGGGAGAAATAAGGGTGAAAGTAAAAATAGTTTTAATCACTAAAGTGGGGCTGGTGGACACATTTTAGTCCCCAAATGGAATATTTTTATATATTCGCATTCTAGAGCTAAATACGCGTCGGTACCTCAATCGGCCCGATCCGACATTTCATTCAGAATTTATTCGAAAAATTTGATTTATTCTTCTTCTTCAAAATGCAGCCAGTTTGCGTCGGTTTGTCTGTTTGCACTATTTTTTTCTAAAAAAAACCTGAAAAAAATTCGAAAATGTTTGTTACTATCATATGAGCAACTATTGTTCTACAACTTTTTTTTGAAATACCTTAAGCTTACGTCAAAAAATTAAAAAAACTTTGTTAATGAAAAAATGTATAACTTTATAATTAAGAAAGATATTAAAAAGAGCTTTACACCGCTGAAATGGTTTTTTGAATATCAACTTCACTTTCTTTGAGACTAAACGTCTATATAGTACAAAAAAAACTACACTGAAAATAAACTTTTTTTTTAAGAAAAAAAATATTTTTCAAAATTTGCTCGACTGATCCTTTTTATATTGCACGTGTAGATAGCTTTTGAGATGACGCAACTTTTGATATATCGCTCATATCTGGCAAAATCCGTTAACTCAAGATATAGTCCTGTAAGTGCAGCTACCCATTTTGTGCAGCCTCCTGTGAAGCTTGCATTTACTTATACATGTGTGTGTATTTGATTGGCAACTTCGCTTTTTGGAGTCTGCATATATTTGGTCAATACCCTAAGAAATATGGAGTATATCTTTTCAGATTTTAGTTTATTTATTTAAAAATAAAATCCAAATAAAAAAAGGCCTTAAGAAGTAAAACGTAAAAACATTGACTCAACTTGGACTCGAACCCAGGCCCTCCGTGTTAGGAACCACGACGCTCTCAACCCGGCCAACTTTGTTGCTTGATGGCAACTTTTGATGTTATTCTGTTTTCTCACTGCTGACTCACAAGATTGGTACTTTAACCGACCCGGTCCGTCATGTCTTTCCGAAGTTATTCAAGAAATTCGATTTTTTCTTATTCTTCAAAATGAATCCAGTGTGTCTGTTTGTCTGGTTGTCTGTTTGCTCTATTTTTTTCTTGGCAATCCTGATAAAAATTGGAGATGTTTGTTATTATCATATGAGCAATTATTGTTCTACAACTTTTTGAAAAAGCTGTAAAAATCTAATTCCTTGAATAACTTCTGAAAGAAATGTCGGATCGGGTCGGGTTAGGTACCCAATCTTGAGGTACCAAAGAAAAAGCTACCAATTTTGTCCAGCCTCCTGTGAAGCTTGCATTTACTTATACATGTGTGTGTTATCCAACCCCTAGTTTAACTAATCTAATATAATATATAAAAATAATTTTAAATCGCAGAAGCCTCTGCTGGATAAGTCATATCCTATTTATCAATCTTCCCCTCATTCGTGTCTGAGAACCACCAAGTAATTATCCCAGACTAAACATCCAGCTCTAACTGTAAACATATTTCTGAAACTTTTCCACGGTCTGAGCCAGACTGATAAACAATTGAACCGGCTCGCCGCCGCCAGTCCGAATTTGATATATCTTCCGATCTTATCAGTTTTCACCAATGAGTCAATTATTTCATCAGCCAATTGTACGTTTCTCTTAATGTCTCTTAGGACAATTGTTTAGGTTTACAAATAGCCCTTTTTGAGGTTTCTCTCTTAAGCCGAGGCTTGATGGAAAATCGATATGAATAGCAAAGGCAGTTTCGAATCGGGATCGCACTAAGCCTGAATATAATAAAATTGTGGAGTGAAAAGTGGGTTTAACATAAAAGTCGATTTAAGAGAAAGTTTGTAAAAAATAAGAAATACAATAAAAATTATTTTTTTAAAAAGTAAACTTTGGAACAAATTTAATTGGCGCCCAACGTGGGGCCATGCAAAAAAAGGTGTTTCAAAATAATAAATTAATGAAATAAAAAAATTAATTTAAACAGAAATACCGGCGTGGTCCAAAGAAAACTCATAAGTTCCCGTAAAAAAAATCGATGAAAGTTAACCCACAAAGACAACTCCAAACAAGAAAGGAAAGCTAACTTCGGGCAGAGCCGAAGTTTATATACCCTTGCAGTTGAGTCGCAGTCCGCTAGGTGGCGCCACGCATCTTATATTATTAGATGTATAGCAGATCGTATATAGTCAGCCGATTCTTATGAAATTTGGCAATTCGATTGTCCAAAATAGAATCTGTACCAAGTCCCATCTTTCTAACTTAAAAAACACCAAACTTATGTCAATTCCGATCGTTGTATGACAGCTGTAGGATATAGTCGGCCGATCCTTATGAATTTTGTACATAAGATATGTTGGTCAAATATAACATATGTGGAAAGTCCCAACCCTCTATCTTAAAAAACAACGAAGTTATGGCATTTCCGATAAATCAGTTATATGGCAGCTATAGGATATAGTCGACCGATCCCGGCCGTTCCAACTTATATACTGCCTGCAAAGGAAAGAAGGGTGTGTGCAAAGTTTCAAGACTAGTTTGCGTAGAAACGGACAGACGGACATGCTCATATGGACTCAGGAGGTGATCCTGATCAAGAATATATATACTTTATAGGGTCGGAGATGTCTCCTTCACTGCGTTGCACACTTTTGACCAAAATTATAATACCCTCTGCAAGGGTATAAAAATACATTAAATAAAAAGCATATAAACAGAAAGGAAAAACAACCATCTAAATAAAGTAAAAAACTAAAAAAACAAAAAAAAGAAAAACTAAGTGAAATAAAACTAAAATATTCAAAATTATATTTCAATAAAATAAACAAAAAATATTATTAACAAAGAAACCAAAAAATTAAAAGAAAACAAAATTAAAAAAAAGACAGTGCAAAAAAAAAATCACAATAAAATCACAAAAGACAATAAAACAGTGCAAAAAAATCACAATAAAATCACAAAAAGACAAAAAGACAGTGCAAAAAAAATAAAAATAAATAAATCACAATAAATTACAAGCAATAAGAAAGTGCAAAAGAAAAAAAAAATACAATAAATCGTAAAAAAAGACAACAAGAAAGTAAAAAAATATAATAATATAAGTTAAAATCACAAAATAACATCGATCATAACCAGAAGGAAGAAGGAGAGAAGACGCAAGGAGAAAAGACGACATCAAAAGAACCAGAAAAGAGCTACCAACACCGTGATATTGATTCTTGCACTACACCTATTTCTGATCATAGTATCAACAACGTCCGAAATAATAAATTATTCAAATCATGACTTCTTCCTTAACAAAGACAGTAAAGATGTTCTGACCTATGACTCTTATGCCGAATTATTCCATGTCACAAACATTAGTTTTTATAAAGAAATTATTGAGGCAGAATACAACCATATAAAGAATACTAACAATGATAAATTATATAGGGAAATTTCATACAATTTAAAAACTATTAAATTAATTTTATCACAATTACTCCCAACAAGAACTAAAAGGGGTATTAACGAATTAGGAACTGTGTTAAAACGGTTAGCTGGCACCCCGGACCATGATGATGTTGTGACAATAGAAAACAAAATTAACGATCTTATTGAAAATAATAACAAACAGAAAATAATAAATTCCAAATTGTTTGAGGAAATAAAAACACTGTCATCTAATTTAAAATCAGTTTTTACAAGCCAAGAATTAGCTTTAAGAAAACATCGCCTACACTTGATTTCTTATGATTTACAAAATTTAATAGACACAATAACTTTAGCAAAGATTGATGTATTTATTACAAAAATTCTAAACAACGATGATATCGAAGAAATATATATTAGCATGAATTAAGACCTGTAGTTATTACAGACTTAATGGACATTTCGGAATTTAAAATTGCTTTACATAAAGAATTATTTACAGTTTATATAAAGTATCCAATTATTAAAAATAGATGCGACATATATTACGCCAGAGTTATTTCCCATAATGATGGAAAATTAATTTTAAGTAATCAAGTTGCTAAATCCGAAGACATAGATTACGGAGTAAATAATTTTAAAAATGAACTATTCAATAACTATTGTATATTAAGTAAAATCATGTTTCACTCGTCTTCTAAACGGTAAAAATCATTGTGTAATAAAATAAGAGAAAAAAGTAAAAAAATAGATATAATTCAAGAAGGTGCTATATTAATAAATGGAAATAATATTGTAAATGATTCTTACTTGCAAGGATAATATCTGATAACATTCAATAGTACCACAATAATTAATAATAGATCATATACAAATATAGAAAATAAGATATTAAATTACATTACAGCCCACAATTATAATAATTATAAAATATCCGAATATATAATTGTTGGGACTTGTGCCAGCATCAAATAACATAATTATTTCAATTTAATTCTCCCAATTTAACTAGTCGCAGCGGTCCACTAATTGCCCGTTATCAGCTGTATTATATTCTTTGTTTCTCCCAGATTCGCATGCGCTTTGTTGTTCTTTTGTAGCGCATGCAGTTTGTGGAGCTTCTGCGCAAGCTTTTAGGTTTTATGAGTTGTAATTCGGCATTGTTTTGGACCGGCCCCAAATAACCAGAATAGAAAATAGCTTTGGGGTCACAGGAAAAGAAAAACAGACGAACAAGTGGAATTAAATATACAGAAGGAAACATAAGTGAGTAGTACATTTATCGGGGTATCGCTTGCTTATAAATCCAGGAGTTCCGTATCAGTCAGCGCTATTATCACTGCGCATAGGGACAGAATACTGATCTCACGAGACGACTCCGCAAAGCCCGTGGTTGCGTTTTCGAGGTAATCTGTGCGCATGACGGAACTTGGGCGGGCGGACCCCGTCTCCGGAGTCCACATCCTACGAGGTACACTCGTGTGAAAGGGGATCCATCAGTCCGTTCGCTCTCCTTCTCAGCTAGAGCGTGGCACTTTCGACGATACGAGCCGTCTGCCGGTTGAGCGTTTCATCACTGCATTTCTGAGGTGATCTCTGCGCGTGGTGAAAAGTTCTGGCCCGGCCTCATAAGCCCACATAAGTCCTGACCCATGCGTTTTCAAGGTTATCTCTGCGCAAGACTATGGCTAGTCGGCCCGGTCGAGATGATCGGAACTGCCCTCCAACCCATCTCAGTATGACGGTTAATTGCTTCAAGCTATGTCGCGCAGCGGAGCGGTTTAAACACTAAGCGCAAACATGTATCTTTACCTCCTCTGTTTACGTTTGAGAACTCATATGCGAATACTGATCAGGCAATGGCCAATCTCTTTGCACAGTTTTTTAAAACAACGTACTCACCTAGCAGCAGTCCAGCTCAGCCTTACACTTATAATATCCAATCAGCCAACCTTATATTTTTCCCATCTTCCCGTCAGGCTGTATTCTGAAAAACTGCGAGGATCTGTGCAAACCGCTCCTGAAACTCTTAATCTATCGCTGGAGACTTCGATCTTTCGCCTGTGGAAGGAATCTTACATTATTCCGCTCGATAAAAAACGGAAAAAATCCGATGCTGCAGACTATATAGGCAGCTGTAAATTGTCAGCAATTCAGAAGCTTTTTGAAAAACTTATCAATCCACATTTGCAACACCTATGTAGTTCAATAATATGTGCGTGCCAGCATGACTTCATGAGGAGCTCCACCACTACGCAAATTAGGGGAATTAATTGAGAATTGGGAAAAATTCCTATTTTCCAATTTGGGGTCTTAAAGAAACACAAAATTTAATCAGAGATACGATATTCATTTGAAAGACGGGAGTTATTTCCGGAAAAATCTCTAAAATGCGGTCTAAAAATTTTCCTAAATGGATGCTTTCGGAGATAAAGCCAAAATAAAATGGCGCTTTAGCACCCATGTCACTCAAAACATTAAACTGTGTTATTTTCGATTGCTCAGTTATATGAAAGCTATAGGATATATTCGGGTCGACTGAATTAAAAAAAATTCAATAATTAATCAAAAAATGCCTATTTTTTAAAGCTCCAACTTAAGGGAAATTTCGAAAAATTTTATTGAATTTATTATAGGTGGTTAACCAAGAATTTCGTCAATTAAATTGGAGTTTTTAATCTCATATTTTCAAAAAGTCATGCTATCTAACTCTGTTTCTATGTTCAAACCGTATCTATTGCAGGATTAGCTTGTTTAGTAAGGCTTTACAGAAATTGTAGATAGCCTTGACTTTTGGGATGAGGATGAGTATTCCAAAGATATGGTAACTGCTAGATACCATTTTTTAATTGTATTTGGTACACACACATTTCAAAAATGATATGTACTAAAAACAATGATGGTCATAGCCATTACACGGCCTACATAATTCAATATGTGGTAAAATTTGATCAATTCATTCTCTTAGGTGTACCGCGTAAACTGTGGGTGATAGAACCAATGGTTGTTTTGGAGTCTGGGGAGCATAAAGGTGTTTATGTTTAAATTGAGCATGGCGGAAATTTAAAGAAATTTAATTATTGGCCTACGTATTCTGTCTTTTACTAAATAATTCAATATGAACATAAGCAACATTTTTCAGAAAAATATATATTGATTTAAAAAAAAAAAAAAATGGTGACCCTATACCTTATAAGTTAAACCTAATATTATGTTTATAAAAATAACTTGTGTGTACCTGTAAGTGTATCTATTAATATGCTCATGAGTGTATACACTATGTATACTTTTATAAAATGTACATTTTCATACTATAATGCTTTTCCTTACCGATTGCATTCGTTACGCCAAGCGAAGTCGGTATTGTTGCAACTGTTGCATTTCCAGTCGCCATAACGAGGCTGAACATTGCCAGCTCCACCGCCACCTCCACCACCGCCGCGATCGAATCGGTTGCCAACGCCGCCACCGCTGCTGCCGCCTCCACGATCGAATCGGCCTCCGCCTCCGCTTCCGCCTCCACCTCCACCACCACGTCGGCCACCAAATCCGCCACGACCACCGCCTCCCTTGCTCCAGTTGTTTTGACGTTGAGCTAAAGACACTTTAATGGTGCAGCCATTAAAGTCGCGCCCGTCAAACCGAATATATCCTATAGCTTTCAAGTTCGATGAGCAGATAGGCAGAGGAACTTGCTTATATATACTTTATAAGGTTGGAGATGCATTTACTTCACTGCGTTGCACAGTTATCCCAAAAATTTTAACACCCTCTGCAAGGATAAAAATTTGCCACAAAATCTTTATCTTTTGCCAAAAATTCGAAAAATTGAATTTGTATTATTTCTTTTACGGTCTTAAGAATTACCTATTAAGCTAATAAGCTAAATACGCATTTTTTTCTATTTTATGATCATAATGCGAGATCTCCTGTCAACGCGAATGAACGCGAATAGAGTTGTTGATTTATTCAAAAGTTTAAAAACACCAATGTTTAATTGAGTATAACAACAACCACCCGAATAACATGTTTGAACTTAATTTTTCATATTAAAATATTTTTTTTTAAATAGACCGTTTTTTTTTTAAGCTTAAAGCATGTGTAAACCTTTATTGCTAAAATCTAAATATTTAAAAAAATCCATGTCATACGATGTCATAATGAAGTCATACCGGCAGCAAAGAAGTGTTGCAGTGAGATGCAAATAATTCTCCTCAAGCTGAAATCAAGCTGATTTATATTTACAGCATCACAGCAGACTTGCTAAAAAATAGTGTGAAAAAATTTGCAATTACGGATTAAACTGCTTTCCTAATCCCCTCTTACTGACATAAAATAGTAACGGGACTTATTACCCATCTCATAAGCATAGGAAAATAAGTAGCAGAACGCCGAATACATGTAAACAGACTTTAGGCCCTATTTGTCAAACTTGCCATTCTTTAGCACTGAATAAAAACAACATCCCAAAAAAATCTGCATCTTACTTCCTTGGCTTGACTACATAAAAATATTAAAAATCAACTGAAATGATAGTCTGGGCTATGATAGATTGGCATATGAGTCATTATAATTATAATACAAAGTTTTATTTTATAGTTCATTTATTAAAATGCATAATTTGCATACTTAAGGCCAATTTGGACTCATGTATGTATGTGAAGCATGAAAAAACGAAATCATCCCGAGAGCGAAATTAAAGATGTAGTGGGGTTCGAAAACCGCAGACCGTTTATACTAGTGCCACCTAGCGGGCGATACGGTCAGTAAATTGGCAACATTAGGCGTAAGGGATAAGGCAGGACTATATTTGTCTTAGCGTTTTTGGAGTATCTAAAGTCTAGCCCTGGTAGTAAGCCATTTTGTAGCAGCCGAGCTCAAAAATCTCGTGCTTCCTTTTTAACCAGACTCTCGACCTGTGCGGATGTATTTCTGCCATCCAGCGAAGATACACGAGAAAGGTTAGAACAAGATAAGAATCACCCACAGGTATAGAGCTTACCACACAAAAATTTACGCAGCCTAAGCTGCTGCATTCAGAGTGAACCCATCCAGCAAAAGGGAACCCATCCAAATCCTTGATTTTGGCCCAATTCGGTGGTTACCGAACCATCAGGGGTAAGTCCAAGTCTGTGGGGTGCAGTACGGGTGCAGATGCCCTCATTTAGGCGTTTATTTTTTTATAGGCAATTTTTATAAGCCTTTTTTTATAAGGAGGCGATCATAGAAGCTCTAACTTCTACCCCAAGAGGGCAGCTGAATCCGGCCCTGTGATTCTGGAAGCGAAGAAGAAAAGGATCCCCATCAAGCGACATAATCATTGCCCAGAAGCTCATCAAACAGTTGCAGTTTTGTTTTTTTTAATCACACGTTCTCTATCGACAAAAGAGCAGGCGGAAAATATTATCTGGTTTAGTCTGCGCGATGCTGATGGACAGCTCGGAGTGAATTTCGCCTAAACCAATACCTAAGTCAAGGTGCCTCGCGGGGATAGCTAAGGGGCATCCATAAGTGCTTTGATTAACAGGACTCTGAGGTCTAAAAATTTTAATTAATCTACCATAAAATATGTTATAAAATTTAAGTTAAAAAGTAAAAGAAACGGGTAAAAGAAAATGCCCAATATAATGTTAAAACCGAAGTTAAAAGTTAAATGAAAAGCTCCAATATCTAGTTAAAAGCCCCAAAACCCAATACAAAGTTATAATATATAATAAATGAAAAGTTAAATGAAAAGCCAAAAAAACCTAATTTAAAGCCACAAAACCACAATACAAAATTAAAATGTAAATTAGAAGTTAAAACAAATGCCCCAAAACAAAGATAAAATATTTGCTAAAAGTTAAAAGAAAATTCCAAAAAAATTATAATCGAAACTAAGAGGAAAACCTCATCATGAAATTTAAAAAAAAAAAGGAAAAAGTTTTATAATATAAAAAAGGATATAAAAATAATTTTAAGGAAATACTAATCAAACCCCAAAGAATTTTTAGAAACTAGAATTGTTAGAAAAAAATTAAAAATAATTAGTTTGACATTCGATCAATTAACCCTCATAAGACCATTAACGATCAACCATTAAAAACCTCATTAAAACGACTGAACAGGACTTGGTAGATAGAATGGGAAATCTTGCAGGACCCTTCATCCCTTACAGAGCTGTGTAAGAACGAGTTCGAAACTTGGGACATACTTCAAGAGAATCAGCTGGGTTGGTTACGGAAATCCTTAATCCTAACAAGGACTTTTCAAACATTTCAGACCAAATAATTTAAAAGGAACTAGCCCACAATATTGGCGAGTTAGGCAAATTACCGCACTTAGTGCGGACGCTTAGAGATTTGCTGGAAACAAGACCGAATACTCGTCTTGGAAGAAAAGCGTAAAAAGGGTTTTAAAAATTTATGACAGTAAAAAGGGATCCTGTCCAGTCAGATGCTGTCCTCGAGTCCTATAACACACTTTTAGATTGGGGGGCAATATCGAAGTCTCCACTTTGCTGCACACTTTAGAGAGAAATATAGGAGAGACCTAAAAACACTAGTATATCAATAGTATGCACTTAATCAAGACAGCAACTCGATAGTTGAATTTTATCAAGCCGTATACCAACAACTTTCTCTGATTTTGAACCAAATTGAGAATCTTTAAGCATCTCTATCTCTAGGAAACTATACAGGCCCTAATAGCACTGTATAGAAAGAAAGCACTGGATTGTAAGAGGCCTGAACGGCAGTCTTTTCCAACTTTTGGTTATTAACGAGACCCATGACATAGGACATGCCTTACATCTTTGCAACCTAATAGAGAATCAGAACACTATGGTATCCGCCTCAAGTCCTACCCCGAATGACCAAAGCAAATTTTCAACCAAATCTGTACTATTATCCAAGCCAAGTAAAAAAACCCGAAATCCAACCAAGGATTTGAAACAACACTAAACCGACCTAACCCACCTAACCAAACTCAGACAAATCAACCAGGAGCGCAAGCTCCCTTTGACCCCAACCCACCTCCCAGACCCCAACCAAAGCCAACACCCAATGACGTAGACCAGTCTATTCGTTCACGCCACGTTAACTTTATGAATAGACCTCAGTACAACCTCAGACAATAATTTTGTAGAACAACGACCACTGAGCAACACAAATGTTCAAAATACTAATAAAATGGAACGCCAAATCAATATATAACCAGAGCTAGATGAAGAACAAGAATATTTTCAGTCAATGGAAGAGAATGGAATAAACTAGCTGGATGAAGAAGCTTCGTGGCAAGCGGAATCCGAACAACAGGAATCCATTGATATGTCAGAATTATATTTTTTTTTTCCTCCTTACGGTTCCTCCTTACCTATTTTAAGGTAACTATCGGGAACGGCAAAACTCTGAAATTCTCAATTGACACGGGCTGAAATCAAAATTACGTTCAAGCGAAACTTGTACCAAGCCCTAAACCCAATAGTAACAAACTTTACAGAAACAAATTCAGTACGAGGGAATAATGAAATAAAACAACATACAAAAGTTAAACTTCCCAACATATCAAATACCCCACTAAAATTCTTTCTATTAGATACACTGAAAACCTTCCATGGAATTCTAGGTAACGACACTATGAAGAAACTAGGAGCAATAATAGATGTTAAAAATTGAATTCTGCTGTAGGAAAAGAATAGGAAAATTAAAATTCATCAACTAGAGGCACAAGCCGTAAACAAGATCAGACCAACAGACGAACATATGACAGAAACTCAAAGAGAAATAATTAAAAAATGTACTATAAAAACCTCTACGCTGATTCTGACACTAAACTAACTTACACTACCAGAGTTTTAGGTGAAATTAGAACTTCCTCCGATACCCCTGTCTACATATCCCGGACCAGTTAGAACGATTTCATTCAACACTTTCGGAAATCACAAGATTCATCAAAAAGATAACGGGAGTGTGTTATTTGAAGACCAGAAGACATAGAGAAACAGCGAACCGAAATCAGGGAAAAAATAAAAATAAAACAAGTAGCCGACTTAGAATACCATAATCAGCATAAAGTACAGTCAAAACAATATGAGACAGGAGATAAAATTCATGTAAAAATCGACAAAAGACTAGGTACCAAACTTACTCCACCCTATAGAAAAGAAACAGTAAAAGAAAATAATAACACTACAATTAAAACTCAATCCGGGAAAATAATACACAAGAATAACATCAGAAACTAACTTTCAGCCTATTCATACCAACTTGCTTCAGCCTGTCTAAAGTCCTTGATTATTCAAATTCACGAGTGAACTCACATGGGATTGGACGTGCGGCCAAGCAAGAGGGAACATTCAAAATCATCCATACATTCGACCTAAAAGAATACGACAAAAAATTTGACGAACTTAGCAAAGGACTAAACAGCCTCACCCCATCACATCATCTATACCCCTACCTGTCTAACGAATTAAATCAAATAATACAAAACCTTCTCAAACTAAGAAGAAGCAATAAACAAAAAAGAGAAATAGAAATCCTAGGAACGGCATGGAAATGGTTGACAGGAACACCTAATAATAAGCAAGTTATAATTAATAAACAATAAAGTAAGAAAATTAATCAAAAGGTATCGTAACGAATGCCATTCTAAAAATAACTAAAAATTCAAACGAAATAATTAACGAAGGGGCAGTCTTCAGATATAAAATTCAAATAGTAAAAAAAATTTCTAATATACTACATGCAATAACTTGGGCCAAAACAAATAATATAAACTCTTGTATATTCTCAACAATTGAAACCAATATCTTAGAACAAATTTGTAATATAAAATATTTTAGAATAAATTTGGAATAANACTCTTTTATATTCTCAACAATAGAAAAAAATATTTTAGAACAAATTTTTAATAAAGAAAATAATCTGTTTGTTAATATGGAAGAACTACTAGAATTTTCAAAAGTCAAACTTGCATCAAATAATAAAGTTTTTCTGTATATCATAAGTATCCCAATAATAAGTAATGAAATCTTTAGAACTCTATTAGACAAAGCAGTAAAAAAGGCCCTTATAATATATGGAATAAAATATGAAAACTTGTTATAATGTACAAAGGAACTATTTGCGATATCAAAACTATGTGAATCGCATAATGGTAGAACCATTTGTGTTAAGGAAAAACTGTTAGACTTAAGCAACGACACTTGCGTGAGCGCTCTATTAAACATAAGACCACCGGAATGCAAGGCAATCAACAGTCAGCACGTGCCTAATTTTGAGGAATTACTTCCGGGAACACTGATGCTGAACGACTTTAATGGAATTGTGCCTTTGGACGGAAAGAACCTTAATCTTCAAGGATCCTTCATCATCCAGCACAGGAACTCCACAGTACAGATCGGCGAAAACACCTATAGAACAGAAGAGGTCACTGTGGTAGACCCAGAACCTCCGCTTTTCCAACTGTCAGCAGTAAGCCCCAAAATTAACGAAGTCCTCTTCCTTCAATTAATCAAAGAATTAAACATAAATAACACTAAGATCCTGAAAAAAATTAAAGAAGACAAGACAATCGAGGCTAGCACCTAAAATGTCACATACTAAAAAATACTGAATTAGCTAGTAAAACTCTAAGCCCAGCCACACGCGCATAAGTTCTTAATAACAACTGCAAAAGAGCTTACACAACCGCAGTGAGTGCACCGTGCACCGGATGCTATATGAAGCGGTGGCACCAATAAAGGTCACATGGATCGAAAGCCACGTGCGCTGAGTAAGCATTGATTATGCTTGCGATCGTGGGAAAGCCAAAATAAAGAAAACACCCAAATATTTGGCACGCTTACTTAACTTAATGGCAAGTGCATCCACCAACAACACAATGCTCTCTTATTGACCAATAAAGCCAAGGTGTACCATATATAAAAAAAGAAAACAAGCTTAAAAGACTGTCTTTTGCAAAGTAACATCTCCAAAAGCCAAAGGAGTTCTTAATCAAGTATAATTAATCAAAAAATATTTTTTGTAAGACTACCAATGGTACAATGAAAAAGGCAGACAGTTTGCCAAAAAATAAGATATGGTGGAGGTTCTGTGATGTTCCGGGGATTTGTAGCGTATAATGGACTGTGTAGAATTAATGTAGAAGATTAAGTTTTGAATTGTATTGAAGTCTAGTATAAGTTAGCATAGGGCGGAGCGGGAGCGCAAGAAAAGCTCACTTGCGCTCTCCCGTGAATTCACCCTGCTTCGCCGCAATAGATAAGCTAGGCTTAAGTGATTTGTTGAATATAATCGAATTTATAAAGTGGAAGCGAGTGCAGGTAATTTTCGTTATTTTCGTAGTTGCATTATTTAAATTTTTACAGCCACCTTTTCTTTCGGTATTTCGTGAAGAGCTAAAATAATCTTAGTGAACATGTGACTGGGTGACTTCATTCCTGTCACTGGCTCGATGAATTAAAGCAAATACTTACGGGTTCTAAATGATAATGCATTTATTTATGAAGACAGGCTTATTGGGCAATCGTTCATTCTGCAGCGGGATAACGCCCCATGCCACAAAGCCAAGATAATTACAACATTTTTGAAGAATGTTGGTGTTACCACTTTGGAATGGCCATCTCAAAGTTCAGATTTAAATATAATTGAAAACGTCGGGTTTCTTACGAAAAGTAAAAGAACAGAATCGATAAGACCAGAGAGGATACAATTTCTGATGTCACTTCCCTTTGGGAAGAGATGTCTCTAGAGTTCATCCAAAATTAAATCGATTCAGTACCGGGACGCCTGAAAAAAGTTATTGAAACTGAAGGAAATTATATATTTTACCTTTTCCTTTTTTTTAAGTTTAAACTTCATTATTCATATTAAAAGACACTTGTCAAAATACTTATGCCAGCACTTAAAAATTACATAAGCTTATATTATTCCAAGTTCATATGATAAAATGTTGAATTTATTATTTTTAAGTTTGTATTAGTACTCAGTAAGAGAGAAAAAAAAATGTATTAAGTTATATTAAACCTTAGAAAAGTAACTTAAAAACTTGAACCATTTGTTTTTTGTCAAAATAATTATGACGATTAGTGTAGACTTCTATGATACCCAAGAATATCCAGTTTTTTATCTATATGGCATAATTTCGTCACCAAAATTGATATCAGATATTTTGGGTTTTGCATGCAGGTTCGTCACCGGTATTTAACATCGTCAAGAACAAGAAGTTTTTTATATGATATCAGTTGTTTTTTATATATATAGATCTTAAATTATTTAAAAAATGACACATAAAAAAAATATGAAATCATGTTTCTGGTTTCACTCTGAGAGTTTGAACCCCGATGTCATTAGGCGACGCACTGACAAACGCATACTCAACACAGAAGCACACTCATCCACACAACCTTTGGTGATCACAGCGAGCAACCAAGCATTTAAAAAAAAAAAATTCAATTTATCTAACAAATTTCAAAAATTTAGTTTAATTTAAATTTAAAAATAAATAGACAACTAAACTACAAACTAAAATTTTCCTTTTAGCAATTAAACCCTCGAGTGCAAAACGCTTCAGTCCTCCTAACAAGAACGCATGCTTTACTCATTCCACGCCAGCTTCAGTAATCTGTCTGAAACTTAAATGAAAACTGCAAGGGTATAATAACTTCGACTGCGATGGAAGGTAGCTTTACTTACTCGTCGATCAAAGCCATTCTCTGATATTTACCAACTAAAGCGCAACAAAGAATAGCAGGTGTCTATCAAAGGGATCAAGCTAACAGTCCTCATCAATGGAATTATTGCATAACTAAACGAAAAGATCTAAAAGTGAAAGTGATTATGAACAAAATGAATAGAAGAAATCTAATTCGCGCGGTTCCCACTGCATATGTACAGCCCACCTCCCGCCCAACCGACCGAGGGGCGCCTGCCGCATAACGTACGGCTCGAATCGCGGGAATAAATTCGAGTTTGTATAATGAGTATAGTATATACGTTTAAATAGAAGGATTATAAAGAAAACGAGGAAGAATTAGTATGCTTTTGTAGGTAATTTAAAATGGAGGTTTTCAAATTTGACAGGGAAGAAAGAAAAATAATATTATACAGACCATTGTAGTTCGAACATAAAATCCTGAGGGGATCATGCTGTGCATATGTCGATCAACAATGGCTTAAGAATAAAGGACTAAAGTTTCTGGTCCTTCTATTCGGAACGTTAAACTGTAAGCGTGTTAGTAAATGCTGGCTATCTACATCACCATTAATAAGGTTGTGTAGGAAAACGACACCCAGCATTGTTCTACGATTTTTTAAGGAGGGTAAGTTTATTAGTAGGAGTCTACTATTATACGAAGGTAGGTGAACATTTGCGTCCCAGTTAAGTCCCCTAAGAGCAAATAATAAGAAGTTCTTTTGTACGGATTCCATGCGGTCTTGATGAAAACCGTATTGGGGACACCAGACACATGAACCGTACTCCAGTATCGGGCCGACCAAGGATATAAATAAGCTTTTAGTAATATAAGGGTCGTGAAATTCTTTAGCCCATCTTTTAATAAAACCGACAACACCTTTAGCCTTATTAACCATTGAAGAAATATGGTCGGAAAATTTAAGTTTTATGTCTAAAAGGACACCAAGATCATAAACTTGAGTTAATTTTTCTAAGGCAATCCCAGAGAGATAGTACTAAGCCTGGTGAAGACTAGTACGATAAAAAGACATAAGTTTGCATTTTGATCCGTTAAGTATTAAGTCATTAGCTAAACACCATTTTTGAAAATTTTCGAGATCCGACTGGAGTCTGTTTTGGGCAGACGGGAACTTATATTGCAGACAAAGCTTAACATCGTCTGCGTACATTAGTACCAGCGCGTTCGTTATGGATGGGGGCAAGTCATTTATAAAAAGAGTGAAGAGTAATTGGCCAAGATGACTTCCTTGAGGGACACCAGATGTGGCACGGACTAAGCGGGAGTATTGATTTTTAAATAAGGCTCTCTGTGTTCTTCCATTTAAATAGCTGAAGATCCACGTAATGAGGTCGGTTGAGAATCCCAAAAAATTTAGTTTACTCAACAAGAGTGAGTGATTAACTGAATCAAATGCTTTACTAAAGTCTGTGTAAATAACATCAGTTTGAAGTCCCTTTTGGAAGCCATCTAAAACAAAGGATGTCACTTCCAATAAATTAGTGGTGGTAGAGCGACGCTTAATGAAACCATGCTGACATGGAGAAATTATTGATGAGCATAGGTGTTGCAAATGAGGAGTTATTAATTTTTCGAATAATTTTGTAATCGCTGACAATTTTGAGATGCCTCTGTAGTTGGCAGCATCGGATTTTTTCCCCTTTTTGTGCAGAAGAATTCCTTCCATTTAAAGGGGAAAATCGAAGATTCCAAAGATAAGTTAAAAAGTTTTTGAAGAAGTTTGCACAGAGCCCTAGCACAGTATTTTAGCACACAGCCTGGTACTCCGTCGGGGCCTGGCGAATAAACTGGTTTTACCTTTAGAAGATCCAATAATATATTGTTTTCAGAAATAAATGGAACAAATATACTATTAGTTGGTTGAATGTTGTAAGCGTATGGCTGATCTGAAGTTTTAGGAGGTAAATAAGTTGTTTGGAAAAATTTTGCGAACAAATCCGCAATGGCCTGATCCGAAGTCGCTGATAAATTTTGATACGTAAGAAGGGAAGGAAAAGATACATGTTTACGCTTCGTGTTTACAAAGTTATAAAACTGCTTTGGATCCTGAGTGAACTGAATCCGATATTTATATCAGTGCATGCCAGAATATCGGACCAGTCAAAAGTATCGATTAACAAATTAAGTTTACGAAAATCAGCCTTACGAAAACAACGAATCTTCTTTGATACGCAGGAAGGCTTCTGATTGACACCAGAAATAAAAGTCGGTAAATGTAAATTAAAGTCGCCAAGAACTACCAGAAGGTCAATATCTGACATAAGATTGGCAACAGCCTGTATAGCCGACAAGTGATGCCAGTATGTAGGCGGCTCGGAAGATGGTGGAATGTAAGAACATGTAATAAACAATGATTGAGCAGAAAATATGACTTTAACTCAAATAAATTCGAAATCACCAAACTCTGGTAACTTTACCTCTTCAGAAACGAAATTGGAGTCAATAGAAATTAAGACTCCTCCTCCTCTTCGCAGAGGTCGGTCACGTCTAAAAGTGGTTTACCTACTTGGAAAAACTTCGGAGCAAAAGATCTCCGGCTTTAACCAAGTTTCAGTAAAGACTATAATATGGGACGCAAAGGAATGACTATCAGAATAAAGTCTAGGGAGCTTGCTACGTAGGCCCCGACAGTTCTGATAGGTAAGATTGATAGAACGTGTTAGTTTTTTGAAGAGTCGGATTGGACAGATGTTGGGAGCTTGACTCCAGCAGGCTTCGAATTTTTTTTCTTTACCTTACTCGGCTGATGCTCTTGTACAAATATGTCCTCTAGCCAGAAGCCTGGCGAACATATCGTCACAAACATCGGCACTGGCACACGTATCATGAAGGATGACATACGCCTCGAGTAGGAGTATTTAAATTTCCTAATGTCTTCCACTCTAATAACGGCCTTGGTTTTGGCTTTGATATAAGCCGAGATATCAATCTCCGAGGTATCGGGGGCTAGCCGTGAGACAAATATTTGTCTAACAGGTGGTATTACCTGTAATGGTTTTGGTGCCACGGTCGGTAATACCGCGGCATCAGTCCGTTCCGGGGGTCCGGGCGGCGGGTTACCATTTCTAGTGGAAGCTATGGGGGTTAATTCAAGGGTATTCCTGGGAATCACTTGGAGTGATGCCATGGAGGACAAAGCAGATAAATTATGCTCTGCTACGGTAAGTTCGGGTGCTGACTTTTCATTAACCGTCCCTGCTCTTGGAGTAGCAAGGGAAATGAGCGGCTGCATTATTGCGGGAGGATCAAGCTGTTCCGCGATTACTGGAGCTGCAACTTCCCTAGTAGCAGATTTTTTCCGCTTAGGAGATTCATTCAACAGCTGAAGACTATTGAATTGAACATCCAGCGCACTGAGTTGATCGTTGATTTTTCGGAAACCAACGATCAAAATTTTAAACCCACTCTTGGTCTGTCGCATGAATGATCTCATTTCATCTTGGACAGCTCGGCACCCACTGCAGCAATAATGGAGGCCAACACGGCGGGATATGGCATCCGAGACAGATGCAGTAAGGCCAGCACATTTGGCATGTGAGACACTTTCGCACAGCCAACAATAGATGCTGGCCTGGGACGAAGATATCGGCTTATTGCACGATTTTAATGAGCAGACAACATTGTATTCCATTTTTAAAAAATTACAAATTAGCAAAAATGAATTTATAATTTTTTAAATTTTCTATTATTATTATTTTTTTTNTTTTTTTTTTATTTTAAGCAAATAAGCCTTCAACCACTGTACCAACTAAGGTTAATAAAAGGTAGGTAGAGAAGGGAGTTAGTGAAGAGAGCTACGGGAGAGCGCAAGTGTAAAGAAATGCGCTCAAAAAGATAAGAGCAGAATTAACTGCAAAAATTAAAAGGCAGAGAGTAAAAAAGAAGCAGAGCTATATTTGGATTGTGACTTTTTAATTTTATTAAATGCTCACCCAAATATGGCACTGCACAAGCGCGTAGCGATACGGGTATAACTTTAATATTAATACACAATATTAGTAATGAAAATCAAGTGTTTAAATTAAGGTTTCAAACCCGCGTTTGGCAAAAATAGAATTTATCGAAAGCGCAAAAAATAATCCCGACCGTTCGCTATGAAGTGAAGGAAGAGATTGATCTGGTTGGAACTGGCACCCAGTAGACTATCCAAAAATGGGCAGTCATCGCTAACTACTGAGGCTTCCCCATCTACAAAATACTTCAATATCACTTGAAACGAATGAAAGTCAATCTGTTTGTGGCATGACTTAATCCTCGGTTAACGATGGAGGCCTATCTAACCCTCTTTCGATTTATGGGATCACGGCTCCCGGCTGTATAACGTAACTCCACGTCGATCCTGATAAACCACAACCACCACGTAGCTGCCAAAAGGGCCTCAACCATAGCTAGGACGGAACAAGTTCCGTGGGCTCTGCCTCTCGTGGTACCGTGGAAATTTTTACAAGCTTTGGTCAGGCGCCGTCCAAACAGGAAACTACTGATTTTTACTTCAGAAAAGTCACGGATCGGTGGCCCGGTTTCTATACGGCGACGGATAGAAAAGTACATATCTGCTTGGAATAGATTATGAAGTGGCCGACGCCAAATCATAAGGTGTTACAGTTTTATCCACCATGTTAATGGACATTGCTTTCTTACTGTTCGGAGGCAAAGACTATTCCTTCTACTTCCGAAAACCGCGGTTTCGCTGCTGGTCAGTGACCAGACCGCTCGAAAACACTAGTCCAACTAAGGTAGTCAAAAGCCCCCTTAAAATCCACAAACACACCGAGAACGTTCTTGGAGGTGTGTCCTCCACACACCTCTCTTCGCAGAAGCCAAACTGCCTATAAGTCATCTGGCCCCCAAACTCTCCTGCAGCTATTCTACCAACAGTCTATCCAGAACTTTTACAAGAACTGGAACGAGGATGATGCCCCGAAAGGACCGCGGATTGCTATGGACCCTATCGAGTTGACTTTAGGAGCACACTCACCCTTGTGCATTTCGACCCACTCAGAAAGATTCCTTCACTCACACATTTCCCATACATTTCGTACAAGTAGTCTGGAATAGACTTTCAAATTTTTACAAATTTCCCCCGTAAACGCATCCATTCCAGGAGCTTTCCCAGAGCGAAGCATGGGAGCGCCCATTCATTAGAGGGGTTCGGCATCACCCGAACCCCCTCTAAAAAATTTAAACAATACACATTCTACACAATCCTTCCAGGTTTTAAGCAATTGGCCTCAAACCTGTAAGGCACACATACTCCTTTCCTTATCCTTCCCACTCTCCCGCAGTATTTTGTAAACATGATCGCAAGGGTCGTGTTTATTTCGTTTTACGAAAGAGCGTTACTCACCCTCTTTCACTCTCAAAACCTTATGTTTATACCCGTGAATTCGAGTATTTAGCTGTTCCCTAAGCTGGGCCACGCTTTCTGCATTGGTCCTTCTGGCCCTTTGTAATCTCTTTCTTAGAGACCGGTAACACGCTTACGAGTCACTTTGAGGTGCCTCGCAAACATGGCATCATGCGCAAGTAATCCACCCAGTCAGACATGCAACTTGCTCATCCACATTCATAGCACAGAAGGTGCTAAACGGGACTTGCGCCGCCACTTCTCTCACATATCATAATCCCCATTAAGGGCCCAATTCGCTCCATAAAAGCGCCACCCATTGACGGCAACATTCGCATCCAGGGCCAAGGTATGGGTCACCACAATCCCACAGCTGCGGTCCACGGCATCGAGTCCTCCTGTGTCAGCGCCGTGTCCACATCGAAAACCGTCTTGCGGGGCTTGGCAGCCTGGTTCCGCTTTACGCTAAGTCCGACCTCGGTGAACTTCTTCGATGCCGCAACTTTAAAGCTGCCGGACCTTGTGCACCCGGCCTCTGAACCTTTTCAGCGATCTCATGCTTACCTCAATGCTTCAGGGCAGACATACTTGACAAAATTTTGCAATGAGTGGCTCGTGTTTTACACGATTGTTTTCGATAAATGTCCTAAATTAATTTACAGATGAATAATGTGTCTCGTTACAGATTGGAGTTTGTGAAGCATGCATAAGAGAAGACTTTCTTAGACTTTTTTAAGCACATTCTGTCTAATATCAAAGAATACTCTCGCGGAGGGAAGAAAGCGAGATTGAAGATGAATAATAACTTACGGGACTGCTTGAAAAAATGACCGAACCGATGAAAAATGGTCTCTAACTGGATCTGCCATCGGGGGGATTTTTCTTGAAGACATGAAGAAGATGAATCTCCGAATGATGTAATGCGCTTCGATAGGGACTGATTGATATGCGGTAATGCTGTCAAATATCGGAGCAGTCAACGAAATTCGGAAAAATATCAAAAAGGGTCATGACTCCGTGTTTCTCGCACAAACTCAGCAACACAATTTCAAAGTTAGAGAAATTTCGATTAATCGAAAACGTTGCCTGCGCCATACGAGAAGACAAAAATTTTTTCAAAAACTTTTTTCCATTATTAACAATACTTGGTGAATAAATATTCCACTTTTGTGAAACAAGATGGTTTGAGACACGATGCTCAATTCAATTTGTTGCGAAGTTACCGTTGATCATCGAAGCTCATTCAAAAATCATTGAGTGGAAGAACAGAGAAACAGCAGCAAAGAAACAATTCTCACATCGGCTTTGTGCAAGTTCGAATTTTTCATCGGGCTCTTCTTTCTCAGCGACAATCGATCGCTCACCCAATCGCTCAGCATCTTCAGAAGGAAGCTATTGACTTGGCAAAGGCATACAAAATAATTGTGAAATTGCTAGCCACGTTGGAAAAAAGAGAAAAAGTTGATGAAATATCCCGACTGATTTATTCAGATGCCAAGAAAATGCGGGAACAACTCGATGTTGACAAAGCGAAATCAAAAGCGCACAAAAATTTAAATTCATAGGTGAATTCAGGCACCGAAATTCCATCATCTGCACTGGAAACATTATGTGTGAAACATTAAATGTGAAGTCGACATATTTTCAACAATCCACACCTATATCCAGTATTCTGTAAATTTCCCGGAACAAACGCTAGCTCTGAACTTTATTCCTCTTATTTTTGCCATATTAAAACATGGTTTAGGATGACCTTGTTTTAAGTTGGATTAGTTGGATTAGCGTTGCTTCATACGCATCATGATATTGAAATCACCGTCGGAGAAGTCATCGAAAGATTTGCAAAACTTGGCAGCCATCGTTTTGCGTTATGAAACAAGCTATGTAAAAAAATTTTTCATTTTAAATTTTTATTAAAATAAGCCACTTTTTAATGCATACACATGATTGACTTTTCGAATATAAGCACATTGTTTGTCTAAAAATTATAATTGATAATTTTTGTTACATAATTTCTACATACATAATTAATTTTCCTCGCAATAATAATTTTGAGTCTATTATCGAAGGATTTCCCCACCACCACCATAATTGTAGTTAATTGTAGTTAATTGTAGAGCTCTCAACGTAGCCGTGCTGACACGGTGATATTATTAAATTACAAAGGTTTTCAAAATGCTAAAGAAGTGTATATATTATATTTACACTTCTATAATTGGCAGTATCGTTTTTGATAAGTCAAGGGATTTAATAAGTTACAAAAATGAACAGCCCAAATATAAGGTGGGCTGCTAATACTTAGTGTTTACAATGTTATAAAACAGCTTCGGATCCTGAATAAACTGCATTCGGCAGCGACGAATATAACTTCTATAATATTCTGCGATGTTCACGGTGAAGTTAGACCGAGCTATTATCATCTAAAATGACCAATTGTACACTCAGTAATTTTATATTTATTTAAGAGTCTATTCGTGATGTTCCTAAAATTTAATGGGTCCATCAGCTCCTCTTCGCAGAGATCGATCACGTCTAAAAGGAGCTAAGATATGAGTGGTTGCATAATTCTTGGCTGTATAGGCTGAAGATAATTCGCCACATGCACATCACTTACAGCGGATATTATACCGCGCCGTAAGCAGTGCCAACGATCTTGCCGAATCCTATGAGTGGACTCACACACTTCCCATTTCCTTTCCCATCCCAAAACACCATCTCACACCTTGCCTGACTAAGATGTCACTCGACCCATGCCGAGAGTCAGTCTGGCTGGGGGTCCGGTATATATACTCTGCCCAGTCCCTAACGGAGGGCTCAAGATACCGGGCAACCCCATTTTCAAAGGAGCTCGGGTATACTGTCCTTTCTCCGCAACTCGTGAGGCCACCTATGGATACTTTCAACAGTGACGCAAAAAACAGGATGTCGGGATCTCCTAATTAAACCCACCAAACTGGTATTGACAAGAGTCTGGCCAAGGATCAAAGACAAAGTAGGTGGCGAGCGAGCACACCCGTCTGGTCAAATTTATTAGGCAGGTTCTGAGGGGACCCCGCTCCAAACCGGGGCTGGCCTGCGGTAAGCCACTTACTACCGCCACCATGGCGGTATCTCCCAGCCTAAGTGTCATGATTCAGGTGCGGTAAATGGATCTAGATAAGGCTTATTTTATACTGATTGACCATCTCATTAAGAGGTGATCTACAGTATGAGATTGCTTTCGAGATTCTGGTGACCGAGCTGAATGATTTAATAGCTGCTTGGCTGTCACTATATATTTTGACTACTCTTTGTGTGAAGTTGTATTTATTTATGTATTTTAGTGTTTCCCTTATAGCTATCACATCGGACTGAAAGTCGCTACAGTGATTGGGTAGTCTAAAGGAGTCTCTGATGTGTAGCTGTTCGTTGTTGTAAGTAAAATGATAAAATACTACCCTTAGGTATTTGGCGCTGTTGTCAAAGGAAATCCTTTGTTTGCTTTTTTTGGGGGCGGGGGGGGGGAGTTCCTCAAATTCTCGCAATAAAGAGAACTAGCTCTATTTTTTTTCATTTGCAGCCTCCCATTTCCATTTTACATAGAATCTAGTGGACAGGTATGTAAAAGCAACGAGGGTATATTCCTTCAAAAAGATGACTCTGAATATTGATGATGAAATAAACGTGTGGAATGCGGGAAGTCTCGGTAGATTTACCCTTTTTCAGGCATGTTATGCGCTAGAAATTTCGGTGGGGCTAAGAGTGGATCTTAGATGGAGGCCTATGACTATCTCTAGAGTCTTAAGCAAACAGAATGATAGACTGATTTGTGTGAAATCCTTTGGGGTCGTGGGTGAAAACAATCCGTGATTAAAGGCACGGTTGCGGAAGTATTCCCAACGTAAAAGATCTATTGGTTACAAATTAATAAAACTCACTTCTTTCCATTCAAAAGGAAGAAAAAAAATCCAATAAACACATATAGATGTTACTATCAACATTAAAATAATTTTTTGATATTCCATATTAAAAGATGTAATCAAATTAATAAATCCAAGAAGAGATAATTCCATTTCAATCTGAAAATAAAATAAATTGTATATACATTATTATTTTGCTATTTTATTTATATATATTAAATTGCTAAATTTAAGGCTAATAAAAAAGGAAAGCTAACTTCAGGCGGAGCCGAAGCTGATATACCCTTGCAGTTAGGTAGCACCTTATATTATTAAAAATATATCGAATCGTATATAGGTGGCCGATCCATATGAATAATTTTTCAAATCAATTTTCTAATAAAAATGTTGTAAACAGTCCTGCATCTTTGAAAAAAGTCCGACTTTGAGTCGGCCAATTCTTATGAAATTTGGTAGATCCGATTAGGTTGCCCCAAAAAGAATCCGTAGAAGAATAGAAGTCCCATTCATATAAATTCTTGGAGCCAAGCCTCTTTAAAAATAGCAATATTGTGCTATTTACGATTATTCATTTATATAACAGTCGGCCGATCATTGTGAAATGAAGATAAGATTGGTTGGCCAAAAATAAAATCTGTGGAAAGTCCTAACCCCTTAACTTAAAAAAAACCTCAGAGTTATAGCATCTCTGGTTCAAAATGGGATTTTTTGGATTTGATGAGTTTGTTTCGGTACCATGGTTCCCATGGTGTTACCATCTAATTCAGGATGAACATTATTTGTTATATTTAAAGATAATCATATCGACTTAAATGGTCACGCAGATCTTCTATTGCTCAAGTGATTGAGTATCTGTGATAAGTGATTAGTATCTCCTGCTTTGGCTCTTCTTCCCCCTATTCTGCGACTTTTCTAGTTTCTGCGAGCTTTTACGAGAGATGAGGTGCACGTGTTCTGGGTGCACGGGTCAAGGTCTGGTCGGCTAGTGGGTAGGTTCTTTAAAAGTTCTCTTCTCCCTGCAAGGCTCCTGTATGTTCATGATGGTATCCGAAAAAAATGGAATGCGTGCGTAGCATAGCAAAGTGCACAGGCTTAACAAAACTCTTCCTAGTGCTAATGCTTAACCATAATGAATTCAATAACACTGTGCGACAAAATTTAAGAAAATCTTTGTTTAAATTACTTTTTTGATTGTTTTCGGTTAAGGTGCATAAATTATGCACAAAAATATCTATGCAGTAGTGATAAGATTTCAATTTTTTTTGTTATATCAATCGTTTTTAGCTACTAGTGTACAAATAGTTAATAAAAAATAATTTTACACAAATTATTATTTTTTTTTTTACTTTCAATAAACTATTATTTTTTAGAAGTGAAATTTTTCCTTGCTTTTTCAGAGGTATCCTCGCGTAACAAGTTCCATACGAAGTCGCTTTTTTTGTATAGAGCTGGGAGAAAAAAATTTTAAGCCATTGTAATAAAAGCTTAACGGTATATTTGCTTAAAACATTTTAATTAAATGATATTCAACTTGCATGAACGCTTATAACGTTTTTGGGACATTTGAATGTGCGTAAAAGCTGATTATGTATTCTCGCGCGTTTGCCACTGCATACGTACAGCCCACCTCCCGTCCAACCGACCGAGGGACGCTGCCGCGTAACGTACGGCTCGAACCGCGGAAATAGATCTGATATAGTTAAGCGAAAAGTAGGAGCAAGATATAACGAGGAAGAGTGTTGCACAGATAAGGCGGTTAATATAAGCGATTCAAGATGTGGTAGAGACCATTGTAGTCCGAACATAATACCCTGAACGGATCGTGTTGGGCATTTGTCGAACTACAATGACTGAGGAGTAGAGGACGAAAGTTTCTAGTCCTTCTACTAGTAACGTTAAAATTTAAGCGTGTTAGTAAATGCTGGCTGTCTATATTTCCATAAATATAGATTATTTTGATTATGTATTGATATTAACAAATCCATAAACTTATATCTTATTTTGATTAGTAGACGTGAAAAATAAGAAAAAATAAACTAAAAAATTTTTTTCGCACTGTGTAATTTTAACAGCTACATTCACAAACTTCCACAAAAAGGGTATTTAATATAGCATATGGCAATACATAGAGGGGCAGCTATTTCGTAGCGTTAATTAACATGCGCAACTGTTAATAACCAACCGCAAAATAAAAATGGAGTTATGTATCGGTATCTACCGGATGAGCACTCCTTCTCCGAGCATAGATGTATAGAAACATCCCATCTTTTTAACAGCTCAAAGCCAGAAGTTTTTCGAAATCGTGCCGAAGACTTACTGACTATTCACTAAGTACTACTAAGTTACACTAAGTACAACTATTCCAAAGTACTTTTGAATAACTTCATATGACCAGACTATCATTAAGCCGTGGAAAGTCTTAATACTCTCAAGATAGCAAGCCCAAGAACACAAACCCAGCTCTAAGGCTAGGGACAAACCTCTTCTGTTGATATCCTCAACTATAGAGATATTTCTGGAAATTCTGGAAATTAGATCACTGTCAGCTGATGCATTGCTGAAACTGATAAAAATAAGGCAGGACAGTTTGAAAACCCGCAACTCATCCTGGGTGGAATTCCGCTAAAGAATGCACTATAGATAGCTGTCCTCGGGGAAACTCTAACGTATCGGTACACCCTGAGGTTGGTTAGTGAACTGTCCTCATATGCTCCAAATCTAAATTCCCCTTTAAGAATGCAGCATACTGATCCTTTAATTGAAGCTGACTTTAAGCGGAAGCCTCATAGAGTAGGCGCCAGACTCGAACTGAGTAGAATTTTGCACGAAATGCGCCTCGCAATCCAACTCCTTCTTCGTCCACTTCACATAGGGCTCGGCTCAGTCTTCGATTTCCAAAAATTTACGGAGCAGACACTCTAAACGCTCATCCAGCTGGCTCATCCAGCTCTTTCCAACGACCTTGCGGGCTGTGGCCACGAACGACTTTCTCTCCACACGTGAACCACTCCACACACAACCCATCCAAGCCGGGTTTTCTGCAGCAATGGTAGGCCAGTTGAAGGCTGGATTTGCCCAAACACAGCAGCTCATAGAATGGACTGGCTCCGATAAGTAAGACAATACGTTGCGATCGGAAAAACATGGAATAAGCCAAGGTGAAGTATGACGGAATATTTCAACTGGAGTCATCCAAGCTAAAACTCGGCTGGATGTCCGTGATGATGGCGGCGATTGGTTGATGGTCGACAACGGCCGAATATTCGGAGCAATGGGATCGTAGGAACACATCAACAGAGAATCCGTCTGTCGCGAAGCAGGTGTCACCAATGCCAGACACTGCCATTCACGATTTGCGTCTACGAAGCTGCAGCTGACTAGGCAGTCTGTCTGGACGTAACCATATGCACCTAAATCTAATAGTGCTCGGCAAGGAACAAGAACTCCGAACGAAAATGTGCGCTATAGTTAGGCCTTCTCACCGCTGCGGCCCTAGGCAACTAGTGCATTAGCCGTGAATGGTGAAGCGCCATCGACTCCGAAGTAGGGATGAAATCCGAGTACGATGCATTTTTACCTTCCTTCCACTTGGCCTGGGTAGCTGGGTCCAACCTTTAAAGGAGCACCTGCACAATATGCAGCCGGCCATCTGAACTGTCGCCCCCAAATTTTTCAAGGTCTGCATATGGGCATTGAATTTATCTGATAGCCTTCACCTTCCAGTAAAATGAGGCCCAGAATCTCGTTCACAGGATTCTAAAATATCAACCTACGGTTATTAAATCGTTTCTCCAGAAGATGTACTGCGACATCATAATTCTCCTCGAAAATTTCCAAGGAACGGGACTGCGTCTAATGCTGAAGCTTTTCTACCTTACTTATATAAGGATTGCAGCCCACGATTGTTTAAAACACCGAGTGAAACTCAGTCAACTCCGAATATCCTCCGCTAAAAGTAGGAAGGTAGGACTGACCGTTGTGTCCACCTGAAGACTGGAAACTCCGTTGGCAAGGGTGGAATGGGCAGAAATTCGATAAGAGCGCAACGACGTCTTGAGCTCGATTTTGGCATGCATCGTCGCTACAAGTTCAGAGACGGTCCATCCTAAGTCGCTGCTGAACTCCGAAATATTCAATTCTTTAAGCTCCCCGTGTATGGCCTTGAAGTCTTTGAAGGCGATAAACAGGCCATGACGCACATGGAGCATTGCATCTTACACCTTGGACATTGGCTGGAGGGCTATTTTGATCCTCTTCAAATCCTGAAGGATACCCCTCGCCTAAAAATGGTACTACGAGCTGGAGTGTGTTCCCCTGTGACGGCGCTGGAGTTCATCGCCACAACCGTACACTAAGTTGTGGATGTATATATGAATGCTTTTGCGCCGCGAATGCACTTGCAAGTGGAACGTATGTATGTATGATTAGCGTACCGGATAACAATTGTATTGTATGTCTATGTATTTATTTATATTAATAAACGATTTATAAATACAAAAAACTGGTTTTACTTTATGTTCGTAAAATTGCTAATTTTAATAATTAAATCATGTCGGGTTCACCAATGCTCCAAATAATAACACTGAATTAATTTTATTATTTTTAAAACGTTATAATATTGTTTTTTTACGGGCGCATATGAAAATGGAGTGAGACAAAAGCTCCAATTTATGATGCGTGTGCACTGAGATAAAAAGCGAGAGTGAACCCGTCTTAGAATATGTACTGAGCGAAAGCTCGCTAGTTTAATGCTACATATGAAGCACGTTAAAGTCGAGCGGCCGAGAAGAATCGGCTTACGGGCAACAATAGTGAAAGATAAATAATGATAATTCAAACTATACTTATTCTATGCGCCGGACTTCCAGCCAGCAAGGAAAAAAAGTCTGAAACGGAAAATGAAGACAACAGTGACAGCGCACCACGGAAATAAGCGCACCTCAACCAAAGAGAAAAAAAGATTTGGAAGTAGCCTTTGCCAAGGTATCAACAACAAAGACTCTAATCGGTGTTTTCGGTAGAGGCGCCGACGATCAACTCATCCCCATGAACCAATGGAAGAAGGTTTTAAACTAGCTGATGGATGGCGATTTCCCACCCGATTGTGTAGATGGAAAAAAAAGATTAAAGACTTAAGACCCCGATTGATTCATAGGCCTCCACTCAATGTCCACCTTAGCTCATTCCAACATCTTATACACAGTGTGCCCACAAAATTTTGTTTACATGTATATCTTTCTGTCATGACTAAAATAAATAATGAACAACATTACATTTTTCTGTGCATGCGGAGTAGTGCTATTTTTGTTTTGTTTATTTACACGAAATTTATGTATTGTTTATTAATAATCGCCGAAGAAATATTCAAAATATTGGCTCAATTCTTAAACGCAATGGCCCAGACACAAAGGAAAGGTCATTATTTGTAACATATTATTGACCAAAATTAGCCAACCATATTCATTGATAAATTAAGGTCAATTTACCTATGTCTTCCGCATCCTCTAATCTGCCTCCCTTCTTCTTAAAGTGAACGGTAGTTTTTTTTGGCGTACTGCGATTTTATTCAATATTTTTAAATACCAATTTTATATAATCAAAAACGCTTTGAATAACCTAATAAAGTTGTTAGTTTTCTCCTAAGCTTTGCTCAGCTCTGCTTCTTAATCTTATTGTATATCGCAATTATTTTACACTTGTTACTAACTCTCACAAATCGCTTTCTCTAAGCTCCCTTTTTCGATTCTCTAGCACAGTGGTTTAAGGTATTTTGATACAAGAATCAAAACTCATAAATAAATTATTAATATTCAAGCTTATCTGTGCTTTTAAGACTTGTAATAAGACAATGTCATCATCCCAGCCTACCATTCATTGTTGGGTCTGTGAAAACGTTGTACTCGCAAAGTGTGACGGGTTCACAGCCCTTAACTCCTTCTTCGTCCACTTCACATAGGGCTCGGCTCAGTCTTCGATTTCCAAAAATTTACGGAGCAGACACTCTAAACGCTCATCCAGCTGGCTCATCCAGCTCTTTCCAACGACCTTGCGGGCTGTGGCCACGAACGACTTTCTCTCCACACGTGAACCACTCCACACACAACCCATCCAAGCCGGGTTTTCTGCAGCAATGGTAGGCCAGTTGAAGGCTGGATTTGCCCAAACACAGCAGCTCATAGAATGGACTGGCTCCGATAAGTAAGACAATACGTTGCGATCGGAAAAACATGGAATAAGCCAAGGTGAAGTATGACGGAATATTTCAACTGGAGTCATCCAAGCTAAAACTCGGCTGGATGTCCGTGATGATGGCGGCGATTGGTTGATGGTCGACAACGGCCGAATATTCGGAGCAATGGGATCGTAGGAACACATCAACAGAGAATCCGTCTGTCGCGAAGCAGGTGTCACCAATGCCAGACACTGCCATTCACGATTTGCGTCTACGAAGCTGCAGCTGACTAGGCAGTCTGTCTGGACGTAACCATATGCACCTAAATCTAATAGTGCTCGGCAAGGAACAAGAACTCCGAACGAAAATGTGCGCTATAGTTAGGCCTTCTCACCGCTGCGGCCCTAGGCAACTAGTGCATTAGCCGTGAATGGTGAAGCGCCATCGACTCCGAAGTAGGGATGAAATCCGAGTACGATGCATTTTTACCTTCCTTCCACTTGGCCTGGGTAGCTGGGTCCAACCTTTAAAGGAGCACCTGCACAATATGCAGCCGGCCATCTGAACTGTCGCCCCCAAATTTTTCAAGGTCTGCATATGGGCATTGAATTTATCTGATAGCCTTCACCTTCCAGTAAAATGAGGCCCAGAATCTCGTTCACAGGATTCTAAAATATCAACCTACGGTTATTAAATCGTTTCTCCAGAAGATGTACTGCGACATCATAATTCTCCTCGAAAATTTCCAAGGAACGGGACTGCGTCTAATGCTGAAGCTTTTCTACCTTACTTATATAAGGATTGCAGCCCACGATTGTTTAAAACACCGAGTGAAACTCAGTCAACTCCGAATATCCTCCGCTAAAAGTAGGAAGGTAGGACTGACCGTTGTGTCCACCTGAAGACTGGAAACTCCGTTGGCAAGGGTGGAATGGGCAGAAATTCGATAAGAGCGCAACGACGTCTTGAGCTCGATTTTGGCATGCATCGTCGCTACAAGTTCAGAGACGGTCCATCCTAAGTCGCTGCTGAACTCCGAAATATTCAATTCTTTAAGCTCCCCGTGTATGGCCTTGAAGTCTTTGAAGGCGATATTTATTATAAATTATTAATATTCAAGCTTATCTGTGCTTTTAAGACTTGTAATAAGACAATGTCATCATCCCAGCCTACCATTCATTGTTGGGTCTGTGAAAACGTTGTACTCGCAAAGTGTGACGGGTTCACAGCCCTTAGTTTGGGATGCCATTTCTTGTAGGTCTGGTTATCACATTTACTGTGAATGTTGATGGGCTGTTCAGGACGAAATGAGGTCATTCATGAGAAGGACAATAAGTGGATTTATAGAGTTGGTTAGCGGTTTCGCAAATCTATGACCAACTCTGTGGGCTTGATTTACAATTTAGTAGACTTCAACAGCTAAATTAGTCTCCAAAGCGAAAGAAATCCGCTTTAAGTGCCTGTGCTTGTGCCAAAAAAATTTTCAGCCTGCTCAGTTGACAATTATGTAACCGATTATATCTTTCGCCACCCCAAGGGCCAGATAAATTCCGCTTCAGAATATCTCAGTGTAAATGAGCAATTGCCGATATGCCTTAAAAGTCACCCAACAGGATAAACAACCGTCCAGACCCCCCGTACCAACTGATGTTGCAGTATTAGTAAGTGTGATACCAAAACTCTTGAAGGTTATCCGACCAACGAAACATATATTTATTTCCCGGCTTGCCCCTGACACTTCTGAGGAGATTGTGGACTACGTAGCAAACTACGAAACTGTATTCTAATCGCTTATAAACCATCGATCTATACCACTTTTGGACGTGATCGATCTCTGCGACTGGAAGGAGGAGTGTTAACTGATGACATAGTGACGTAGAGTTTCTTTGCCTTAAATTCATCTTGTCCGGTTAATCTTTATACGTTACCAGTTAACAATAACCCACGCACCACATAGGCTTTCTGGCAGATGCCGCCAATAATTTCAGAACCACGCAAATTTCCAAAAAAAAAAAAACCAAATATAGGATAAATATACTCGAAGCTGTTAACATCGAAGGATCAAAATGAACATAAAGAGACCTACATGTAATACTTTGAATAAAATACAATTTGTGTAGAGGATATACTCCAAATTTTTAAGTTTCCTCCTTGGAAAGTCGAATTATTATCGAAGATCCGTTAAAGATAGTATTTTGATAGTATTTCATAATTAAAAAATTCGTGGACTTTCCCTGTGGAGGAGAAGTCAACGGATGCAAAAAAATAAGAGACGAAACATTATTAATAATAAGAAAGGAAAGCTTACTTCGGGCGGAGCCAAAGTTGATAACCCTTGCAGTTGTGCCATTTTCGATCATTCAGTTATATGGCGGCTATTGGATATAGATGTCCGATCCCTGGCAAATCAGATTACTTGTCCAAAATAGAGTCCATCTTTCTAACTTAAAAAACACCAAAATTATGGCGTTTCCGATCAATCAGTTATACGGCAGCAATAGGATATAGTGGACCGATCCCGGCCGTTCCGACTTATGTACTACCTGCAAGGAAAAGAAGGATGTGTGCAAAGTTTCAACTCGATAACTCTAAAACTGAGACACTAGTAGAAACCGACAGACAGACGGACAGACGGACATGCTTATATCGACTCAGGAGGTGATCCTGATTAAGAATATATATACTTTATAGGGTCGAAGATGTCTCCTTCACTGCGTTGCACACTTTTGACCAAAATTATAATACCCTTTGCAAGGGTATAAAAACTAAAGAACAAACAATCTGAGTCAGCAGATTCAAGGGTGGGTGACCCTGGCATTAACATTAGTTTTAGCACGTCCATAACATTGGCCTTCCTTAGATTTAATTATAAATAATTTACCATCTTATATAAGAGTTATTCTTCTGAAATAAAGACAGTTGCGAAATCAGAGTCAATCGTCTCGTTACTCCTGTGTAAACGGACCACAAGTAGGACCCGCGGCATACCAGTCTACTTCGAGTGTTGCTCCCGTGAAACGGACCACAAGAAGACCCCGCGTTACCCAACCTATTTCGAGTGTTGCTCCCGCAAAACGGACCACAAGTAGAACCGGCCGATAAGGAATCAGCCGAACCACCATACCATCTGAACTTGAGAAGAACCAGCCCAGGACTTGAAGTACCCCATACAACTGCAGCCTGATCACAGCAAGCACCTGATCAACCAGAGCCGTCCCTTGCGGAATTCAGGTTTTCACTAAAATGTCATTAACAGTAATTCAATGGAATCCTTCCTGGTACTCACCAACAATAAACACACGAGGAAAAATAACTTAAAGATTTATTGACAATGCATTCATTTTTCAACTCACAATACTTACAGACACATCGACCTCACACTCTGCTCTCCAATTTTGGCCCCCCATACTAAGTGGGAAATACTTAACGACCTCCATAGTAACGACCATTTTCCTATTATCATTACCCTATTTCCATTAACTAATACACAAAAATTCAACAGGCCCATCTTTAAGCTAAAAAAGGCCAACTGGGAAAAGTACAATCTACTTATCCAACAATCAAACGCAAAATACCCAACGTCCCAAAACAGAATTATTTTATTAACAGAATTAACAGCCCCAATTAACAGAATTATTTTATCTAGTGCAAACCTTTCTATCCCACAAACTTCACCAAATACCCGTCCATACAGGGTTCCTTGGTGGAACAAACACCTCGACCAACTACGAAAACAAAAACAACTTGCTTGGAAAAAATTAAACCGAATATTTACAATAGAAAATATTATAGATTATAGGCGCAAAAATGCTAAATTTAGGTTCGAAATAAAAAAAAGAAAAAAATAAGCTTCCAACTCTTTTACCTCTAGCATCCAATCCGCTACCAAAATTTGGTTCAATATAAGACGCTTCTGCGGACTTTACCCAGAAAAGCAAATTCATGCGATCACAAACCCACATTACAATGAGACAACATTAGCCAGCCCATTAAATTTAACTGTAATAAATACACACTACTCAATGTCGCGAAAGCAACAGTCATAGCCAAAGTAGACTACGGGCTGTTTCTATACGAACACTCTCCTAAAAATATTTTAAACAAAGTAAAAACACCGTTTAACTCAGCAATCCGTTTAACCCTCGGACCCTATCGCTCTACTCCAATAAATAACTTATTCTACGAAGCAAATATTCCTCCACTATAAATGAGACGAGTCCTTCAAACTGCCAAACTATCTCAAAACATAATTTTTTCTAAAAACACCCCAATTCACAAGTTTATCAAGCATAAAAAACCAAGAGAAAAACGCCACCAATAGACCAGACAATCCCAGAAACATACCGAAAACTATTTGAACATACAAAGAATAAATTTAAACCACATAATCTTAAATTCATCGACGGTCTTCAAGCATTGAACACGATAAGAATTCCAAACATAGAATGTCAAGAGATCGGACTCATGGGAATAAGTAATCAACAGCATGGTTTGAAAACGATCTCCTGCAGTCTAAACAAATATGAATGTGGTGCACTTGAAGCACTTAAGCAAGGGTCACGTAGCATGTCAGCGTGCAGTCCGTTGATAAGTAGTTTTAAATAGATTTAAGGTAAGGTTTTCATGTATCTTTCTTGTAAGAAAAGTGTATGAAATAAAAAAAGTTTTGAAACTGAACTCATTGGAGTAACACCATTATTTAAGGGGCTCCTCTTAGCAGACGGTTTAAAAATGAATAGCACAATAACGTATGCCATTCCAACAAAAAAAAACAAATATTTAAAATATGGCGCACTGCCCCATTATTCATCTGTCCTTACCTCTGAAACAATCGCCATCCTAGAAGCAATCGATTTATTATTAAAAAGAATTAGAATTATTAAAAACCAAACAGGTAAATTCATTATCTGTTCCGACTCCCTAGCATAGACTCAATTCAAAACTGAAATAACAACAACTTCTACCCAAACAGAATCAGATCTACCCAATTTGCCCCTAAAATCAAAATAATGTGTATTCTTGGTCATGCAGGAATAAAAGGAAACGATCTAACCGATCAAGCCGCAAAGTCAGCAAACAATATGCCATTTATTGTTCACCCGACATGAAAAGACATCTAAAATAAGAATTTTTGATAAAACAAATGGAAAACTTAATACATTGCAGTCAATTTTACCAATCAATTAATACGAATACCTCATACCTCAGTCCCACCAAAACTGGACCAGACATGAAATAAAAATAATACGACTTCGACCAGGACACACAAACATAACTCACCAACACTATTTAGATCGAAATTCAACACCAATTTGTCCGTTTGGCCAAGGTGACATTTCAATAAAACATATCCTAAACTCGTGCCCATCACTCCTACAAACCAAACAAACCATATTTAGAAACACAAACCCCCTAAGCCTCCTTAGCAACCCTGACCCAGACAACATAAAAAAAATCCTACTCTTCCTTAAAAAAACGGAATTATACCACAAAATTAAAAAAAAAGATTCCTAACAAACAGAACAATCAACTAGCCAATTAATAGCTGTAAATATAAATAATAATAAACAAGCCAATTACTCAATATTAGATTAAGATACAGCACCATTGTAAACCAACATAGCCATAGGCCATGCTGCCAGCGCTACACTATCTTAGTTAGCTTAGTGTTTTGTAAACTACTCTATCTATTATAAATAAATAAATAATCAATCAATCAATAATCAATAATCAAAATAAATAATAAAATCTATTAATTTGCGATTGTTTCAGCTAATTTCAAGCTTTTTAAAGCCAGTTGCCGTTTGTTTTTTGCTTTGCTCCCTCTCGATGTTTTTTTGCCGATTCTCACGACATTTCCACTACCTTTAAAGTTATTAAATTTGAACACAGATTTTAGATCAAAGACCCAAACTGAACAGCCGATTTACATGTAAGGTGCTTGTCAGAATCACCCTGAATTCCTTCACATCTGTGTTTTTGTTAGTAATTGAACCTACAGCTTGCAAATAACACAGGCCGAAAATTTCCAATTTTTTTTTCTCCACGAATAATTTTACCTGCTTCATAACCTTTAGGCTCTCCTGAATCAAAATCCAGAACAACAAGAAAGGAAAGCTAACTTCGGGCGGAGCCGAAGTTGATATACCCTTGCAGTTCAGTCGCTGTCCGCTAGGTGGCGCCACGCATCTTATATTATTAGATATATAGCGGATCGTATATAGTCGGCCGATCCTTATGAAAATTGGCAGATCAGATTGTTTTTCCCAAAGTAGAATCTGTACCAAATCCCATTTTTCTAACTTAAAAAACACCAAAGTTATGCCAATTTCGATCATTCTATGACAGCTATAGGATATAGTCGGCCGATCCTTATGAAATTTTGTACACTAAATATGTTGGTCAAATATAACATGTGTGGAAAGTCTCAACTCTCTAACTTAAAAAACACCAAAGTTATGGCATTTCCGATCAATCAGTTATATGGCAGCTATAGGATATAGTTGACCGATCCCGGCCGTTCCGACTTATATACTACCTGCAAGGAAAAGAAGGATGTGTGCAAAGTTTCAACTCTAGAGCTATCTAAAACTGAGAGACTAGTTTGCGTAGAAACCGACAGACAGACGGACAGACAGACAGACGGACAGACGGACAGACGGACAGACGGACATGCTCATATCGACTCAGGAGGTGATCCTGATAAAGAATATATATACTTTATAGGGTCGGAAATGTCTCCTTCACTGCGTTGCACACTTTTGACCAAAATTATAATACCCTCTGCAAGGGTATAAAAATAGGTTCCATCACCCTCAGTTTCCGCGGTACACCTAAGAGAAGAAATTTATATAATGCTTTTATAATTTTTCCTCAAACATTTTCCTATGAAAGATTTTTTTCTTATTGAAATCAGGATTTAAGGAAAAAATCCAAAAAATTTTTTGAATTTTGTAAAGTTAGTTAGACAATATTTTCTTCAATTAAATAGGAGTTTTTAATCTTATATTTTCAAAAATTCATGGCTATCTAAAACTGTTTCTATGTTCAAAAAAATCTCTTGCAGTTTCAGCAGGTTGAGTAAAACTTTATAGTTTTTGTAGATAGCCATACCTGAGGCAAAATCATAAAAGCACAAAAATATAAGTAGAAAATCGGAGATTTTAACTTTGGATGAGTGTTCCAAAGATATGGTAACTGTTAGATGAATTTTTTTCTATTTTATTTGACCTCAACAATATAAAATCAACAGACGGCTCCCTCCCAAGATGCCGATTGGCTGGCAAAAAGAACATCCCAGTTGTTAAGAATGTTAAGGAGTCACTATGAAAAACAGCCTATTGGGTTGACATGGTAGTCGAATCCGTGCACTCCATAATGATTCCTGCACCAGCTGCAAGTACTAAGACAAAGAAGAAACATCTGTGAGCATCTGTTATGCCAGTGCCCAGCCCGAACGCTTTTACCGTTTTTAGCCGTTATTAGCAAATGTATCTTCTTTGATTCTCTAAGTTGCGCATGCGCATTGTTGTTATTTGTAGCGAATGCGCTTGTAGGACCTTGGTAGAGTTTCTGCGGTTCAGCTCATAAATATGAATTGTGTTTTGGTATAGATATTAAGCGGCCGCTTATTTGAGGCTTATCTGAATCCTTTATAAAATATTAATAATGAACTGCGCCTTGCCTATGAATTCGGCCGCAACAAAATCCGATGGAAACCGTTAAATTTTGGTGACCCTGAAGTGATCGATCCCCGTATTCGTTATTGTGGTTTGTTATTAAAATTATTTGTTATTTTTAGTTACGTAATATGGATTCTGTAGATGACGCAACTGTTTCGTCAGCCATCAAAAGGGTGCACCTCTTAAGGAAAAGGTCAGAAAATGATTTATTTTGAGTTAATGCATGTCTACGACGTGGTGAAAAATTACACATTTTAAATAGATGCAGATCGAAAATTTTCGATTGGGGGAGGGCTTGGACAACATTTGATAATTAACTTTTTTGTATTCCAAGCGCTGTAGGTCCTCAATCATGGAGAAATTAACGAGAAAACGGAAAGAGCTCGGTTTAGCTCCCCCGGTTTCCGCCGCGGATTCAAACTTATTCCCCCAAATGTACATCACACACCAGTCTTAAACGAAATCACTGTGGGCGGCAGTCCACGAGGTGATGACCTGCATGCCTTGGCGTGCACGAGGAGACTCTACACATAGCCGACGTAAACAGCCGAATTAAAAATTTTCTGTAGGGACGGTTCCCTCGTTTAGATCGGTATCTAAATGAATTATAAACCAATTGTTCAAGCATTTAACACGATAAGAATTCCAAACATAGAATGTAAGAGATCGGACCCATGGGAATAAGTAATCAACAGCATGGTTTGAAAATGATCTCCTGCAGTCTAAACAAATACCACATGTGCACTTGAAGCACTTAAGAAAGGGTCACATGTCATGTCAGCGTGCAGTCCGTTAATAAGTAGTTTTAAAAAGATTTAAGATTTTCATGTATCTTTCTTGTAAGAGAAGTGTATGAAATAAAAACAGTTTTTAAACAGAACTCATTGGAGTAACACCATTATTTAAGGGGCTCCTCTTAACACCAATCGAAAGGTATTGTTTCAATTAGATAATTTTTTACCAAACATATTCCAAAAGATATCACACATATATAGTCACACACATATCCCCAAATAGAATATTTATATATATTCGCATTCTAATGCTAAATACGCGTCGATTGGTTCCTCAACCAATCCGACATTTCTTTCAGAAGGTATTCAACAAATTCGATTTTTTCTTCTTCTTCAAAATGAAGCCAGTGTGTGTCTGTTTGTCTGGTTGCCTGTTTGAAATACCTTAAGCGTGTTTTAAACCGTTGAAAAGGTATCTATTTCACTTTCTTTCAGATATGCACTATATATATATTTACGAAATTACTGTAGCTGTAAAATGTTTTTCATATATATATATACATATGTCAACGAATGCATTAAAATCTATATATTTAGGTAGAAACAGGGTATATTTAAGGGTATGCAAGTACCATCCGTTTGAAAATAAGAACAGTGATGTTGGGTTTTAAGTAAAACCGACTGAAAGATACCCTGTTACTATCTTAGTACAATGATTTTTAATTGTTCGTAAATATATAATTACGTAATTTCGTAAATATATATGTAGAGCATTTTACAGCTGCCATCTAATCGTATTCCCAAATATTATATGTATAAAAAGTATGAAATATTAAAATATGTAATACAATTTTTTCATAGTTAAATAATAATGAATACTCCCATTTTCTTAGGGTAGCATGCCTGAAAAGTTACAAAAATCAAAAATTTTAGCTGGCTTCAAAACGAAGTCGAACGCACACACATGAAACCGTGTATGTGAATGCGTGAGCACGCATACATATAAAGATCAGTTTAACCGCGGAACAAACTTCTTGATGATGCGCCTCTCAGCGACTGAACAACCAAAAACGTTCAGAGATAATGAGCGTAAGAATGAGAGTAAGAATCTCTCTGGGGCCTCCGGGGGCCTGTCGCAAGAAATTTTTGCGTCCATTTTCGTTGTATGAAATGAGAAGTCTATATGTTGTATGGTTAGTGCTCGAACTCAGGCCCTCCGTGTTAGAAACCTCAACGCTCTCCACTCGGCTAACCTCGAACTTTGTTACTTGATGGCAAATTTTGATGTAATTCTGCTTGGTGTTTCAGTGTCTCATGTCTTAATGAGAAGACTCACAAATGAACAATTTTACGAGTAAAAAGCTTTATATGCATATGCCCCCACTGAACATATACATAATGCATATAAATAAAACACTGCTTTTCTCATGGATTAAAAGCTACAAAAAAAAACTTGCCAAAGCAACTTTGCCAATACTTTTCTAATATTTATTATTTTATATCGCACACCCAAATAAAGTGTTACATTCACCAATTTTTTGAACTAGAAAAACTGGAAAAAACTTTTTTTTTTAATTTTAAAAATTTTTCGTAGGCAACCGATCTAAGTGAATTATATACCAATCGAAACCTTTTTTTCAATTAATATTAAATTGTATTGTATTCAATTAGATAATAAAAAATATTGAATACAACAGTTTATTTTGAGACTGCGATATTAAAAAAAAATTAAAGTAAACAAAAATCAACTCAATATAAAGATTTTTCTGCTTGGAATCAAACCCACGACCTTACGATTAACATGAAGATACCTTAATCATTGAACCATGGGGTTAAAGTTTTCCGCGCAAAACATTTTGATTGAAAAAAAATATTAGTGATTAATAACTAATATCGAATATGCGTATTTTCGAACTCTAGCAGCAGCAGAGGGTTGGCAGAATTACTTCGCCTACTTTGTTTTGACGTTTGAAGGGCCAACCTTATTGAATTGATTTGTTTTTTTGAACGAAATTTGACATAGCGGCCGGTAAAGGCGGTGACAGGAATTTCAGTACTGCTGGGTTTTTTGAGCTTGTTCATATATGTGTGCAATAAGCTTAAAAATATTAAGTAAATTCTTTCAACTTTTACTTTATTTGTCTATCGGACGACTATATCCTATACCTGTCATATAACTGAACGATCGGAAATGGCACAACCTTGCTACTTTTAAAGATACTTGGGGCTGTTTCCAATATTTTTATTAAAAATGTTTTGATGGTAAAATTCTCATAAGGATCGGACAACTTGTATATACGATCCGAAATGTATAATAATATAAGCGTCTGCGGCTCCGCTCGAAGTTAGCTTTCCTTTCCTGTTTTTTTTTTGATAATTTATTATATGGAGAGACTCTCATAAGGATACGCCTCTCATCTGTTATTTCGCTTAAACAATTTGGTTTCCACAATTACCAAACAATTTTGGATTTTAAATAGAATTTTGGACAAATTTTTAATTAAAAATTTTAAACTAACCAAATTCCAAAACCTTTGTAAATTAAAAATACGTATAACTTCAGAACCACTGATCTGATATAAATTTTTGTGACGAAAATATGCCAGATAGGTGTACCAAATTGCATATATATATTGCAGATATTTTTGGTTTCGCATGCAGGTTCGTCACCGGTATTTTATCTCGTCAAGAGGTTTTTTTTAAATTAATTTGATTTAAAAAAAAAAAGTCCGCTAGGTGGCGCCAAGCATCTTATATTATGATATATATAGCGGATCGTATATAGTTCACCGATCCTTTTGAAATTTTTCATCTCGAATTATTTTGCCCAAATAGGAATCCATTGAAACTCCCATGCTTTTAACTTGAAAAACAACCAAGTTATGGCATTTCCGATCAATCAGTTATATGGCAGCTATAGAATATAGGCGCCCGATTCCGGCCGTTCCGACTTATGTACTGCCTGCAAAGGAAAGTGTGCAAAGTTTCAACTCGATAGCTTTAAAACTGAGAGACTAGTTTGCGCAGCAACAGACAGACAGACAGACAAACGGACATGCTCATATCGACTCAGGAGGTGATCCTGATCAAGAATATATATACTTTATAAGGTCGGAGGTGTCTCCTTCACTGCGTTGCACACTTTTGACCAAAATTATAATACCCTCTGCAAGGGTATAATGAGCCAGCAGGACTCGGTCAGGAAGACTTAAAAATATGCATTATTCAACGTAGTAAACCGACACAACCTCTACCACTTGTGGCTCTAGCAATAAAACAAGCATCAAAAAATGCTTGTTATCTACCGCTGATGCACTGTATGCTGTGTATTGGGCTTATCAAATGCACATGCATATATTTAAACACTGCGCCAAACTGGAACACATATAATATATTCGCTCTGGTTCTATTTAATGTTCGTGAAATCAAAAAATGTTTGGGGTCACCAAAGTTTGGTCGTTGGGATTTATCAATGTCGTTCCAAAATAAAAAGACCGAAAAAGAACAAAAGTTAGTCAAATTTTTTTTGCGTATGCGATGAGATAATAGACGAAACTAAGAGGGCGGCTTAGATAATAGGCTGATCCAAAACTTGCTGGTTTAAGATACTGAAGATAATGGCCGTTAAAACTGAGCGTCCGAGAAATAGTTATTTTGCGACCAACAATAGCAATAATTGCTATAGATAAAGTAAACTTATTATGTGTTCAGTTACCGAGCATTTTCAGGAGCTTTATCCAAATCAAGGCTTTAATAAAAAACGAGGATCTTTACATTTCTATGTATGATAAGAATTTTATTTAAATGATTTGGTTTATATATAAAACATATGACATATGTATATGACTTCATAGGGTTCATTACCGAATTAGAAATTCAATAAATTATTGCCGGTAAAACTTTCCGGCGGCTCCTTGACATACTCCTGACATACTTGGAAGATGAGCTCTCAACAGCATCATAAAGGGGCAGCAGGCACAAATTGTTGACTGCTCGCCTTGTAGCTCCGGTCCGACGCCGTCCTCAGCAGCGCAACCGACACCCTCCGTCATCGTCGTCTTTATCCCCGCTGTCACTGCATCTGGGCGATGGCATCTCGGTAGCCATTTCGCTGTCAAAGCCCTTCACATCCACACTCGGTAACATATGACCTATCACACTAGCCACCACTGGGCAGATCCCGGCCAAACTTCTCCATGCGCTGCTCGAAGTGACGACGGTCTGTAATATTTCTCCTTCTCGCTGAGCAGTTTGCGGATGCGCTTCTTCTTTTGCTTGGAACAAAACTGCGATGAGACTCCACAGATAACCCATCTGTAGAGAACAGCGCCACTTATACCGGATACAGTCACCGGAGACCTTATCTTCCGTGACTAATTGCACCTGCGAGCCCTAATCACATAAATCCAATCGCCTAACTTCGCATAAACGAACCTCAGGCGACAAGCTGAAAAACCTTGGGCAGGAGTTTATCACGTGAGAATGGCCATCACAGATCATGCAGGCGGAATAGTTTGTCATCACAAACCGGTCCTACCGCAAAGTTTGGTGCATGTGATGTCGTCAGCAAATCCATGATCTCCAAACTCCGGCATCTCTGCTCAAGGAAACTAACGACAGACTCCCACGTTGGAATGGAATCCAAGGAATCCGAGTCATCTTGAATTTCCTTCCACTTAGACTGCGTGGCATCATCAACTTTCTGCAACAGCACTTGGATAATGATGCAGCTAGCAATCTGGTTTGTTGTGCCCATGCTTGACAGGGCTCGCATATGTAAATTAAATTTGTCCGAAAGTATGAGCTTGAAAAATAAGCCTGCGATTACTAAACCTTTTGTTTAACAGCTCCAATGCCACGTCATAATTTTTGTCCGTGAGCTCCAACGATCGAACAGTCTCCAAGGCAGAATAGTCACCGAAATTCAAGCCACTCCGCATAGCCTCCACTAAAAGTGGGAAGTGGCAGGCGGCAAGGCCTTGAATGATCTGCCGAACGACGCATCAAAATTGGTGGCAGAAGTAGCGTTGATCAGCGTCGAACTTGCCGGCAACAAACTGGAGCGCCGCATAATCTCCTGGTTCAGGATGAATCGTGCCTCCCTCGCCGCATCGTTGAAGTTGACGCACAGATCGCACCTGAGTTCTGAAACATCCAGCTCGGACAGCTCCTTGTGTGCGCTCTTGAAATCCGCGACGATGTCTTCCAATTCGCTAATCCGCACATTTATCATCGCCTTCGGAAGTTTCTCCAATGCTTTCAAGGAGGACAGCAATCCTTGAAGGTCCTCAAAAAGGACAACTGCACTTTGGCTCAGGAATTCTTTCCTTCCAGGAGTGGCACAATCTTAAAATGGATTCATTTTTGCAACAAAAGTATTATTTTAGTTCGTGTATTTATTGTTAACTCACGACCCACTGTGCAACTTCTATATAACGGGGTAATATAGTTTTAAGGGATTGTAGCACTCTACAAACAGCGTATGTATGTCAACAGACGTTAATATTGGGCGCACAAATCACAAACCGAATTATGTTTTTTAATGTTATAATTTGTGTATGTCTATATATTTGAAGCCGCGCAGCTTAAATTTTTAATGGTAAATAATTCAAAAAATTATTTTCCTAAGCACAATCACTTTGGGGTTCACCAATGTACAGTTACCGAGCGTTTTCGGAAGCTTTATTTGATGTTCTAAATCTAGGCTTGAAAAAAACCAGGACCTTTAGATTTCTATGTATGATTACAATTTATTTAAATTATTTGGTTTATATATAATATATAACATATGACATATGTATGTGTCTGCGTAGGGTTGACGACCGAATTAGATTAAAAGACGCGGGAGCGCGGCTCAACGTTTGATGCTGCGGACCGACCGAGAGATACCGCGAGAGAACGAGACAACGATAGCGCATGACGGCAGATGCGCATGACGGCAAATGCAGGTGGCCGATCGAATGCACGAGAGCAGGCGACGCAAATAGAGACGAAGATAAAGAAAAGATAAACAAATTCAATAAATTATTGCCGGCTAAACTTTGCGGCGGCTGCTTGACCCGACATTATGTTTTATTTACAAATATATGCAGTAGCAGCTGACTGACCCAACAGATGTAACAAGTATTCACCATTCGAGTGGACTTGTGGCAACCCTAAGTGCTTACGATAGCACAATGGAGGCCATCTCTAGAAAAACAACACCTTTTGCGCCTAACGACATCGACAGCCTCATCCGCCGACGTCTTTTACGATACCGTTACTGACGGTTTCGACGCAGTTATTAACCGCGTATCGCTTAAAATTCCTCCCTTTTCGACCGTTTTAAAACGGAACTCATTGGAGTATCACGACTATTTACGGGGCTCCTCTTAACAACCGCTGTCCAAAAACCGTTACCGCCCACGGTGTCAGAAAGGACCAAATTCGGTCTAAGTGTGGTGACCGCCTCCTCAGGATGAGACCACCAGCCGTCCAACCAAACCTAACCTAAATTTAAATTAGAGTCATACAAGCACTGGCTGTCTTCGACTCAAAATTATTGCTTAAAGACCTATCATACTGTGAATTTAGTTTCAGCTAAATAGTTAATAAGTTTTACAGTGGGAAGTTAGGAAGCTTTTATTTCCTGGAATCCCTAGGTGACACCCGTGGTGCCCAGAGAAAGTGATTTGTCGCTGGGATGTCGAAGAGAGCTTTCTGATTTCCCGTAAGGTGGGATCGCTGTGGTGCCAGTTTTTTATGGCAGATACGTCCAAAAGGAGGAGAAAATAACGAAATGTTCTTTTTTTTATAACAGCGAACTCGCTGGCTTTTAAATTGCAAAAGAACGGTGTTGGGACTAATTTACAGTTTTGGGATGATTTTCATAGTAGTGTCCAATAAGCGATTAGGCAGGGCAGTCCTGATTCTCCTAATATGCAGAGAGTTCGGACAGCTTCAAGATAGGGTGATAGTAGTTTTTTGTGTGGTATTTTATAGAGTATTAGTGCTCGGGTGATGTATATGAGGGTATTGGTTTGTATACATGATTACTTAGAAATTAAAAATTTAATAATGTTACAACGTGGTTCTAATTGTTTTCTAAGGTTAACACAAGCCAACACAAGCTTCTAAGGTTAACAAGCTTCGAGTCGAAGTTAACACGTAGAATTTCTAATTGGCCTACGATATTTATAATATTCTTTCTGTAAACTATGTTGGAAAATTTACAACAGTGTTTTTGTTTCATACATATTTTAGAGACAGAGATATTTGAGAGACGTAAAAAGTCGTCGGTGTAAATTGATTATTAAATGTTATAGTATCATTAAACCCTTGTAAAGGATTGGCAAACACAAAAAAAACAGAGGGCCTACAGTAAAGGAAAAGTTGTGTTGGGCCAAGCAGCCACCAAAGATTGCATATAAAATAATAATAATATTCTAAGCTGCAGCTGTTGTTATCAGCATGTTTCGTCTCTGTTTTGTCCCCAGTTTCGCATGCGCTTTATTGTTATTTGTAGCGTATGCGCTTTGGGGAGCTTTGGTTGAGCTTCTGCGCAAGCTCTTGGTTTGGCGTTTGTTGTGATTTGGAGTTGATTGCAGCCGCATATATTAGGGTTAAATTGAACCCAAAATAATTATATTGAAACTATAATTTGAAACGCGTGTAGTTATTCGGCTGCTATTAAAAACTATTAATAGCTCAACAAGTTGGAATGGAAAAAAAAAGACAGGTTAAAAGTTGGCCGCAAGTTCACGTTTATGCGAAATAGAAATCCGATCCGAGAAATGTGTAAAGAAAGGTGATATTCCGAGAAATAAACTCCTATGTTTTTTTTCTTAATTAGAAGAAGGAGTGCTGCAATGTCTCATTTCGAAACCAGAAGCTTTAAAATGACGCATAATCTTCAACAACATTAAGTCAATCTACATGACAAGACATATGGTTGGATGAATACGGCTGAAAAGATAAAAACCTCAAAAATGCTAACAGAACCGCCAGTTCACCAAATCTACTTATGACGACATTTGATGAAAAACCCATTAAAATGAGCGAAATAGACAAAACGACAAGGCCATATGCATGCTTTTGGGGAAATAAAAAGTTTTAAGGGACAAATTAAAAAAGAAATGTTCAGAGACATCAAAATTTTACCGTGGCTTTATTTATCAAACCCCTCTATAATATATACGTATACATGAAATGTACGATATTTCATGAAATGTGTCATACAATTTTGTATTTAAATAGTCCCTGATATACAAAATTTTTTGCGGAAATGGTTTAAAACAATTTTCTTGTTGCTTGACACTTTTAATGGATCATGCGTTGCACAGTTTGCACATATTAAATATGATACATAAGACAAAGCATCAAAATTGTGTAAGTCCAAAAGATCTTAATAAGCGAGTTGCAGTTAGTCGAGTTGCAGTCCGACTACCAGTTTATATCCATAAATGGGTTTGAACTGGAATTTTGTAAAGAAGTAAATTTAGAACAATATCCTGTTCTTAAATCCCATCCTGTTCTGTCTATAAAAAAATCAGAACCACCTACTCCGAATATTCTTCAGTAATGAATGGTTAATTTTGAAAAATTACAAAAATTAAAAGCAATGTATCAAAGTAATCTTTCAGACCTCTCGCTTATGGCAGATGTAATGCCAAATTGTGTAAGCTTTCCACAAATCGCTCATAGAATTTCCAGGAGCCAATATTTCATAGGAAACGCTAATTTTCGAGTCACAATTGATAAATCAAACAAAAATCATTCACACGGAAATCTAGAATTTAATCAATAAACCTTCTGATACAAGTAACAAGCTTATGAAGGCAATGAGCGAATGTTAGGGGCCCAGATTCAAAATTTAATGTTTACTAAATATTAATTTACTAAATCAAACATAAGGCCAGGCCTTTTTAATATAAAACTCGGGGAAGAATTGATGCTTGGCGGATCAATCAAAATCAAAAATTAGTACCTCTATTCTGCTTCATTGCGCATCTAGGCGAATACAAGTCGCACATCGCCGACAAGCTTAAAATAATCGAAAACAGTCAGAGGGTCTTTGGGAGGGAACTCGTAGGCCACTTTATACACTTGGGTTAAGTCATAAGAATTAAATATTTAATCGCACTGAAGGCACAAATATATACACAACAAAAACAGAGACACAAAAATACATAATAAAGAAAATATTAGGTCATAGCCTATATAAAGATCGATGATATAAAGATCCAAACAATACACCAACAACAAACTGACACGGCAACAAGAACTGCTGAAATGCAGTCGATAAAATATTGTTACACGATCCACACTTTTAAATTGTTAACTTATAATTTTTACACTTCGTTATATTTCCATTAGTTACCTAACCATTTTTCTTGGACCAAATTAGCTACAAATATTGAACGAAATCAGTCTCAGACGAACCTGTTCTGAACTCATTTATGTCTTCACGTTCACGTCACATTCACTTTGCTTTCCTTAATTATTATTGATTATCATTATTAATCATTATAGAGAACATTTTGGTGACCCAAACGTGATCTTGCAAGCACAGAATCACCAACCGAACACAAACAGAGAGGAACTACTGCTAAAATCAACAGGATCTTCACATCAGTGTGACGCTACCCCTCTAATCGTAAAGTACTTCCCTCAATTCATAAAAAAAAAGGGTTCCGACCACTTCGTTCCGATTCTTCGACCACTCTCGGTAGCGAGTCGGAGCGCATCCAGCTAGCACGCAGCACATAAAACACTCCCAACGGACAGAATCGAAGAACGTAAAAAAGGAAAATGAGAACATGGCCCCTTAAATCATCAAAGCGCCCAACAAGAAATTGGGAAGGAGATTTAAAAATGTAACCGGAATTATAAAAAGGATGTGCCGAATCGAAAATTTAAGGCATCATACTTTCAAACGAAACTATTCATTCTCGAAGAGTCTTGGGAAGTATTCGTTGAAAATTATGCAAAAATTCATGGAAGGCTAATACCACAGGTGTCCCCAGAGTTATTGGATGTCTTTAGCATCGTACCCATTCCAATATGGGAATCGAAAAGTTGGACATTGTACAACCTCAGACAACGATCATAGCTGTCAATGCCCAAAGAGATCGTTTTTAAGGTTTTAATGAGGACGAATTCAATAGATGCACACCTTTAAAAACTGAGGCGCATATAAGTTTCAATCAGTTTACGGCATACAATGTTGACAGTAAATGCGAATTCCAGTTATTTAATAACAAGACTGGAACAAAATGACCCAGCATGTTATGGTTAAAGACTCATCAATCTAACCAATGGATCTTTGCAACCAAAGGTCCCATTGGAATTTCAGGCTGTATGCAATGGCAATTTTTAGCCGATGGTTCTTGGCCTCAACCTATGGCGATTAGCCGATTAACAGGGAAAATGCACAGTACCAACTGGACCACCAGACTACAGGCAGCATTAGCCATTTCAGTCATCATACTGATACTGATCAGCGTCCTCATCCTGCGACACAAACGGTCTATTTGAACCAAAGCTTAAAGGCAGTACAAAAATACCAATACCAATACCAACAAAAAAAGAGACACAAAAATACATAATAAAGAAAATATGACATGCAGCCGAAAAAATATTGTAACACGATCCACACTTTTGAACTGTTTTTTTTATCATTTTTACACTTTGTTATATTTGCATTCGTTTACCACCTAAGCAATTTTCGTGTACCAAATTAGCTATAAATATTGAATTTTTATATTAAGTCAGTCTCAGACGAACCTATTCTGAACTTACTTATGTCTTTAAGTCCAATTTGTTAAAGTGCAAGTTGCAACAAACCAGGAATCTGTCTATGTACGCTTTGCTTCCCTTAATCATCAGATTAAAAGATGATTTTGAATCAATCAGATTTACACTTGGCTCAAGTACTAAGCTGCGGCATAAGAGTTTAGAGTACTTAAAGTCATTTTATTACTTTGCGTTTATTGAGTTTATTGAAAGGATACCCGCTTTCTTTTAACGACAGTACCACAGACTCTGAAAGGTAGCATCGCCAGAAAAGTTCGATATAGTCTTCAAATTTTCTATAGCGGGGGTGCGCGTGAGTCTGAATCTATTTAATTGGGGTATTATTTAATTCTTAGAGGATCTTCTAATCATAATACGCTTTTCTCATGACGAATGACTGAAATCTATTGCGGCGGCTATAAATATTACTCTCACGAGTGTGAACTTTGGTATTTTTTGTTAAAAACTTCCACTGGGTATGTAAAAATTTTTAACTCAGACAAAAAGAAGTTGGCATATTTAAAAATAGCAGGGTTATGCCAATTCCGGCCATTCAGTTATATACCAGCTATAGAATATAGTCGGCTGATCTATATGAAATTTGGCAGTTTGGAAATTTGAATTTTCGATCAATCGTCCGATCCTGGCCGATCCTTCCGACCTATATAATGCCTGCAAACAAAAGAAGGATGCGTGAAAAGTTTTAAGTCGATAGCTCTAAAACAGAGAGACGAGTTTGCATAGAAACAGACAGACGGACATGCTTATATCGACTCAGGAGGTGATCTTGATTCAAGATTATACATATATACTTTATACTCTCCTTCACTGCGTTGCACACTTTTGACATAAATTACAATACCCTCTGCAAGGGTATAAAAATACACAGGAAAGGAAAATAAATAAAAAATTAAGTAAAAAACATAGTATAAAAAAAATGTATCACTATGGACGGCAGTCCACGAGGTGATGACCTATGTACATACCTTGGCGTGCGTGAGGAAACTCTATATATAGCCGAAGAATTAAAAATTTTCTGTAGGCAACCGATCTAAATGAATTATATACCAATCGAAAAGTACTGTTTTAATAAGAAACGTTTTGACGTACGGCCATAATTTGTGTTGTTTACAGTGACTTGAAAATATCAATTTCGCAGGAAATGGGATTAACTCGTGAACATTTTCGCGCAATCATTTTTTACGGCTTTCGACGTGAATTAACTCGACAAGAGTGCATCGATGAACTTAAATCTTTGTATGGCGATTGAGCACCATCTTATAGCTCTGTGAAAAACTGGTTGTTCCGTGAGATAGAGGCATCCTTGGGCACCACAATTTGTTTGCTTGAAACCTTCGGAGAAATTCGAAAAACGAACAAGAGAAGACGGATCATTCTGCACCATGACAATGCGAGCTCTTACACATCAGCTCAAACCAGTGCCTTTTTGACCTGCCAAAATGTAGAATTGATGGGTCATCCGCCATACAGCCCTGACTTGGCACCCAATGACTTCCTCTTATTCCCGAACATCAAGAGAAAAATGCGTGGGCAACGATTTTCGACTCCAGAAGATGCTGTTCAAGTGTTCAAAAACCATGTTTTGGAGGTAACTCAATCGGAGTGGACAAAGTGCTTCGACAATTGGTTTGAGTGTATGCAAAAGTGTATAAGTCTTGCTGGAGAATACTTTAAAAAACAAAAAAACCATTTTTAATCATAAATATTCGCTTTTTCATTATATGGCCAGAAATATATATAGCAACCCTCGTACCTGTTATATTTGGTCAAAATATCTTATGTACAAAATTCATAAGAATCGGTCGTCTGATCCCTCTGAACTTTGATGCATATTATATTTTGGCCAAATATAACATGTTTGGAAAGTCCCAACCCTCTAACTTAGAAAACATCAAAGTTATGGTATTTCCGATCAATCAGTTATATGATAGCTACAGGATAAAGTTGACCGATCCTGGCCGTTCCGACTTATATACTGCCTGCAAATAAATAAAGGATGTGTGCCGAGACTGAGAGACTAGTTGACGTAAAAAAAGACAGACAGATTCCATTTTGGGCAACTTAATCCGAAATGCCAAAATTCATAAGGATCGGCCCGTTATATAGCTGTCATATAACTGATTGATCGGAAATGCCATAACCTTCCTTTTTTTTTAAATTTTTATTAAAAAATTTGTTAGGTAGTTTAATTCTCCTAGGGATCGGCAAACTATATACGATCCGATATATAATATCCGAATAATATTAGCTGCTACGTAACTGCAAGGGTATATCAAAATCTGATCCGCCCAAACTAAGCTTTTCTTTCTTGTTTTTTACCATTTAGACGTTTTTTCTTAAAGAAAGTGGAATATATATCTAAACAGTCTTCTAAAGAGGTTAGTGATGTTTACATCGTTAATTTCTTATAATGTTGGTTGTAAACTCAAAAATATGTACAAACACATTGGATGTTCTAAATCCAAAGTTACATTTCGATTGGAGTATCAATCATGCAGATTTGACGCACACAGAAAATTTTTAATTTGTAATGTAAATTTGTAATACTTTATATAGTAGCCCCCTTGCGCACACTAAGGTATGCGTTTCGTCACCTTCCGAGCCGTCCAAAAAAATTTATGACCCCTTTTTAAAGAATGAAAATGCCTTTAACTCTGTAAGCAGCTAATGGACAGCTAATATTTAAAATTAATATTTAACTAATTTGAAAATTTTTTCAATTTAAAATAGACAAGTCTACAATAACTCGAATAAACGTCAAAAATAAATGTATTCGTGCTTATACAGCAGTGAACAAATTTTATATTTTATCAAAAAATATTAAAATCAGAAATAAAGAGTCTTATGGTAAGCATTTTATACATATACAAAAAAATTTTCTTACATTTTAAATTAAATATGTAATAGAATGGAATTTTATAATCCGATAATTATTGAAAATAATTTTTTTTTAATTTTCCTATTAGGTTAAAACAAGGAAGGAAAGCTAACTTGGGGCAGAGCCGAAGTTGATATACCCTTGCAGTTGAGTCGCAGTCCGCTAGGTGGCGCCACGCATCTTATATTATTAGATATATAGCAAATCGTATATAGTCGGCCGATCCTTATGAAATTTGGCATATTGAATTATTTTGCCCAAAGAGTAATCTGTACCAAGTCCCATCTTTTTAACTTAAAGAACACCAAAGTTATGCTAATTCCGATCGTGAAACCTATAGCTGTGACAGCTATATGTACATAAGATATTTTGGTCAATTTTAACATGTGTTAAAAGTCCCAACCCTCTAACTTAAAAAATACCAAAGTTATGGCATTTCCGATCCATCAGTTATATGGCAGCTATAGGATACAGTCGACCGATCCCGGCCTTTCCGACCTTTATACTACCTGCAAGGAAAAAAAGAATGTGTGCAAAGTTTTAACTCGATAGCTCCAAAACTGAGAGACTAGTTTGCGTAGAAACCGACAGACAGACAGACAGACGGACAGACGGACATGCTCATATCGACTCAGGAGGTGATTCTGATCAAGAATATATATACTTTATAGGGTCGGAGATGTCTCGTTCACTGCGTTGCACACTTTTGACCAAAATTATTATACCCTCTGCAAGGGTATAAAAATGAGTGACAAAATGAAACTGTTTTCCTTGAAGATGTTATTATTTTTTATCTTGGGAATTCATAGATCATTTATTTAGAAAAGAGAAAGTTGTCATTAAGTTTAAAACTTATTAAAGACTAAATATACCTTTTTATATACTCGAATAAGCGCGAAGAGAAATACGTCTAACCTTTTTGATAAATGGAGCTACCTATAAGAAATAAAAACTGTTTTCGAAAATATTTTAAAGCATTTACAGTCGACAGGGCCGAACTGCTGATGCAAATGTTTAAGGCGCAAACAATTTTTTGGCGATTTAAACCTTTATATGTTTTTGTTATTCGCCACGTTAGGAAAATTCTTATGCTTGCAACATCGTAGTATCATTTATATACTTACATACCTATGTACATCACTGTGGACGGAAGTCCACGAGGTGACGACCTGCTTGCCTAGGCGTGCGCAAAGAAACTCTATATATAGCCGAAAAATTAAAAATGTTCTGTAGGCAACCGTTTATCCTTACAATTAAAGTATTGCTAACTGTGTGAATCGCCTGTCCAGAGTTTACTTCCATTTATATATATTCAATATATTATGCGTTCTGTTTTAAATAATTGAAGATCAATATATACAAAAAAACTACTGATATCATATAAAAAACCTCTTGACGAGGTAAAGTACCGGTGACGAACCTGCATGCGAAACCCAAAATATCTGATATCAATTTTAGTGACGAAAATATGCTATATAGGTGTACAAAATTGCATATAAAAAATATTCTTGTTCGGCACGTGCAAGAAAAACAAAAAAAAATCAGTCACGTGCCGAACATATCGGCTTACAATCAAAGAGTGAAACCAAAATAACTGATGCGATTGATAACACTGTGCGACAAAATAAAAAAAACGACATACACTTGTGAAACGAGATAGTGTAGGTTGTTAATCTGGTCGAAGAGAACTCAAAAATATTTTTTTTATATTTTTGGAACCCTCCAATTTTTATTTATTAAAAAAAAACCGTTTTTCGGGATTTTTTTGCGCTTAAAAATTCCTGAACGCGTTTTTTTCAACCGATTTCAAAATTTTTGGTGTTTTTCAATAGTTAAATGTTGAACCTTTTGAAAAAAAAATATATCTTCGATTTTGTTGAACAAAAAGGACAAAATTTTTACACCTGAAACTGAAGTTTTCGACTTTTATTCGTGTTTTTCGGATTTTGATGCCAGTTTTTCGGTACAACTTACAAAAATTTGGCCATTTTTCATACATATTAATGTTGTCTCATTAATTCTGAATAAAACGAGACAAATTTCATCAAAAAGTAATGAAAATTGGTGATGTTATAACGCTTTTCCCAAAAAAAGTCAACTCAACCTAGCGAGCGCTCCGGAGTAACAATGTGTATAAGAATAAGAGTATATTGCTTTCTTCTGACAAAAATTCTGTCATTTATGCCACATATTAATATTGTCTCGTTAATACTGAATAAAACAAGACAAATTTCATTAAAAAATAATACGAATTGTTGAAGTTATAACGCTTTTCCCAAAAAAAGTCAATAAAACCATGCGAACACTATAAGAAGAAGAGCATATTCCTGTCTTATACACACAGGTACTCCGGAGCGCACGCAAGGGTGAGTTGACTTTTTTTGGGAAAAGCGTTGTAACTTCACCAATTTTCATTATTTTCATCATTATTGATGAAATTTGTCTCGTTTTATTCAGAATTAATGAGACAACATTAATATGTATGAAAAATGGCCAAATTTTTGTAAGTTGTACCGAAAAACTGGCATCAAAATCCGAAAAACACGAACAAAAGTCGAAAACTTCAGTTTCAGGTGTAAAAATTTTGTTCTTTTTGTTTAACAAAATCGAAGATATATTTTTTTTCAAAAGCTACAACATTTCACTATAAAAAAACACCAAAAATATTGAAATCGGTTGAAAAAACGCGTTCAGGAATTTTTAAGCGCAAACAAGTCCCGAAAAACGGTTTTTTAACCATAAATCAAGATTTTGAGGGTGTTAGAAATATTTCAAAAATGGTTTTGTGATATACTCGACCCAATGAACAATTCCTACTATGTCACTTCAAAAGTTCATTCACTTTTGTCATTTTTGTAACACAGTGTTATCAGTTTCTTAAATTGTCGCATTCAACTTTTTTTTTAAGCTTGAAAACTATATTTTCTACATGTATTTTTTACCTCTAAATTAATTATTTATTTATTTCGAAAATCCAATTAACTTTGAGTTATTTGAAAGTTACAATAATTACAATGAATTAAAAAAGAAAACGTTAAAATATTTTTAAGTAAAGAACAAAAATTACTAAGATCAATTAATAATTGGCATTTTAAAATTGATTGTGGACAAAATGGTTTTATGAAAGTAAATTCTGTCTGTGTCACATGCGTGAGCCCTAGTTTTGTTTGAATATTTTAAAAACAAAAAGTCATCTCAAATTTATATTTGCAGCTGTCAAGAGCTAACAGATTTATTTTGAAAATCTGTAAAAAATAAAAAAATTGTCCACAGTGTTTTTTCGACATTAGAGAATTACCCAGATGTTCATTGGAGAGAGACAAAGAGTTTAAAGGAAATTTTGGCAAGTCAAATAAATATTTTTGGTTTTTTATTGCATTATTTAATTATTTGTCGAATCTTCTCCCTTAGGGGGCTAACAAAAAGTAATAAAATCTTTATCCGTAAAATTTACTTGAAGTTCATTAAAAAAGTCCATTTGGTAAAAGTGTGACCTCGTCCATTACCGTGTTGGTTGGCCAATTCTTAAATGGTTTGAGAGAGGTAAAAATTTGGTTTTATATTTAAATTTTACTTACGAAATTTCTTCTTTTACTAACGGGATACTAAGATCTCTGTGAATATCAGTGTTGCGGATGCTGGCGTTTCCCCAAAAGTTCACAGCCATATTTCCAAACAGGCTTTGTGACTGTTTTGTAAAGCATAACCTTGTACTCTAACCGTAGTAGACAGCGGTAGTTTATTAGTCAATTGTAGTTCCCGGTTTTAAGAATCAGAGTTTAAAAGTAAGAGTCAAATCTTAGAGTATTAGTTTTAAGAGTCATAATATGTCCTAGCGCAATGGTCAGAATAAAGCCAAGACGTAATTAGTCGACTCCAATACCTGGTAAAAAGTGAATAATAAGTGCAGAGACTGAAATCAGAAATATCAGCGGAGAGACTGACCGATAGATCGAGGTTAAGCAAATACATCCAACTCAGTTTAAACCCAATACCAAGCGATCAATGCCAACGATCAAGGTTGCTGACCAAGCACTTTTTCATGCACTCTTTTTACCATTGACCTACTAACCATAAGTTAAGATACATGTGTAATTATACATCTTATAAAAGATCAATTTCTCCGAAATAAAAAGAGTCTCGAACTGCATCCGAACAAGCTTTGTTACTCAGTTTCCGTAACCGGGGTACTTAAAATATCCTCATCGAGCTGCACCCAAGCTAGCTCAAGCTAGCAAGCGCTCAAGCTAAGCTCAGCGTGATGCTCACGCCAGAAAGACACCCGAGGCCAGCTATCTGTAACAAGATGTCAGCTCTCATTCCGCATATCTCCCCTTACCTTGGCCTCAGCCAGCCGCGTCCAAATCTGAGCGTCCCATAGGATAACTCACGATGATATTAGTGACCCTTCAAAAGGTTTAACCTCGACTCCGGGACCTACCGTTACTCCCGCGAGTCCAAGTTCGACGATAGTGGCTACACAACGCTCTACGGACGAACACTTTTTTTACCGGTTTAAATTGTTTGGTTAGTGGACATGAAAACGTTACCACCAGTTACGTACCACCAGTTAGAGACCAGTTACTTGGCTACCTCCACTTTTTTTCAGAAGCGCCCACTGAACGACACCATTAAGACCAAATAGTCTAATGAGCTCTCAGTAAATCGCAAAAACGGAACGCAAACTCACTGATTTCTGTTTTCACTAGTCAATCACAGTGACGGAATTCAGTTACAAACCTATATTCTTTAAATGTCTAAGAGCCATGAAGAACCATTTCTGTCGGCCTGTCTCATTAAATTTTTTTATATTAGTGGCACTGCATCATAACAATGAATTATTAGCAATAATAATGAAGAGGTAGTCAAACTAAAACTTGAAAATTTCAGACCGTAAACAGAAAACTAATAATGATATTGAGCTACAATGATATTAATTCGTTGAATCAGGCAAGTAGATCGTATTTTTTTTTTTCATAGGCAAAAAGACAGTAAAATTATACAGTAAAAGTACACACAGTAAAAGTACCTCACTGCAACAACCCTTAAAATCGCATTAGCTATAACACAGACCAACAGAAAAACATCTCCATGCATAAATTCACTTCCATGGGTTCCATCACCCACAGTTTCCATAGTATACCTAAGAGAAATGGATCGAATTTGATTTCATATATTGATTATGTAGGACGTGTAATTGCGTTAGCTATAATTGTTTTTGGTACATATCATTTTTGAATTTCCTTCCCTTTCTTTAGTCTGACTTTGCCGTATCCCGACGTGTCTGATTACCTATATCTTTGATACGAGTCTCCTCTTTTCGCGTATCATTGTCGGAGCATATTTGACTTACATAGTTCATTGAACTTTACAATTCTTAAAAACAATATTATTTCTGCCGCGCTCTTCTAATATTCATATATATATTCCCTTCCTGAGTTCTATTCTCCGGTCGAGTAATCCCGATACATCATTCTTACTCTAAAGCGGTTATTCGTCACAGCGTATCTCCTTATTACGTCTTTTCTTCTACGTGCCTGATCCGAATGTGCCTCTCTACCACAGAGTTTCTAATTGAACTCGTCTCGCTCTCACTACAGTGGACAAATCTCAGTCAATAATGAGTCTAATTTGCACTGCTAAGAAATGCGAGTTTGGAGGATCCATCACTGGTGACTCGTATCTGTCCTGCTGGCTTTGCAACAACTGCTCACATATTAAATGTGCTAGTGGTGGGCAAAATGAACGGATAAGCGATCTTATCACAAAGAATATTGGTCTGACATGGTCTTGTATTGCCTGTAGAAAGATTGAATCTGAGATGCGGACCTTCATGAAGCAGACGAGAAACGGCTTTCTAGATGTCCGTAAGCCATTTTCTGCACTTAATGAGAAATTCCTTACACTTGAGACCCAGATTCTTGGTCTCAAGTTATTAAGTGAATCTCCAAGGAGAAAAATTTTGAACAAGAACCCGATGGCGGTCAATCTATTAGGCACTCCTGCTTCTCATGCGATTCATTCGGATACATTTTTAACGCCTAATACTTCATCGCCTACTGTTGTTCCTGTGGAGGTGATGCATTCACCAAGTCAGCCAATGGGATCGTCAAGGAGTCTTGGTCCACCTGTTGTCTTGGATCCTCAATCGTTGGAAATGTCAGCCTGGCCTGAGCACAGTATTATTCATGAATTTTTAGCCAAAAACCCTCTAAATCCCAACTATGCCGATTCAGCTCCAAAAAACTGAGTAATAATGTATTTTCTTGCTGCTACCAAAACGTTTGAAGTATTCTGGGTAAATTGAGCAAATTTTTTTACTAAGAGTGCTTCTTTTGATTTCGATGCTATTGCACTTACTGAAACCTGGCTTAATTCCTCTGTCTCTGATTATGAAATTTTTGTTCCAAAGTACACAGTGTTTCGAATGGATAGGCCATCTTTGCTGTTAATAATAAATTATCAGCTGAACTAATCTCTTTCCCGAATCAGTTTGGAATCGAGTTTATCGCTTTAAAAATAGCTGTTGGACCGACTCATATTTTCATGACCTGTTCCTATATACCTCCATTGGTTGAGGATATTATATATTTTCACCACCTTGAGGCTATTAAGTACGTTCTATCATTAGTCAGTGACTCTGATTTTGTCCTAATTACATAGGCCAACAGCAAAAAATCTCCACGCATAATTTTACCTGCTCCATAACCTTTAAGCTCCCCTAAATCAAGGTCCAGAACAAACATAGGAGCTTAAGGTCCAGAACAAACATATCACCTACAGTTTTCGCGGTTCACCTAAGAGAAGAAATCGATAACTAAAATTAAAAAATGGTATCTAGCAGTTACCATATCTTTGGAATACTCATCCAAAGTTGAAATCTCAGATTTTCTACATTAATATTTGGTCTTCTATGATTTTTCCCCAAACAGTTTCCTTTGGTAGATTTTTAATTTCTTATTGATATCCACAATGCCTTTGACAAATTGGTTCCTGTAGTTTTATCGTCTTCATCAACTAAACCGCCATGGTTTTTTAAACACCTTCTCGTCTTAAGAACAGGAAATCTTGGCGCTTACAAAATGTTTCTTAAGTCTGGATCTTAGTTTCACCAGACAAACTTTCTTTACATTCGCAACCAGTTTATTATTCTTAATCATCAACTTTATAAGCGTTACATCGTGAATTGTAAGGCAAAATTCCGAAATGATCCGAGGTCCTTCTATTCGTTTGTCAATATGAAACGTAAATCCAGGATTTTTCCTCCTTCCCTAACATATACAAATATTTCTGATTCTTCAGAACAAGGTATTGCTAAACTCTTTGCTTCATTTTTTCAATCAACTTTTTCGTCCGATTCTTATAATTTAAATTCTACACACCCTTATAAAATTCCGTATATAAACAATATTTACAAACATTATAAACAAGCTTATTTATAAACAAACAATATAATCATCTCGATGTTTCTAATGCTCTTTCAACCTTGTATATCTCATTTTCTGCTGGTCCTGATAATGTCCCGAGCCGTATTCTCAGGCACTGCTCCGATATCCTATGCTACCCTCTTACTATCCTATTTAATTTATCTCTGGACCTTTCATGCCTTCCTAAGAGATGGAATGAAACTTTCTGCTATTCCCAAGCTGCTGGAGAAATTGGTTATATTGCAACTGCATCATCATTGCAAAAGCATAATTTTCTCCACCCAGCAAGGTTTTGTCAAACATCGTTCTACAAGAACCAATCTGTTAGAATTCACTTCGATCGTCCACGAGGGTTATCTAAAACGAATGCAAACCGATGTAGTTTACACCGATTTTAGCAAAGCTTTCGATTCTGTTAATCATCGTTTCCTTCTCTGAAAACTTTATCGTATGGGTTTTCCTCCTAATATCATACAGTGGATGACTTCATATCTATCGAATCGTACGCAGCGGGTTTCGTTCAAGAACATCACATCTCATGTTATAGAAGTTACATCTGGTGTTCCGCAAGTCAGTCACTTAGGACCTCTTCTGTTTATCCTCTTTGTTAACGACTTTCCGAGTGTCGTGAGCTATGCTACTACACTTATGTATGCTGATGATGTCAAGCTCTGTTTTTTCTTTCTCTGACCACTTTCTTCATAGACATCTGCATTTTGACCTTGATGAAGTATTCTTCTGGTGCTCTAATAATCTCCTCTCACTAAACTGCTCAAAGTGCAAGGTTATGACGTATGAAGGTAATCGTAGCATGCCTCATGTCATCTCGTACTCACTTGGGAATTACTTTTTAGATCGTGTTTCCTTAATGAATGATCTTCGAGTTCTTTTCAATCATAAGCTGTCGTTTAGTGAACATATTTCTGTAACAGTTAATAAAGCCAGAGGAGTACTTGCTTTCTTTTATTTTCAGTTCAAGCAATGCATGAACAAGCAATTTGAGTCAGAAGACTCAGAGGTGGGTGATACTGGGATTAACGTTGGCATTAACACGACCATAACCATAACATAACATTGACCTTCCCTAGACTTAGTTATATATAATTTATCTTATATAAGAATTGTTCTTCTGAAATAAAGATAGTTGCAAATACAGAGTAGATCGGTTCGTTACTCAGTGTCAAGGTACGGCACTTAAAACCAACCTACTTCGAGTTATCCTGTGTAAAACGGACCACAAGTAGGACTCTCTTAAAGCTATCTACTTCGCGTGGCTCCAGTGTAAACGGACCATAAGTAGAGCTTCATTATCTAATCTACTTCGAGTTTTGCTCCCGTGAAACGGACCACAAGTAGAACCCGCGGTACCCAACCTACTTCGAGTGTTGCTCCCGTAAAACGGACCACAAGTAGAACCCGCATTAACCAACCTACTTCGAGTGTTGCTCCCATCCGACGGAACACAAGTAGAACCCCGTTACCTACACTACTTCGAGTGTTGCCCCCATGAAACGGACCACAAGTAGGATAGGCCGATACGGAATCAGCCGAAACCCCGTACCATTTATACTTGAGGAGAACCAGCCCACGACTTTAAGTATCTCACATCAACTCCAGCCTGATCACAGCAAGCGCCTGGTGAACCCGAGCAGTCCCTTGCAGAATTCAGGTAAATTTAGTCAGAGACCCACGATTTCGAATTCGACGTATTGGCCGCACATCGGTTTTTGGGACGAAAAGCCCCTAAAGGAGCTGAAGAACATAATGCTTGTCATATACTGTGAGTTCAAAAAAGGACGACATTTTTACACAAGAAACTGAAAATATATGCCTTTTAGTCGTATTTTTCGGATTTTGACGCCAGTTTTTCGGTACAACTTACAAAAATTCTGTCATTCATGCCACATATCAATATTGTCTCATTAATACCAAATAAAAGGAGACACATTTTATCAAAGAAAAATAAAAATTGTTGAAGTTATAACGCTTTTCCCAAAAAAAATCAATTCAACCTTGCAAGCGCTCCGGAGTAACAGAGTGTATAAGAAAGGAATATGCTCTTACTTTCATAATGCTCGCAAGGTTGAATTGACTTTTTTTGGCCTTGCACTTAGCCAACGACCAGAAATTATCAATAAAAATCAATATCGAAAAGGCACAATAATCACAAGATAGACACAAGATAGGTACAACCCTACTAGACAAAACCAAATTTTTGAGGTAGAAGAAAAAATCTACGTAAAAAAAATTATTCAGGTTCCTAACCTGACTGAACAAACTGACCGGAACATCTGTCCTTATTAGAGGGGTGTTGGTCCGTCAGAACCACCTTAGATAAAGCCGCTTTCAAGTTTTTTACCATAGATACCAAAAACTTTAACATAGATATTCTACTTTACAAACAGTAGATTTAATCTTTAGCTTTCTTGTAGGATCGCGGGAATTATATTGATAACGTATGCTATTGTTAACGGGCGGAGTTACTTTTGTTGCACTGAATAGAATAACTTTGCTGCGACGAGCAATTCTTTGATATGATATATGATAATGATAAAAGAAACTACTAGATTGTCCAATTTGTTCCCAGAGTCGCATATGCGAAAAATGTTAGACGTCGAAACCGACCAATAAAGAAGCTTATTGTCCGTATTGAAGATACACCATAGGATTGCCAGAAGCCTAGAATTTCTAGGCACTGCACTTAAAGAAGTAGTAGGATGCCGCCGACGCCGCCGAGATTCAATAATAAATTCAATAATTTAATGCTTACAGGCACATTAGCTATAACCAACTTTATAAACCCAGCTATTTTTAATCGCAACGATTTGAAGTCTGTATTGATTGATCACCCCACAGATAGACGACGGAGTACATAAAATTAATCAACGAGTGATCAGCCAAAGTCATCACTGATAATGGCCCCGAAATAGCTACCAATGGCTCGCATCTTGTTACGTTCGATCGGGTGACTTTCATTAATGGTACAAAATACTCAAACCATCGCGGAGCTTTTCTGAAAGCTCCTGAGTGAGCTGTTTAAGTCTCTCCTCGAAGTATCCTTCCTTGAGCTTTCACTCTGCGGAAATCTTAGTGAAGTTTTATATTAGCCTTTGGATGGCTATGTTGCTTTCAATTTGCTCATCAATGAGCATTTGGATTACGGGGTCTGATACTGATCCCATGGTTGCGATGCATCCTTTTTTTTTTTGTCGGTGAGTCAAATTGCGTAGCGGCTTGTGTTCAGGTTGTGATCCTATAGAAAAAGATCACGTCGTGTTCACCAAATGTTCGTCCGTCTACGTAGAATTTTACTTACAATTTACAATCCACTACGTCGAATTTGAACTTGCGGGCATAACGGTAGGTCCCGGAGTCGTAGTCAAAGAACGTATAAAAGTTCTGACTTAATTTGTGATCAGGCTGGAGTTGATGTAAAGTCATGGGCTGGTTCTCCTCAAGTACAAATGGTACGGGGTTTCGGCTTATTCCGTATCGCAATTGTCCGTATTGAAGGTACACCATAGGATTGCCAGAAGCCTAGAATTTCTAGGCTCTGCACTTAAAGAAGTAGCAGAATGCCGCCGACGCCGCCGAGATTCAATAATAAATTCAATAAGCACAGTAAATTCAACTTTATAAGCACAGGTATTTTTAATCGCAACGATTTGAAGTCTGTATTGATTAATCACCCCACAGATAGACGACGGAGTAAAATGAATCAACGAGTGACCAGCCAAAGTCATCACTGATAATGGCCCCGAAATAGCTACCAATGGCTCGCATCTTGTTACGTTCGATCGGGTGACTTTCATCAATGGTACAAAATACTCAAATCATCGCGGAGCTTTCAGAAAAGCTCCGGGCATGGCAGCATATCCTTTACTTAACATCAGCGCCCACGACCCCATGGTCTTAAGGAGGAAGTGAAATCTTCTAAAACTACTTAAATCTGGTTCGCAGTCGGCGTAGCAGCCAGCATCTTCATAAGCTGCTCCATCCTTTTCATTCTGATCCTGAGGAGGGGACGAGATGCGCAGAAAATCCAACAAGTCGTTGACAAGTTCCAGATGATCGAAGACGGTCATTCTTCTATGGGGAGAATAGTTACCACTGTTAATGAGTAGCATATAAATCAGTATAAATCGTGGGAGATTATTAGATCGTCCTAATGTTTTATATGCAGATTCAGCATAAACGTCTTTAGGGGCTTTTCCTGGGTCTAATTGAATCCCGGTATGGTGAGATATGCTGTTTTTGCTAGGTCAACACTTAGCTTGACGAGCGGTCAGCTTGCCGGCCGCTCTAAGTTGAAGTTCAGTTAGGAATTTTAGTTTTATTTAAATTTCAATTGAGATTAACTCCAGCTAGCGCTGTCATTATTAAATTGATTATCTAGCCTTATGGGCAGATAGTAACTGAGAGAAGTTCTCCCCCCATATTCTGATAATATTCAGAAACGGCTCTGAACTCACGGGGCCAGTGCACCACCCGGAGAACCAGATATCTGCCAGACCACCTAGCAAAGTAGATGGCCACGTCATCACTTCCATATATCGGTCCTTCCCACGATCTGTCCATTGGGCTGTCGGTACGTCTGCCCTTTATGGCACATATTTTATAAAGTGTATTGTTAATTTGGAAGATCAGTTAGCTATAAATAGAAGGCCCAACCTCCCAACTTGAAAAAAAAGCAATCAATTCTAAAAAATAGTCGAGCAGTCCAGCCCTCCGATGTACGCAAAGTTAGGCTTTAAACTGAGAGACTAATTTACATTTAAACAGACAGACAGATAGATACTTTATAGGGATTAAATTCATTCACAGCGTTTCACACTTTTGACCAAAATTTCAAATTCTTAAATCCTATACTTCGAGCTATAAAGTATATATATATATATCCTATAAAGTATATATATATAGAGTATATTCTTGATGAGAATCACCTTGATTGATCGAAGATCCCATAACTCTGGGTTTTTTTAATTTAAGGGGTTGGGTCTTTCCACAGATTTTATTTTTGGCCAACATATCTTATCTACATTTCACAGGGATAAGCCGACTATATATTACAGCTGCCATCTAACTGAACGATCGGAAGTGGCAAAACCTGCTATTTTTAAAGCTGCTTGGGGCTGTTTTCAACATTTTAATGAGAAAATTGATTTGATGGTAAAATTCTTATAAGGATTGGATCAACTACGACTCTGCCCGAAGTTAGCTTTCCTTCTTCTTATTCTCCACAGATGCACTAACCCACAATAATCGCTCACCTTAATCTCCCGTTTTCGTTTCCAAGGTACAGTGAGCCAAGGTACTTAAATATTGAGATACGAAAAAATTTATTATAAATGATAAAAATTCATGGAGTATAAACTTGTCTGTGCGATTAAGACTTATCTGCAATAATATCTGCATCCCAGCGTACCATCCACTGCTGGCTTTATGAGAACGTTGAACACGCAAAGTTTGCTGAGGCTGTAAACGCGGGGCCTCGGTATCGGATGCCATTTCACGTAGGTACGGTCTCCACTTTTGCTATAACGGTTGTCGCACTGATCAGGACAAAATGAGATCCTTCATGCGAGAGACTAAAAGACGATTTAAAAAGTTCGTTATCGGTTTTCACAAAATCAATGACCAACTCTGTGCGCTTGATTCACAGTTTAATAGTCATCAGCTGCTAAATGAGTTTCTAAATCCTAAGAAATCCGCTGTTAGAGATGTGCTTGTGGCGAATACCGACCGACCGGGGAGTCGTTTGATGGCCCAATATGGGACCACCGAACGGTGAGGGGAAGAAGATCACAGGATCTCCTCCTGATTCGGCGGTGTCCGTAAGGAAAGCCCCCAAGAGACCGGATGGGCTGCCATAAAGATCGGAAGAGAGCGGCCTTGATTCTAATGAGGGGGGACCTATCGGCGGAATCCAACACGGACCTGGCCGAGATAAAAAAATGGGCGTAAGAAACCTCGCCTGATTTTCAACCGGCAAAGGCGGGTATTAGATTGGATCCCGAGAAGCCGATATATATCGGAGTATGCGCCTCTGCCAAGGAGATCATTCAGAGTTCGAAAAGGCATTGGTCGACTGAAGGTGGAGCGTCCCTAGTGAAGAAAAAAAAGGTGCAGACACAGAAGGCAAATAGATCTTTTGCCGAAGTAACGATGGCCTCCAAGGATGGTCTGATCCCCAAAGAGCTTTGACGGAAGGTGCTGAATGAGCTACATGCGCTAATGGAAGAGATTCTCAAGAGCGGAGGACGTCCACCAGATTGCGAAGACGCAGGGTGGTACCAGGGTAGTATCAAGGTGATAGCGTGCCAAGATGCGAGGTCAGTAAACCCGTATAAACGTCTCTGGGAGAGGTTTACCCAGGAGCCACATTAGGGGCGGAAGACTGGGATAAGATCCCCGGGAAACCGAGGGCCCACATACAGCTGACAGAGAAGCCGGCAGACCCAACTACTATTCTGGCCATGTTGAGGATGTGCAACCCCACACTCCCCACGGCGGACTGGATGATTGCCAAGTTGGAAGAAGAAGTGGGGTTACGGCACCCGATGGTCGTCAAACTAAACGAGGAAACCGTGAAGATCCTGGCTAGACTTGGAGAAACCGACCGAAGAGGGGCGCCCTGAAGAAAAGATTAATCAATTTGCACCACAGTAAGAAAGCGGCCGTTGCCCTCCTGTTCTACATCGCTGAGAGTGGAGCTGACATGGCTCTCATTCACGGATCCATGGAGACAGGATTCTTGGTTTAGGGGCGTTAGTTTTTAGGCTTAAAAAGCGAGAATGCATTCTCAAAAAAAAAAAGAACCTGATTATATTCTTGCTACCTTTTTTAGAATATGCTCAGCGTATATGAGCCACGGCCATGTTGGACCTCCCCCGCACATGCTGCTCAGGCGGCTTGTGGTAGATAGCAAAGAAGGAAGTTCATTGGGTGCGTTGCCAACGGCCATCACCTTCAATGGGGAAGCACTGACACAAATGGGACGGGTGAGTCAATTTTCGATTTTATCCCCAGCTCTAAGCTCTTTGTGTACTCGTGTACTAGTGTACTTGTACTCCCTGGCTAACGGGGTCGCTGGAGGGTAGTAGACAACCACTCCTTTTCAGACCCCCTCGTTTAAATAGCGGTGTATTTGGAAAATTCACCAAGCTAGCAGTACCCAATACTAGGAAGGCAAGCTGGGAGCTCTATAAAAAGATAGTAGATAACTCCGGATGGGCAGTGGACTTCAGAACAGTTTTTACTACTGGCATTTATTTATTTTTTTGCCAATGAACTTATTTTTAGATGACTACTATACAATCTAACTTACATACTTCTTTAAAAATGCGTAACCAGTCAGGGGTATGTCAGAGGTTAGGCGGTAACGAATCAAAGTAAGATAATGCTCGATCTATGGGCTCATTCAAAACCCCGCATGGCATACGCCCTAGCCATTATAAAATTTAAATGGCTGGAAAATTTTAATTTGTTATCAAAAATGACGCCTAGATGAACCACCTCCTCTTTTAGTTAAATTTCTTCTCTTAGGTGTCCCGCGGAAACTGTGGGTGATAGAACCTATGTTTGTTCTGGACTTTGGTTCAGGGGAGCTTAAAGGTTATGGAGCAGGTGAAATAAAGCGTGGAGATTTTTTGCTGTTGGCCTGTGTAATCATTATCTTTAATATATTCCTTAAAAATTGGTGTTAATTTATGTTGTAAACTAAATTAATATGTTAAGTAACATTACATTATTAATATTGCAAAATATATTTAATAATTAGTCACCCTGGAATTCGATACTTAGTGCTTTTTTATACTGGACCGACATGAAAGCCTCTAAGCTATCAAGGAATCGCGCGTATTTTGTGACAAACTAAAATATAGCTCTACAAATTTGCATGTTTTAAACAATCTCAATTATTAAGAATCCCCATTTAAAAAAAATATTGAATATAACAGTTTATTTCGAGACTGCGATATTAAAAAAAAAAATTAAAGTAAACAAAAATCAACTCATAATAAAGATTTTTCTGCTTGGAATCAAACCCACGACCTCACCATTAACATTCAGATACCTTAATCATTGAACCGTGAGGTTAAAGTTTTCCGTGAGGTAAAGGTTAAATGAAAAAAAATATTAGTGATTAATAACTAATATCGAATATGCGTATTTTCGAACTCTAGCAGCAGCAGAGGGTCGGAAGAATTACTTCGCCTACCTTATATTAACGTTCGAAGGGCAAACCTTATTGAATTGTTTTTGTTTTTCGAACGTAATTTGACATTACGGCCGGAAAAGGCGGTGACAGGAATTTCAGTACTGATGGGATGCAACAAAAATATTTGTTTAAGAATTTATACTTTGAGAGGTTATTAAAGTTTTGGTGAAAAAGATGAGTTACGTCTATCATAAAGTCGGGAAACTCAACTATTTCTATACTTCCTTGTTTTCTTATTAAATACGTAGATCGCTATTTTTCTAAATTAATTTATTTGATAATGATGCAAAAACCATAAATATATAAGGTAAACTTTCACCCGAATTTTTGGAATTATTTAGTAGTTTTATTAAAAGAAGAACATAAATCAAACTATCTTTGTAGAATAGATATGAATCACATCTGACCCTCTTTTTAAGCAAAGATTATTATAATACACAGATGGGACATTAGGGCCCAAAACGCAACAAATTTTTCCCTTCAGCTTGTTATTGTTTTTAACTAGAGAGAGTGGACGTGTTTCTGTGCTGCTCCGCCAGCAGCTATGCAAATACAAGAAAACTCAGTGAGAAAGCAAAAGAAGTGGTGTGCTCTAGAAATCGCGAAAGGACGCTTTTGGACACACATAAGTCTCGAGCTTATAGTGTCCAATAACTAACACAAAATCAAAATGTATTAAATTCAAAAATTGAAATGCCATCACGACAAACTAAGCCAACAGCTTGTGCACATTGATTTAAAGAAATAAGAGCGGCCCCCCTGCCTGCAGTAGCTAACATAAGCAACAACAACATGAACGAAAGTAAGCTCTCTGTCCCAGAAACAGAGCGTAGACGATCTTCCAATGCCTATTTCTTATTCGTCGCAAACGAAGAGCGTGCGTGATCATGCTCTCCCGCTCTCCCAGGCACAAGCAGTGCATTAACCTGGAGTGCGCAGTGCACCTCTCCAGCACTATCATCCTCTGGTCTATCAACTCCGTTATATTTGCCTAGAACGAGCACTACTACATCGATTACCACATCGTGTACATCAACCACAACAGCAACATCGGTAGCTGTCTCTCAGCCCCCCCAAGCAACAATCCAAACGGGCATTGACCGATATATCCAAGTAAAACGAAAGCTCAGTCCTCAGCCGAAAAAGAAAATGCTAACGCTGCAAAAGCAATGAAAGTCAACAATCAAGACGAACCGACTAATTCACTGTCTGAAAACAGATTTTCTATATTAAGCGAAGACCGTAATAATGAAGAGAATACGGAAGTTCCCAAAGCCAAGCAAAAGCCCCCAGCCATTTACATACGTGATCAAAACTGCAGCGATATGGTAAACTGTCTCGCTAATTTAATTGAAAATAATAATTTTCATATAATGCCACTGACCAACGCCAATATACGGGAGACCAAGCTCCAAGTCTACACGGAGGAAAATCATCGCTTAGCGACGAAATACCTATACAACAACCAGAAAAATTATTACACCTACCAATTGAAGAGCAGCAAGGGCCTTCAAGTGGTCATAAAGGGTATTGAATCGTCGGTACCAATAAAAGAAATCATCGAAGCCCTTTCAAGCGCAGGTTTTAAAGTTAAGGGAGCCATTAATATCATCAACAGACAATAAGTCCCCCAGCCTATGTTCAAAGTTGAGCTGCAACCTGAAACGAAAACAACTCCTAAAAATATGATTCATCCCATATACAAACTACAGTATCTTCTGCATAGAAGAATCACGATAGAGGAACCTCCTAAGCGCAACCAACCTCTACAGTGTCCAACCTGCCAAGAATATGGACACTCAAAGTCGTACTGCACCTTGCGTGAAGTCTGTGTGGCGGCCTTCATAACACTGCCTTCTGTACCATGAACCGACCATAACTCTAAGAAATGTGGAAAGAAATGTATAAAGAGCTAAAAAATCGTATGAATACAAAAAAACCTTACAACAACGTTCGTTAGCCACTCACACTAACCACCAAACCACCACGGCATCTTTGACTACACCTGGAGTTTCTTTCTCTAGCGCTCTACGATGGCCAGAACTATTAAATAGCGCAGGTTCAGCACCACTGGAACCTGAAACTATAGGATATCCACCTCCGCCTACGGATACTACGAGGGAAAGAGGAGGCCAAGAATCTGCAACCCCCGAACTAAAGGGTATCGAAGGAATGTTGTCCACACTTATAAGTCTAATGGTCACAATGCAAAATAACATGCAGGAGCTCATGCGAAACCAAAATCGACTAATGGAGCTTTTAGTCAAACAAAAATCCAATTAGATGGCTTATTTGAGAATCTGTCTATGGAATGCTAACGGCATTTCAAAGCGCAAAAATGAACTTTCTTGATAGACATTTCTTGATGATAATAATATCGATATTATGCTCCTCTCTGAAACTCATCTAACGAACAAAATCAACTTCTATCTGACGGGCTATATATTTCATGCAACAAATCATCCAAATGGGAAGGCTCATGGAGGAACTGGGATCCTCATAAAGCAGCGCATAAAACACCATTCCCTCCAACGAGTTGCTACAAATATATATCAGGTTTTGGTCTAGGGTCAGTGCTATCTCTGGATGGTCGCCCAATTACAATGATATCATGCACTCTGCGAAAGAAAAGTCGAAAAGAAATTTGCAACCAACGAACAAGAGCTACTTGCCATAGTTAGAGGTCTGCATGGATACCTTCCTATTCCTATAGAATACATTCGAATGAAATTGAATGAATGAGTGCAAAAGACAACACGAATTAAGTGAGTGGGAGTGAGAGTTTTAGAGAGCATTCTCACTCATTGTCATTCTCTTGTTTTGCAAATAGAGTTCTTTCGGAATGCCGAAAGCAGCCGAATGATAGATGTCTCAATAAAAACATAATAGAAGTAAGCATAACATACATATATTTCTGCTCTATTTTCTCTTTTCCTTTTAGTTTCATTGCGCATTATGTTAATCATAAACAAAGCTAAATATATATTATTTCAAGGAATCAGAAGACCTTTTCTAATTTTTTTTTTTATACTTTTATCTTTTATATGTTAACAATTGTTTGTTATTTGTAACAACAATTTTAAAAATCTTAATCTAATACATAATAAGTTTATCTTTGTAAACATCTACACTATGGGGCCTCCGATGTCAACGGGCTGGAAGGTCACTTCTTCTTAATCGGGATTGTTGACTAAGTTGGTTTAGCGATCTGGCTAGAGGATTTTGGTGCGTGGAGAGTTTCCTCTTGTATTTTTCCTGGAATTGAAAAATTTCGTCTTTGACGAGAGGTATACCTAGGTCTCTATGAGTATCTTCATTGCGAATATACCATAGAGCTCCTGTGATGGTTCTGAGCACTTAAGACTGTGCCCTTTGGATAACGTCTATATTGCTATACTGCTTGCATTGCCCCAAAGTTCGGAGCCATACTTCCAGATGGGCTTTATGACTGAATTGTAGAGTAGTACTTTATATTCCAGTCGAAGTGGGGAACGAGGGTTGATAAGCCAGTGCAGTCCTCTGGATTTATGTCTTAATTGGTCCCGTTTCGCTTCAATATATTTTTTCCATGTAAGACGCCTGTCCAGGTGGACGCCGAGATATGTGACCTCATTCACAGAGGGGACTATGGTATTGTTTAGAGTTGGAGCGGGGCAGTTTTGTCTGTTGAGAGTAATGGTAATGTGTTTAGATTTTTCACCGTTTATCTTTATACGCCAGTCCGCCATCCACTTTTCTATTAGTGCAAGGTGATAGGAGAGGCTTCTGGATGCCTCCAGCGGGCATTTAGATCTTTTTAGTATGGCTGTATCATCGGCGAATGTTGACATAGTTAGACGCTGGTCTGTTGGTGGGGCCGAGGACGCTTCCTTGTTGTACGCCCGCCTTAATTTCGAACTCTTCTGTTGTAAAGTTTTTTTGTTTTACAGTGAACCCTTGATAAAGCAGGTATGTTTTGAGCAGCTCATGACAGTTTTGTGGGAGTAATAGTTTTATTTTATACATAAGTCCTTGCAGCCAGACTAGGTCAAATGCCTGGGATATGTCCAGAAATATAGCAGAACAGTATTCTCGCTGTTCATAGGCGGTTCGAATTTCAGATGTGATACGGTTCACCTGCTCTATGGTGCCATGCTTTTCTCGGAAGCCAAATTGATGTTCGGGGATTATATTATTCGAAGTCATAAAGGGCGTGATACGGAGCAGTAGAAGTTTCTCAAAAAGCTTTGATAAGCATGAAAGTAGACTTATTGGTCTATATCAGTGGTTCCCAAACTCTTTTCTCTCATAGACCCCTTTCAAAACTTTGCTGGATCCGGTGGATCCCCTGCAGCTAAATAACTATCAATTTTCGTAATTAACGACGAATTGTTACACCCGACGTAGACCCCCGTCGAGTCTCCAGTGGACCCCTAGGGGTCCACCTGGACCACTTTGGAAACCACTGGTCTATATGAAGAGGCCAAAGCTTTGTCTTTCCCTGGTTTCGGTATCATTATTATAATGGATTTTTTCCATTGTTGGGGGAAGTGGCCAAGCTTTGTATTAGAGTTAAATAGAATTTTTATATAATTGATAGCGCACGCAGGGAGCTCCATAATCATTTTCGGCGCAATGAGGTCATACCCTGGAGACTTATTTGGCTTGAGGTGCTCTTTGATGACCTTAGTGATTTCAGTTGTTTGAAACTCTATAGCTGGTATTGGATCTGGAATTGGTAGCTCTGGAAGAATGAAATGATTTCTGCTTGATTTCGAGTTAAAACTTTACAAAGGTGACTAGCGAAGACGCTTGCTTTTTCTTCATCGCTGCGCGCCCAAGATCCATCTGGTTTTCGAAGGGGCATATCTGCTTCTATGGGCGGCTTTAAGTTAGGATGGGCTTTCCATAGAGGACACCTGGTACTTTTTGGGGAAAGCTGTTCTATGTATGATTTTTGAGCAATTTAGGACCTTTGTGAGCCTTCGTGTCGCTGTTTTTAGCCTTTCCTTTGAAGAAGGGGGTCTGTGTGCCATTCACTGCCATTCACGGCGGAGATGCCGTTTTTCCCGGACTAGATTTTCTATATAGGAATTTGTGGCGGAGTATGGAGGTTTTTCTGTGGTCGCAGGAGTCGAGAGCTTTGCTGCTGAGGTCATCATGTCTTCCAGGTGGTTGACTGCATCTTGAATGTCCTTGCTACAGTTAATTGACGGTCTTATGTTTATGTGAGATCTTATGTACTTTTTGTACCTAAGCCAGTTTGTCCTTTTTGATGTGAGATAAATTTGATTATTTTGTAATTCGGCATGTTGAAATAGGTGAAGAAGGACAACTGAATGGTCAGACGATAGGTCATCCAATGGTTCGGCTCGAATGATGCTTCGTGGAATTTTTCTAGTAAACTCCATATCAGATATGCAAAAACGTGGTGGGCAGTATATTGCAGCTAGGTTTAGATGACCTCCCACGGTCTGAATTCGTATTGAAGTTGACTGCAAGGAATTTGTAGCAACTCGTTAGAGGGAATGGTGTTTTATGCGCTGCTTTATGAAGATCCCAGTTCCTCCATGAGCCCTCCCATTTGGATGATTTGTTGCATGAAATATATAGCCCGTCAGATAGAAGTTGATTTTGTTCGTTAGATGAGTTTCAGAGAGGAGCATAATATCGATATTATTATCATCAAGAAATGTCATCAAGAAATGTCTATCAAGAAAGTTCATTTTTGCGCTTTGAAATGCCGTTAGCATTCCATAGACAGATTCTCAAATAAGCCATCTAATTGGATTTTTGTTTGACTAAAAGCTCCATTAGTCGATTTTGGTTTCGCATGAGCTCCTGCATATTAATTTGGATTGTGACCATTGAACTCATAAGTGTGGACAACATTCCTTTGTAACGGATAACCTAGAGCAGATGCTAATCCCGACTGAGCGTTGCACGCATTTGCAATCCGGCTCTGTCTCTTCGGCAAGTGTAGTGGTGTTGAAGTGGCTTGGGGTGCTCTTTGAATCCTTAATATTCGAAATATGCGTGCGAAATAGTTTGCCATTCTGGCCGGAAAAAGAGAGATAAGCTCAACACAGCAATTTAGCGAGGGTTAAGAGACAGATAAAGAACCAAAAATAACAAACAATCTTACACCCCCAGGTTGCATTGGGGCATTTTTGGCCCACCCTACCACGGCCTATACTTCCGTCTATCATATCTGCTAGGCCCCTTTTTCTTGCAGGCTTCTACGGCTGCTTGTCGATCAGCATGGAGAACAGGGTTAATTATTCATACATTATAAAATATGGTTTATTAATAATTAAAATTAGGATCTATCTTAAGATATGGTATATGTGTGTATGTCTGCGTATTTTGTTATTCATAAATGTAAATTTTATAAATCAGTGGAAGATCTAGAATTCGTTTTAATAAAATTGAACAGAAAATTTCGTTACATATAGCCAATTAATAGTTTTTATCGATAATCTACGAAAAATCTTCAAACTGAATTTCAGAAGAGAACAAGGAAAATTTATATGTAAATATAATTTTAACTTTGATTGAGTTTACTTTTAGATTTTAAACATTACTTTACTTTACGTTAAATGAATATCATTCTGTGTTTTTAATAAAATATTAAATGGTATTAAGACAAGAGAGTCTGCAGAGCAGCTGATGCATATAAACATAGTTTTGTCGTTGTGCCAACACTCACCAAAACTTTATTTAGCGTAATCGCTCGTGCTGATCCACCGATGAAAGCGCTTGAATGAGTGTTGCAGCTGAAAACTTAGGCATAAGGGAATAGCACAAAAACAAGTCTTAAGGTTATCTCGCTTATACAATATGCACTCGCCGTTTACATTATTTCTAGCAGCTCTTCATCTACTAATTCTCTTCTACGATGATAAATGTAGGCTAATTCTCTGTTTCCAAATTTTCATATAATTCTCTCTGCATTATTCGTTGGTATTTATGCGATCTTATAATATAATTTCTTCTCTAAATATTTTACATGTGAGCTTTTACTTGACCTTGACCTTGCAAGAATTTTATCTTATACATACTTCTTGACAGATACTAAATTGAGTTTTTTCCTTAAAATCGAATTTAGCTAGTATTTAATTACAATATTAGTTCACATTACTTCTTGGTATTCTAAATTCCAGTATTTCTTCCATTTTTTTATTCTTTTCTATTTATTCTAAAGCATGTGTTTTAATGTATTTATATTTCATCGTTTTATGCCGCACTGAGCGAAATTTTTAGCAATTCAATTTTACATGACATTATTTATAAAATTATGTATTTGATTGCCTTTAAGCGTAGAACTAGTCATAATTTCGTCACATAACACATTGTGAGAAAACTTTTAATATAATATATTAATCTTTTAACTTTACTTTAACATATTAATTTTAATTTGTGCGCTTCTTGTTTTTGTTGTTTTTAACCTTTAATTTAATCTATCTATTCTTGATGCTGCTGACGGCTCCTGATGGGCTGCACTGAGACTCCTGAATCCACTTTCCCAATGTTTCCCTTCTCCCAGTGTATTGAGATAGGGAAACGGCGCTTAAAGCGGCGTTCGAACGCCTAGCTGGACTTGGTAACACCGACAATTTGGAGGGGCAGGCTCTAACTTTTTGTAGGCCGCCTAAATGTGAAAACCTGAGTCAATACCCTTCTAAAAAAAACACTTTCTCAAACACTCACCCAGATGAACCACAGGATGGTTTAAAAGATGGCAGGGAATTTTCCTCCAGGTTAATTTTTAGACTTTAGACTATAGGCACACTTTAGACTTAAAGCAGATCTTATGATCTTAGCTGACTTTATTTGTTACAACAACACTTCACTGGCTGTACCTATCCTATGGAGGGTCAGATCGAAAAGGTCTGCTCGAAAGGTTATATCCGTTTCATATATACGTATATATATATACATATATGCTCTGCAGCTTTCGATAAGTCATGTTATCGATAGTCTTCATACGAATTTTGACTACCTATGGGTGATTCGTAACCCCCATATGGCAATACTAGAGTGTTTTTTCTATCCCCCGCTAAATGGCGTATTCCTAAATCCCTTCTATTCAAACCTAGCCGTTACAACACCCCCCCACCAAAATCTGACTTGGGGGTAAACTCACCAAGGAAGATCCCGCCATAATTACTGGCGCAAATCTTTGGCATGATTGCGTCCGACTAATTTTCCTTGCAGATCTTCAATCTCATAATAGGAATTTCTCAATTTATGCCGCACGCGTGTCTTCAGAAATGCTGGCCCTAATTTTGCGTTGTAGCCGGATTGAAAGCCACTTTGCTTAAAATTACGGCAAAAGACTTCTTGGCCAAAACTTACTTCCCTTGATCTCAAATTTATCGCTCCCTGTTCTTGCTGTCCTGCTGTTGAGAAAGTTTCTTTGCTTTAACTCGAGCCAATTCAAGCGAGTCTTCCCTACTGAATGCTACTCTTCTATCCTGCAAAATCTCAAGCGACCTTAACAAAGCATATGTACCCCCTAAAGTTACCATATGCTGGCCAAACACCATATAATAGGGTGAAGTACCAATTGCTGAATAGGTGGATGACCTTAAAGCACAGCAAATGCTGTTTAAATTTGCATCCCAGTCTTTTTAGCTGATATCAACATAAGATCGAATTGCCGTAATTATTGATCGGTTAACGCGTTCCGACGCATTTGCTTGTGGCGAATGGATAGCAGTCAGCTTGTGGGTAATCCTATGTTCCATCAAAAGCTTTTGAAATTGTTCTGATCTGAACTGCGAACCATTATCAAATACAACTGTTTCTGGAACCCCGCAGAGGTGAAACAACTCTTCTTTTAGATACTTAATCACGACTGCTGCTTCCAATTTCTTAACGGCTTTGACAAATACAAACTTTGAAAAGTGGTCTAAGACTATAAAGATAGCTATATTCCCAATCCTTGAACGAGGATATGGACCTAGGAAATCAATATAAATCCGTTGAAAGAATCTTTCAGACTCTGGAGCCCTACCCATTGGAGGTCTTAAGGGACTATTGGGTGCCTTAGAGGTCTTACAAGATTCACACCCGCCAATATACGCCTTAACGTCTCCCACCAAGCCGGGCCAGTAATAATAGCGTCTTACTCGCTCCAGCGTCTTGTGAACTCCGCCGTGAGATGCAAGCGGATGATCATGCGCGTTCTTCAAAACATCACGTACCAGTTGTACGGGTACCCACAGCTTCCAAATATATACGTCGTGGAGCGGCTCACCTGTTGCATGTTCTGGGCGCCTATAAGCTAATCCGTCCACAATCTTTATGTCAGGAAATTTTGCACTATTGGGACTTCTAAAATGTTTCGAGGCGGTGTCTACTAACAACCCATGAGAGGCATCTATACTTGCCAACTCGTCCTCATTTACTCTCGAAAGGGCATCCGGAACGACATTCAGCGACCCTTTACGATGTTCAATCGTGAACCTAAACGCCTGTAACTTGAGGGCCCATCTCGCTAAACGGGAATGCAGTTCCGCTTGACTTATCAACCACTAGAGCGATGCGTGATCGGTTACGATCGTAAAGTTATGGCCTTCTACGTAAGGACGAAAGCGTTTAACACTTACTATTGCCGCAAGACACTCCTGTTATGTTACAGAGTAATTTCGCTGGGCTTTGTTAAGCTTTTTAGACACATAAGCGATTGGGTACTCATCTCCATCGTCTGTCTTCTGGACCAAAACGCCTCCTACTCCGCTTTTGCTTTCGTCGCAGGGAATATAAAAAGGCTTGCAAAAATCCAGACTTCTAAGAACCGGTGCTGAACACAACCTCATCTCTTTAATTCTTCGAATGCCATTCTTTCCTCATCCGTCATCTGAAACTTCCTCTTTGTTTTCAACAAATCGGTCAAAGGTGCAAAAACTGCTGCGAAATTGTCAATAAACTTTCTGTACCAGCCAGCGTTACCCAAAAAGCTTCTCAAACTCTTAAGAGTTTTCAATAGTGGAAACCTTTCTATTGCCGCCACTTTATCTGGGTCTGTGCGTATAACACCTACCCCAATCACATTCACCTGCTGCACGCAAAAATGACTCTTCTTGACATTAATAGTCAAACCTGCTTTTCGGATGCAATCTGCAACTGTCTCAAGTACTTCCATATGCGCTTCAAAGTTTTCGGAGACTATAAGGAGATCATCCAGATAGATGAAGACCTCATTTCGTAAGGCTGCTGGGATAACCTTATCCATCAATCGTGACATAGTTTGGCCCGCATTGCAGAGTCCAAATGGCATCACCTTGAACTGGTAAAGTGGACGACCAGGGATCGCGAAAGTTGTTTTATCTAGACGCTTGATCTTATGGTACCTGCCAAAATGCGTCCTTAAGATCTAAACTGCTGATAAAAACGGCTTTGGACAGTCGACTGAGGATGCCATCAATTTGTAGCAACGGATATGCGTCCTTCACAGACACCGCGTTTACTTTTCGGCTATCGAGACAGAGTCTAACCTTTCCGGGCTTTTGAACCAGGCGCTGTCGGGTTCCTCAATTATTCCTAACTGCAGCATTCGATCAACTTCTGCATAAAGTAATTTCTCTACGGCTGGCGAAACCGGAAAATGTCTCTGTTTAATGGGTTTCGCTTCCCCAACATAATTTTGGTGCGAAAGCAGGCTAGTTTTGCCTAATCCCAAAACATGAAAAGACGGAAACTTTTTTTTCTCATCTCTTCTGACAGATTGTGAGCACTTAGCTCCGATATCTGAATATCTGGAGGTAATATATCAAAAAGGTTCCAAAAGTCAATGCCTAAATAAAGGTCTTGCGTTAACGAAGGAACTACATATAATTCAATAATCCTGCTTTGGCCTTTATACTCAATTCCAGTTTTTATCCGCCCGACAATGTTTTGCTTACTGCCATCTGCAGTCGAAACATTACTAAATACTCTTCGTACGGGCATTTCGTTTCCTAAAATCTCTTTAGCAAATCGACCGCCAATGCATTTCATAGCTGCTCCTGTATCCATTAGTCCTTTGACTTCCCTGTCAAGAACTCTAACTATCGCATATGGTCGAGTGTCGACACAACTATTTCGGAGCGCATTCAAATACTTGTTGACTCTCCAAAATTTCCTTAGACTGTTAGTATTCCTATATTTACTTTTATTCCTTACATTGTTATAAGCGTCTACTTTTATCTGTCCTTACTAGTTTCGCAAGCCGTTTGCTCTGCGTTGCACACGTTTGACCAAAATTAATGTGGAAAAAAATGTTGAGTAAAATAAAACTGTTGGGACTTATATAATAGCGTAATTATTACTAATTGTCTCAGTGTAACTAGCCGCAGCGGTTCACTAATTGCCCGTTATCAGCTGTTCCATATTCTTTGATTCTTCCAGATTCGCAGGCGCTTTGTTGTTCTTTTGCTCAAGATCTTAGTTTATACAGTTGTACATTCGGCTTTGTTTGGATCGGCCGTTGCATTTGTCGAAATATAAATTGAACCCCGTCTTATCAATTCGGCCGCTACCAAAACGCTGATAGCTCAACAAATACAAATCACAAATAATCAAATTATTTACTTTTTCAATATATTTTCTAAAAAACCATGAAAAATTGTTATTCATAAATTCATTAATACTTCTTGAAGCTTGCGAGAAATTTTTTTTGAGATTTAAAATTTGAAAGGTTTTTCCAGTATTATGACATTTTTATACCCATGCAGAGAATATAATAATATTGGACAAAAGTGTGCAACGCAGTGAAGGACATTTCCGACCCTATAAAGATATATATTCTTGATCAGGATCAACTCCTCCGTCTATCAGTTCCGTCTCCGTCTACGCAAACTATTCTCTAAGTCTTAGAAATAAATCTGTATTAACTTTAAACTTAGCACACATCTTTCTTTCCTTTGCAAGCAGTATACATAGTCGCCGGAACTTATATCCTATAGCTGCCATATAACCATAAATCATCGGAAGTGACACAACCCAGGTATTTTAAAAGATTCTCGGGGCTTTTTCCATCGGTGGAAAGTCTAAACCCTCCAACTTAAAAAACACCAAAGTTATGGCTTTACCGAAAAACACCAAAGTTATGGCTTTACCGGGCCGTCAGCCAATCGGGTACAACAGGGGGAGAAACGCATGAGCTCATGTGCCGTAACTGTGTACACCGATGGTAGTGCGACTATACTCTCCACGTGAGGGCGGCTGGTAACAGGTCCCGGTTAGGTCATGTCTCTGCCGAGGATGCTGGCTAATTGTAGTCGGGCGGGGAGAAGAAAACTCCCTTCCTCAAATCACCCCAATCCAAGGTGGAACAGCATATGCCGAGGGATGCATGTCCGGGGGATGCACGGACGTTAATATGCGGACTCTGGGGGACCGGCCGACCCCTCAGTTTTAACCAGGCTTATCATGACAAGCGGGCTATGTCATGATGGACGAACCCCTTCCCGCCTACTCGTGGGTCCAAAAAATGAACGATAATATTTAAAAAAAAAAACAAACAGTGGAGAACGGAACTCCCTAAGAAAGTCCGGAAATGGGATCTCGGATCCGTCAATCTCCAAGGCAGATAAAGGCCAAAGAGATGCTGGGATGGCGAAGCTCCCCACTGAGGGAAAACATCCGGAGGCGAGCGGTGCCGGTGTAGGGGGAGATGCCAAGGCACCGACCCCCAAAACGGGGCCCACTATGGGACCACCGAACGGTGTGGGGGGTAAGATCTCTGAATCGAGCTTCTTTCGCACCGGCGGCACCCCTAAGGAAGGCCCCGGTCCGACGACTGCTGGCCCCCTGCAGCGGAAGGGCTCCTATAAAGATAGGAGGAGAGCGGCCTTCATCCTGATGAGGGCAGACCCATCGGCGGAGTCCAACCCCGATCAGGCTGAAATAATAAAGTGGGCGAGGGAAATCCTGCCTGACTGTCAGCCAGCAAGAGCGGGAGCCAGATTGGACCCAAAGAAGCCGACAGGAGTAGGCGACTCTGCCAAGGAGAGTGCACAGAGTGCGAAAAGGCAGAGGTCGACCGACGGTGGAGCGCCCCTAGCTAAGAAGAAGAAGGGCAGACACAGAGTAACAGATCCTTCGCCGAAGTTACCAAGGGCAGGACCATCATTGGGGTCATTGATAATGGCTCCAAAGATGGCCTGATCCCCAAGGAGCTTTGGCGTAAGGTAGTGAATGAGCTGCATGGGCGCTTCATGGAGGAGATGCTCAAGAGCGGAGGACCTCCACCGGACTGCGAAGACGCAGGGTGGTACCAGGGTAGCATCAAGGTGATAGCGTGTTAAGATATGAGGTCTGTAAGCCTCTACAAGCGCATGATTGCGTCGCTTGGAGAGGTTTACCTAGAAGCCAGTCTGGAGGCGGTGGACTGGGACAAGATCCCCAGCAAACCGAGGGCCCGCGTATGGCTGACAGAGAAGCCGGCGGACCCTGCTACCATACTGGCCATGCTCAAAATGTGCAATCCCCCACTCCCTACGGCGGACTGGAGAGTCGCCAAGGTGGAGGAAGCAGTGGGACTAAGAAGGCAGGTCATCCTCAATTTAAATGAGGAGACTGCTAGGATCCTGGAGGGTGCTGGTAGCCGTATTAAGTACGGGTTCGAGCACGTAGCAGTGAGGATCTACAAGTCGGATGCGAAGAATAAGCCAGGAGGCATCGACTTGGAGACAGACGCACAAGAGCTAGACTTGGGGGAACCGACCGAAGAGGTCCGCCCAGAAGGAATGTCAGATGTGGAGGAGGACATTCTGGAAGGGTACACCTCAGAGGTGAGTAACTTGGCAAGGGCTCTTGGAGGCGTCGGTATGGAGGAAGACTCACTGCTAGGCTCCGACACCGAGGCTGAGGTTACTGTGGTGGAAAATCTAAAGGATGTCTGTGACATTCCTGGTGGCATCCGCCGCCCCCCTGCTCCATCTCGCAGAGAGTGGAGCTGACGTGGCCCTCATCCAAGAACCCTGGATCCATGGAAACAGTATTCTCAGTTTGGGGGCGTCGGATTTCAGGCTGTGTAGAGCCGATGTAACAGGTAAAAAGCGAGCATGCATTCTCGCAAATGAAGCCTTAACATTTTCTTGCTACAAAATTTCAGCAATGAAGATCATGTAGCCGCATCGATAGAAGGCCCAGGCGGCCATCTAAGAATATGCTCGGTGTATATGGGTCATGACCAAATAGGACCCCCACCGCACTTGCTACTCAGGCGGCTAGTAGAAGACAGCGAGTGGAGGAAAATCGACCTACTAATAGGATGCGATGCCAACGCTCATCATAGTCAGTGGGGAAGCACGGTCACAAATGAGAGGAGTGAGTCAATCTTCGATTTTATCCTCAGCTCTAAGCTTCTAGTGGGTAACAGAGGTTCAGCACCCACCTTCGTCGTCAAGAACAGGAGAGAGGTTCTTGACATTACACTACTCTCGCACTCCCTGGCTGATGCAAACACCAGCTGGAGAGTCCTAGACAAACACTCCTTTTCAGACCATCGCTACATTGAGGTAGCCGTAAATTTTGAAAACGCCACCAAGCAAGCAGTTCGAAGTCCTAGGAAGGCAAACTGGGAGCTCTATAAAAAGATACTGTATAGATCCCTAGGTGAACCACCTTCACAGACTATCGAGACTTACGAGGGGCTCAACGCCATGGTAGGAAAGCTTACAGCGAGCATTCCTTACTGCGAGCAAAAGCATACCACTGGGCCTGCCCCAAGAAAATAATAGGTAGCAGCAGATCGAAGAAGCCTCCATGGTGGACCTCGTCGTTAGCCCCTTCAAGAAAAATGCACGTAGGGCCTTTAACCACGCGCACCGTAAAAACACAGACGACGCGTGGGAGGCCTATAAAGCTGAACTCAGGCGGTATAACAAAGAATTGCGAAAGGCAAAGAGGGTTGCCTGGGCCAATTTCTGCACCAATATCCAGGAGACGTTAGAGGCTGCTCGCCTAAGAAAGATTCTCTCTACTACAGCCCCCATCGTAGGTTATATTAAGAACACGGATGGGCGGGGGACAACCTCAAGCACGGAATCCCTATACCCGAATAAGACTGCGAGAGGCGAATCTATGGAGCGAGAATAGTTTTGGCCATACCAGACTACATCACTTCATGCCTGAGGGGGGCACGAGATACTGCATGCCCATCGACCAACCCACCACTAATTACAGAATCATCATCCCCTCGAGGGAGGAATGGGACTCCCGGACACCGGGACCGGAGGGCTCCATTCATATCTACACAGATGGATCAAAATTTAACGGCCAGGTGGGAGGCGGTTACTTTTGTGAACATTTGAGCCTATAGGAGTCCTTCAGACTCCCTGACCACTGCAGTGTTTTCCAGGCTGAAGTAGTAGCCATTAGGGAAGCACTGGAATCCCCAGCACTAAGGGGCAATCGGGATACAATATGCATCTTCTCCGACAGTCAAGCAGCCCTTAAGGCACTGGACGGATTCTCGTCCAACTCCAGGACAGTCAATGACTGTCGCAGATCTCTCAACGAGATGGCTGAACAGCATGACATCTACCTCATTTGGGTTCCCGGTCACAGGGATTACGAGGGGAACTGCGCTGCAGACGAACTAGCTAGGGCAGGGACTACCTACCCTCTCGTACCGGAGAAAGAATTAGTAGGCATACCCTTCGAGATCGGCGAGACTTATTGCTCCCAGCAGACCAGACTGCAGCCTAGCGATTGGGGCAATTACTAGATACTGGCTGATAGGCGAACACGCGGCCATCCCCTGTAATTGGCAGTATGATTTCCACCGCAGTTGCCACATTTCTTAGAGTTATGGTCGGTTCTATTTATGGTTCAAAAGACAGTGTCATGGAGGCCGCCACAAGCCACACAGACTGCACGCAAGGTGCAGGACGACTTTGAGTCTCCATATTCTTGGCAGTTTCAACACTGTAGAGGTTGGTTGCGCTTATGAGGTTCCTCTACCGTGATTCTTCTATGCAGAAGATACTGTAGTTTGTATATGGAATGAATCATATTTTTAGGAGTTGTTTTCGTTTCAGGTTGCAGCTCAACTTTGAACATAGGCTGGGGGACTTATTGTCTGTTGATGATATTAATGGCTCCCTTAACTTTAAAACATGCGCTTGAAAGGGCTTCGATGATTTCAATCGATTCAACCGACGATTCAATACCCTTTATGGCCACTTGAAGGCCCTTGCTGCTCTTCAATTGGTAGGTGTAATATTTTTTCTGGTTGTTGTATAGGTCTTTCGTGGCTAAGCGATGATTTTCCTCCGTGTAGACTTGGAGCTTGGTCTCCCGTATATTGGCGTTGGTCAGTGGCATTATATAAAAATTGTTATTTCCAATTTGCTTAGCGAGACAGTTTACCATATCGCTGCAGTTTTGATCACGTATGTAAATGGCTGGGGGCTTTTGCTTGGCTTTGGGAACTTCCGTATTCTCTTCATTATTACGGTCTTCGCTTAATATAGAAAATCTGTTTTCAGACAGAGAATTAGTCGGTTCGTCTTGATTGTTGACTTTCATTGCTTTTGCAGCGTTAGCTTTTTTTTGGCTGGGGACTGAGCTTTCGTTTTACTTGGATATATCGGTCAATGCCCGTTTGGATTGTTGCTCGGGGGGGGGCTGAGAGACAGCTACCGATGTTGCTGTTGTGGTTGATGTACACGATGTGGTAATCGATGTAGTAGTGCTCGTTCTAGGCAAATATAACGGAGTTGGTAGACCAGAGGGTAATAGTGCTGGGGAGGTGCACTGCGCACTCCAGGTTAATGCACTGCTTGTGCCTGGGAGAGCGGGAGAGCATGATCATGCACGCTCTTCGTTTGCGACGAATAAGAAATAGGCATTGGAAGATCGTCTACGCTCTGCTTCTGGGACAGAGAGCTTACTTTCGTTCATGTTGTTGGTGTTTATGGGTGTTTATAGATACTGCAGGCAGAGGGGCCGCTCTTATTTCTTTAAATGAATGTGCACAAGCTGTTGGTTTAATTTGTCGTGATGGCATTTCAATTTTTGAATTTAATAAATTTTGATTTTGTGTTGAATTTAATAAATTTTGATTTTGTGTTAGTTATTGGACACTATAAGCTCGAGACTTATGTGTGTCCAAAAGCGTCCTTTCGCGATTTCTAGAGCACACCACTTCTTTTGCTTTTTTACTGAGTTTTCTGGTATTTGCATAGCTGCTGGCGGAGCAGCACAGAAGCACGTCCACTCTCTCTGACGATTGGGTGAAAGAGTATATTCTGCCTACAATAAAAGAAGGCAGAATAGAAGGACTAAGAGACTAGTTTGCGTAGAAACAGACAGATATACAGACGAACAGACGGACGAACGGAAAGACGGACATGCTGATATCGACTTCTGACCACAATTAATACCATCTGCAAGGGTATAAAAACATCACTGAATTAATATATTTGTATAGGTTCATTAATTGTACAGTTATAAGTTTTTTAATTAAAAAAGTAATTTTAATTTTTTAAGTTACTTAACTAATTTTAAAAAATTTTATAAGAAAAGTTTCATTAAATTCTAGTACAAAACATCCCAAATTTTTTTTTTAATTTTGAAAGCCAATGACATTTTTATGTACCCGCCAAAAAATAGGTTACTGGCAACAATTTATTTACGTTATTATGCTTTTTCTTTTGTGTCTCTGTTCACATCGCCCGCTCCTGTGCATTTACCGCCATGCATAGCAAAAAATTGTTTATTTGAAAAATTCTTTTCGTTTATATTTTAGTCGCTAATAGTCGTTATATTTAAGTCGCTTGTTAAGAGGAGCCTCTTATAATAACACGGTGCGACAGTGAAAAAACACTTGTGAAACGAGATAGTGTAGGTTGTTAATCTGGTCGAAGAGAACTCAAAAATATTTTTTTTACATTTTTGGAACCCTCCAATTTTTATTTATTTAAAAAACCCGTTTTTCGGGACTTTTTTGCGCTTAAAAGTTCCTGAACGCATTTTTTTCAACCGATTTCAAAATCGGTGTTTTTTTAATAGTTAAATGTTGTAGCTTTTGAAAAAAAATATATCTTCGATTTTGTTGAACAAAAAGGACAAAATTTTTACACCTGAAACTGAAGTTTTCGACTTTTATTCGTGTTTTTCGGATTTTGATGCCAGTTTTTCGGTACAACTTACAAAAATTCGGCCATTTTTGATACATATCAATGTTGTCTCATTCATTCTGAATAAAACGAGATAAATTTCATCTAAAAATTATGAAAATTGGTATAACTTCACCAACGCTTTTCCCAAAAAAAGTCAACTCAACCTAGCGAGCGCTTTTTAAAATCGGTTGAACAAAACGCGTTCAGGAATTTTTAAGCGCAAAAAAGTCCCGAAAAACGGGTTTTTTAAATAAATAAAAATTGGAGGGTTCCAAAAATATAAAAAAAATATTTTTGAGTTCTCTTCGACCAGATTAACAACCTACACTATCTCGTTTCCCAAGTGTATTTCGTTTTTTTTTTCGCACAGTGTAATGGTATTACTCCAATGAGTTCCGTTTAAAAACTGTTTTTATTTCATACACTTTTCTTAAAAGATACATGAAAAACTACTTATCAACGGACTGCACGCTGACATGCTATGTGACCCTTTCTTAAGTACTTCAAGTGCACCATATAAATATTTGTTTAGACTGAAGGTCATTGTTTTCAAGCCATGCTGATAATCACTTATTCCATTGGGTCCGATCTCTTGGCATTCTATCTTTGGAATTTTTATCGTGTTCAATGCTTAAACAGTACTTAAAATATTTCACATGAAATAAATCCTGATCAAATTGCGGCTAAGACAAGCCACTATTTACAGCTGTTAGGCTTTGATATTACAAGTACTTTGCTATCTGAAAATTTTTTTTGTTATGTTTTTATACCCTTGCAGAGGGTATTATAATTTTGGTCAAAAGTGTGCAACACAGTGAAGTAGACATCTCAGAAACTATAAAGTATATATATTCTTGATCAGGAACACCTCCTGCGTCGATATAAGCATGTCCGTCTGTCTGTCGGTTTCTCCGCAAACTAGTCCCTCAGTTTTAGAGCTATTGAGTTGAAACTTTGCACACATCCTTCTTTTCCTTGCAGGTAGTATAAAAGTCGGAACGGCCATAACTAATTGATCGGAAATGCCATAACTTTTTTAAGTTAGAGGGTTTGGACTTTCCACACATGTTATATTTGACCAAAATATCTTATGTACAAAATTTCATAAGGATCGGCCGACTATATCCTATAGCTGTCATAGAACGATCGGAATTGGCATAACTTTATTGTTTTTTAAGTTAGAAAGATGGGACTTGGTATAGATTCTATTTTGGACAAACTAATCTGATTTGCCAAATTTCATAAGGATCAGCCGACTATATCCTATAGCTGCCATATAACTGATCGATCGGAAATGGCACAACTGCAAGGGTACATTAACTTCGGCTCCGCCTTTCTTATTTTGTTTTGAAATCGGTGCTAAAGCGGGAAATGGACAATTGTTAAACTTTACGCCTAAAGATTACCAAACAAAAAAAACTGTGAAATATACAAAAGATGCTTAATTTGAAACTCCAATTCGTCGGCCTTGCATACTGCTTAAAGAGTATTGCCCGCTTCGTTACTCCATGTTTTTTATGCCTGATACAAATATTATATATATATGTTATTTTACATATCGTACATCGTACAATCGTAATTATAATTAACAGAAAACTGACACTGCCGGGAGCACAGCGCAGAAATCACACACACATTAGGCGTAAGTGTAAATTTGTGGTTACACATACACAAATACAATTTTGCATGGACTCCATTCCATCTCTGTTGGCATTTCTATATCCAATTAATCCACTTTAACAACGCTGTACATCTTGCGTATGAACCAGAAGCACACAATGAAGCTAATGGTGCCGGTTAGCAGAAAGAAAAGGAATACCATGATGGCCGTGTAACCGAAAAACAGGAACGACGAGGCGCTATCCTTGATCGAGAGCTTTGTCGCAAAGTAGTTTAACAGTATATAAACAGATAGACAGCTGTGAAGCCGGACGTCAGAAAGGAGCACCACCACGAATGATAGTCCTCGGCAAACAAATGGAAATAGCACAGCAATCCATTTAAAATCGTATTTCTTGAATAACTTTTAAATGAAATGTAAGATCGGGATGGTTAAGGGGTCAATCTCGTATTCTAGAGTAAAATGTGATTAGGGAAAAATTTCTCGTTACACCGATGTCGCCTCAACCCCCAACTTTGTGAACTCAAATTAAATTTTTATCCAAATAGCTTCCAAACTAAATAACTTTTAGCTAATGTAAGGATAATAATTATCTTTATCATTAATACAATACCTTATAAACAATGATACAATTTTTTATTTAGTGACATATAGGTACTGTAGGTTATTGTATAATCCGTTCTGTATAAAACATTTGTATAGATTTTTGGAACCACTTTAACTATATGCTTAGAATGCGCATATAAATAGATTTCAATTTATTATGGGTATAAATTGAAAATATTACTTATTCTCAATTTCTTCTATGTGTTTGTACTTATAAAATTCTACAGATCTTAAAAGCTTAAAATTCAAATGTGAGCAGGGCAGAATGTGCTAGACATAGAACGAGTATTGTCAGTTTCATCCAGTAATATATAATATCAATCAATAGTAAGGATCATTGATTTCTTTTTGACCAAATACTAAACTTTTGCGTGTTAATATGTTTTTTACGATTTTGTATTTTATAATCACTCTAGCTTTTATAGTTAGTTCGATTTCCTATATTTTACTATTTTTTAATTTCAAACAAAAAGCATTAGTTTCGATCGGTTTTTTTGATAAAAAAAAAGAAATGAGAAAGTTTGTTCAAGCATCTGGTCCACTACCTTGGCCGATTGTGGGGAACTTGGATTTACTCGGTAGATTTAAAAATAATCCATTCGAGGCATTCAGTTCACTAACAAAACGTTATGGTGACATATATTCTCTAACTCTTGGTCACACGCGGTGCTTAGTGGTAAACAATATAGATTTAATCAAAGAGGTTTTAAATAAAAACGGAAAATACCTCGGTGGACGTCCGGATTTTGTTCGATACCATAAATTATTTGGTGGAGACCGAAACAATTGTAAGTAAATTTAATTTAATTTAATATTAAAAGCTTTTAGTTTAGTTTTAGTTTTATACAGCAAGTGACTTTGTTATAAAGTTTTTCTTGGAAGTGCCGAACTATATATTTATTATATGTAATATTGTATATTTATATTGAAATTTTTCGTTACCAAAAATTTATTTAAGATATTTCGGGCGTGGTATGTGGGTTCGTCACGCGGTTTATTTATTGTTTGTCAAGAGCCTCTGGTTGTTCATTTTTGGTGGTGGGATTTTGTATGTTCTATTAAAGAGAACTAGTTTTGTATATAACGCGCTCAGTTATTGCTAGTGAGCAGGCCATTATTGCTTGTCCAATTGGCACATAATGATTGTGGACATTTTCCTGGCAAACGATTGCCTAGTGAAGACGCCATTGGATATAAGGCTACAGCGACTGTCCTGGGGGTTATGGATCAATGAGTCCCCCCAGGAGCTATCTACCCAAAGACCCAACAAATAAGATGAGCGCTTAAAGGGCAGTAGATTTGCACCTATTAGGCTATACGGCAAGATAGGATATTTGGATTGGTATAAGAAATTGGAGTTGCATCCTATTAGGAGCTCATGTCAGGCTTCTTGCAGGCTAACTCTCAGCATAGGTCAAGTAACACCTTATTCCAGTACGGGGTGAGATGGTGTGTTGGGATGGAAAGTGGATAGACTATATAGTGTGGAAGTAGGGAGTGTGTGAAGCTGTTTGGACTTTTAAGAACCGGCAACTCAAGCGCATTGTCGAAACCGCAAAGCGTGGATACCTCCTTTCTCCCAGTGGCTATTCATTTACGAGGAGATATATACAATGAACGCTTCGCTTCATTCACAGCTAACCTTAATGGAGTATTATTCTCTATCCGCAACAGGTAATAAATTTTCCATTAAGTTGTATAGCAACACCTTGCATTATTGTTGTCGATGAAGACTACCCTTTGACGAGATATCTAATTAGAAGCTATCCAAGAAGGTCATTAAATGCAAGGAATGAAGTATTTAATGAAAGGCTGTTATCTGCCAGACGGTAAAGACGTGAAGTGCGCCTTTGCGCATTTTGACCGAAATATTCCGCCAGAAAGGTTCCATCCTCTTCGTCTTCCTCTCTTTATCTTAAAGCAAACGGATGTGTTTTTTTTCACAACGCGTTATTTTCAAATCATTTATTGATTAACTTTAAACAATCCGGTGTTTATTTTCATTTATTTACATTTATAAAAACAAACTTTTACCTTTTTCGTTTCCCTGGTGCAGTGGTTCAAGGTACTTCATGATAAAAAAAACTATTAATAAATTAATTAATTAATAATGGAATTTTAACTTGTGTGTGTTATCTACGGCTGGCTCTGTAAAAACGTTTAACTAAGTGTTTTTGCTAAGTGTGCCGGGTTCACGGCCTCAGTTTCGGCTCCACTTTTGCTGTGACGGTTGTCGTGCTGTTCAGGACAAAAATGAGATCTTTCGTGAAAAAGACTAAAATTGGATTCAAAGAGTTGATTAGCGGTTTTCGTAAAATCAATGACCAACTCTTTGCGCTCGAGTCTTCAACTACAACAAATGAGTCTCCAAAGCGTAAGAAATCCTTTTTTAGTGATGTGCTTGTGGCGAATAATCTTCAGCCTACTCATCCGACAATTATGCAGCCGCTTATATTTCTGGCCACCCCAAGGGCCAGACCTGAGAAAAATTCGGCTTCCGAATATCTAAAAATAAATGAGCAATTGTCTGATATGACCTCTGGGACATCGCTTTAAGTGATACCACCAGACCCAATAATTCACATATTTACAGAAACTTGGTTAAAGCCGGAGATCAAAAGCTCCAAAGTATTTCCAAGTAGGTACACTACTTTTAGATGTGATAGAACACTAAGAAGGGGAGGACAAGTGTTAATCTCAGTAGACTCCAAATTCGCTTCTGAAGAGGTGAAATCACAAAAGTATGATGACATTGAACTTTTTTGTAAGAAAATCATTTTGTCCGGTCAATCTTTATACGTTACATGTTCCTTAATACCACCTTCGTCCGCACCACCCTGGCATGACCATACTGGCATGATATACTGGCATGACCAGCTGATAGCTCTGGGTGACTTTAATATCCCAGAACTCATATGATCTAATGTTGATAATTCACAGTCTTTATTGCTTAACTCGCACCACGACTTCCCTGCGGGCATGTTCGACATGTCACTCGGGCAAATTGACCACGTTAGAAAATCTTTAGGTCAGCTGATGGACTTGTGATTCGTTTCTGATCCTGATGGAATTATTTTTTCCAGAACTTTGCCCCTTTCTAACCCTGAGAATCTAAATCATTCTACTTTAAAAAACATTGCCTTACCAAAATTTGATTACACTTTGAATATATTTTTCTACGCCTTACAAAGCACCTATTAAATTTAAAGAACGTCATGAATACCCTTTTAAATAAACATAAATTATCTGGCTGTACAGTTAGTTTTTCAAGATACTCAGTAGCTCGGACCAATTTCACTCGCTTCTACTGTAGTTCTTTCCTTTGGTGGAGAATGAGCTCTCCATGCGAGCGCGGCATTGGGCGTATTTGCGGCCAATTTTTCCACAACAATGGCATTTTAACTGCGACTGCATTCGTTGTTTTTTCTTGTCCAAGCTTGAAGGCGTAAGCCTGTAGCTGCCGTTGTAGTTCATTACGTATCGTCACGTTGGTCGTAAAAACCCAACGCAGCTAATTATTATCAATTTGTTGTTATTGACACCGCAATCTTCTCCAGCTCCGTAGATTTCCACTTGGATAGTAATAGCGTAACTATGCCACTGCCATATTCAGCAAAGCTTTCTCTAGATCTGGGATGCCCGTTATAAATATTAATCAGACAACGGCAGCCGTTGTCTCAATGCCCACGAATCGCTGGATGAACAGTTCCTTGAATTGGGCCCTGGTGATGCCAGCAAAGCATACCTGGGACAGCACAGCAAGTTCCGCTCACGTTCGTTACCATAACTAGACTACTGCATCTACTCTCATTGATCATTATGCTCAACCCTACTCTCTCAGCATTCTCTCAAGTTGAACCTCTATCGTCATCTCTTTCCATCTCACAACTTTCGGTAACTCATCAACGGATCTCACTCACCAGCAGAGACTGCCACCGTCTCTGCTGCTATGCTTTTCGCATGAATTCTCTACCTCCCCGAACTTAGAACTTCGCGACAACTCTGTTTGTTCTTGAATTTTATTGCTTCCCGACACGGCCTTCCTGACATATTACACGTCCCTGGGTGTTGATTTTCTAGATTGCCAAACAAATCAAGAAAACCTCGGCTATATTGGGGTCATATTGAAAGCCTTAAATTTAATTTTTTCATTGATTCTTTTCATCATTGTTCTCTTATACAGTTACAAACTACATGAGTCGCTTTCCACAGACAATTCTATCAATTAACATAAACTTCTCATTTTTTTTTGTATTTTTTTTTTCACAAGATTATACAGAGCCATTCTAAATTCTAAACAATTCATCGTTTACATAACTTAATTTCGTCATTTAATTTCATTCATCATTGTCGCGAAAACACATGCACCAGGTGACAAAGACCTCTGCCATAGACTGTTTTTTTTTTTGTTTTTTTACAAGATTATACAGAGCCATTCTTAATTCTAAACAATTCATCGTTTACATAACTTAAATTCGTCATTTTATGTTATTCATCATTGTCGCGCAAACAAATTTACCAGGTCACCAAGACCTCAGTCATAACACTGTTCGACTCTTCGAGACAGCTGCTATACTGCTGTCAACATTTCCCCTCTTGGGCCACAGACGCAGATTCACTTGTGCCGCCTTTATGCTCTTTCCCCATCTTGGGGCTCGTAATATCTTTGAAATTCTCCTGTTACCTCGCTGATAAACTGTCTATTTGGTAGCGCACTCAGACTCGTGTCAGTATTTATACGTCCGCTTTTTAACTAATGATTTTAATTCATATCGATCTCCATCTAATACTTTTACCACTTAAACGGACCCTTGAACTTGGGAACAAATTTTTTTTTTGATGACGCTTTTCAGTTTTCAGTAAAACATGATCACCTACGTTATACGCAATAACTTTCGCCTGTTTTTATCAAATCTTTTTTTCTCATATCGTGCATTATTCTCCATATTTTCTTTAGCTTTTATTCTACCATTTTCTCTATTCACTATATTATCTTCTTCATTTATTTTCAGCATGCCAAAAGGCCTAGCCTCTTTCCCTATTAGAGCACTAAATTTTGTAACTCTATTTGTAGAGAAATTTAAGGCTAACTGGATATCGTGCAATGCATCCTGCTAAGAACGTTCGCTAGTTTCTATAGCAGTTAGCATAGCTTTTAGCTCGCTCATTCCACCTGTCCATTGGCACGGCTTGCGCCCTTGGCTATTAAGTCCTCATAGAGCCGCTTCATCTGCTCGCCGCACGACAAATTGTCTGAAGTATGAAACCTATGAATTTTCTTAACTGAGTTACAGTGGATGGTGCCGACAGAACAGTTAGGACTTCTATCTTACTTGGATTTGGTTCAATTTCACCATCTTTAATATAGAATCCCAGGTACTCTATTCCTGTGCGAAGAAAAGAGCACTTTTTTATGTTAAATGTTAAACCTGCCTCAGACAAAAAAAAGCCTCAGACACTATGCCTAACCTTTCATATGCTTCCTTCTTTATTTCTGCTACAATCAGCACATCGTCTATGTAGACCACTACGTAGGAATAGGCTAAGTCACCCATGGCTCGCAATATGTCACGTTGAAAAATAGGATAGCCATTTTTTAGCCCAAATGGCACCACCAGAAATATATACTGACCCTCTGGGGTAACGAACTATGTTCTTTCGATGGAGTCAGGATGGATCGGTATTTGATATAATACGCTATGATGTAATACGGCCATGTCTAAAGTACAAAAATATTTTCTGCCTCGCAAGCGATCTATCTGATCAGAAATCAACGGCAACGGGTTCTTATCTGAGATTGTGTTTGAATTTATCTCACGAAAATCAATATATGGATTTTTTCCCAACGAATAGCTTTCATCTGTACTGAGCCGATTAGGGCGCCTTTGAACAGTTTTATTATTATCTATCAAACGAATTTCTAATGTTTAGTTGGGATTCCGTTTATAAAATTGTCAGAGTAATTTTTCAATACGTTTTTTAGTTTACATTTATCAATTTTACTTAATTCTATGTTGGTATCAAGTACATTTTCAAAATTGGATGTATGTATATTGATGTGTATTGGATTCATATATAGCATTAAAATCTTAGTTTTGTAAATATTAAATGTGTCTGTTTCGATTATAACTTCTTGTTAATCATAATTTCTTGTCCAATCATGATGTCATGTTTTAAATAATTGTCTAATATAATAAGTCATGGAATAAAATTTCTAAATTAAACTGTGATATTTGAATCGTAGAAAAAATCTGCAAATGGCTCTTAACAATATCATTCTTCATCTTTTACGGTGTTGCTTCTATTCTCGCTCAGTAGAGATTCTTATCTGTATTCTTTGCATTTTACTAACTCGCACTAACTGCTCTCTTTAATCTCCCTGGTACGATGGTTCAAGGTTCATCAATTCATACAACAAACAATATTAATAAATTAATTATTTAAGTTTTAATAATCTTTAATAATTAATTATGGAATTTAAACTTGTCTGTGCGCTGAAGTCTTGTAATAAGACAATCTCCTTTTCCCAGCCTACTATCCCCTGCTGGCTTTGTGAAAACGTTTTACACGCTAAGTATGCCGGGTTCACGGCCTCAGTTTCGGATGCTATTTCACTTATGGTAGGTTTGGTCTCCACTTTTGCTATGACGGTTGTCGTGCTGTTTAGAACGAAATGAGATCGTTCATGAGGCAGACTAAAAGCGGATTCAAGGAGTTGATTAGTGGTTTTCATAAAATCAATGACCAAACCTGTGCGCTCGATATACAGTTTAGTAGGCTTCAACTACTAAATGAGTCTCCAAAGCGTAAAAAATCCTCTTTTAGTGATGTGCTTGTGGCGAATAATCTTCAGCCTACTCAGCCGACAACTATGCAGCCGCTTATATTTCTGGCCACCCCAAGGGCCGGACCTGAGAAAAATTCGTCTTTCGAATATCTCTAAATTAATGAGCAATTGTCCGATATGTTCTCTGTGGCATCGCTTCAAGTGATCCCAGACCCAATAATTCAAACCCCCGTAGCAGTTACCAAACAGGGTAATCAACCGTCCAGACCCCCGGTACGTACTGATGCCGCAGTATAGTTACGGCGGCAGTAAAACCCTTGCGAGACATTTTTGTTTCCCGGCTTACCCCTGATACTTCTGAGATTGATATCTCGGCTTACATCAAAGCCAAAGCAAAAGCCGACATAAAGGTGGTGGATATTACAAAATTCAAATATTCTTACACCAGGCACACGTCATCTTTCAAAAAAAGGGTGCCCTTGCAGATGTTCAAGACGATCTGTTCCGCCAGCTTTTGGCCAGAGAACATTTTCGTCCAAGAACATCAGCCAAGTACGGTGAAAAAAAAGATAACCAAACCTGTGGGTGTAAAACTCCCACATGTTACGGCCACTGACCAACCATCCACCTCATCTTCCTCAGTTTCAAAAACCTTATGTCTTCACTAACACTTACCTATCAGAATACCAGAGGGTTACGTAGTAAACTTCCCTGTATTCTGATAGATCTTTTTTTTGCATCTCACATAATTGTATTTACAGAAACTTGGTTAAAGCCGGAGATCTTAAGCTCCGAAGTTTTCCTAGTAGGTACACAACTTTTAGATGTGATAGAACTCTGCGAAGGGGAGGAGGAGTGTTAATCTCAGAAGACTCCAAACTCGCTTCTGAAGAGGTAAAATCACAAAAGTTTGGTGACATTGGCAACATTTGTCCGCTATTCGTTTCGTTTTTGATTGTTTGACTGTTGGTGACCAGCTGATAGCTCTGGGTGACTTTAATATCCCAGAACTTATGTGGTCAAATGTTGAAAATTCACCGTCTTTACAGCTTAACTCCCACCACGACTTCCCTGCGGGCATGTATGACATGTCACTCGGAAAAATTAACCACGTTAGAAATTTTTTAGATCAAACCCTGAGGATCCATATCATCCCACTCTTAAGGTTTCAATCGAAAGCAATTCCTTAATTGGCCTTAAGTCTTTACTTAAATCTCATAAAGTTCGTTTCTTCCGTAAGGCTGCCTTTGAGAAATTAAATAAGTAAATTTCGGAATTTGATTGGTCTGACTTACTGGCATGTGAGGATATAAACATCACATTACAAAAATTTTATTACACTTTAAATATATTTAAATATCCGTCCGCTTCAACTAATCCGCCATGGTATACAAGGCACCTTATAAATTTAAGGAATAGTATGAGTAGAATTTCAAATAAACATAGATTATCTGGCTGTACAGTTAGTTATTCTAGATACTTAGTAGCTCGGTCCAATTTCACCGGGCATAACGCAGAATGTTATAGGAGTTATTTTCGCCGCTGAAGGATTCAGTTTACTCAGGATCCGAAGCAGTCTTAATAATAAATGGCCATCACAACCCTATCGGGTCACAGCCTGTTGCACAATCTGCCTCCACGCTTTCCTGTCCTGGGCCCGCGCTCGCCAGTTGGTAACACCAGATGTAGACAGGGCTTCCATCACCTGGTCCTGCCAACGTATCCGGGGTCGTCCTCTCCTCCGTTTTCCGACGATTACCGCATCAAATACCTTACGAGCCGGAGCGTCTTCTTCCATACGGGCGATGTGACCCAGCCAGCGGAGTCTTTGAATTTTGACTCGGCTTACTATATCAACATCCCCGTACAGCTCATACAGCTCGTGGTTCCATCTGGTGCGATAAGCATCGCCAACGCAGATTGGACCAAAGATTTTGCGGAGAATCTTTCTCTCGAACACTCCAAGAGCAGCTGCATCGGATTGCACCACTGTCCAGCACTCCGCACCATATAAGAGTACTGGAAGAATGAGCGTCCTGTAGAGTGTTATTTTTGTCGGTCGAGAGAGAGCTCTACTGTTAAAGTGCCTACTGAGCCCAAAGTAGCACCTGTTGGCCGAAGCAGTCTTATAACTTTGTAAACACTAAGCGTAAACATGTACCTTTTCCTCCACTGCTTAAGTTTTTTTTTTTTTTTGTAAGCTTGATTTTATTTATTGATCCTCTCTTTATGAGTCTAACAATAAGGTTGCAAATCTTAAAATAATACGTTAACTAACAGTTTAGTTTAACTGAATAGAGGTCCTAACATGGTCCTACATGGTCCTAATAATTAGCGCTGGATTGGAAGGTCGTTGCGGTGTAGGCGGGAACTGGCGGGATTTGGATGTAGTGATAGCCTGTTGTAGCACTTTGTTGTAATTTGTGGTATCTCTTCTCTGACGAGTGGTATGTCAAGGTCCCTTTGAATGTTTGCATTCCGAACGTACCACGGGGAACTGCTAGAAATTCGCGTGAGGGCTCTCGCGTAAGGGCTCTCGCGAGATGATTTGGATGTACTGATAGCCTGTTGTAGTACTTTGTTGTAATTTGTGCTATCTCTTCTCTGACGAGTGGTATGTCAAGGTCCCTGTGAATGTTTGCATTCCGAACGTACCACGGTGCCCCGGTGATGGTTCTGAGAATTTTTGACTGTGTTCTTTGCATTATATCCACACTGCTGTTACTGGCATTTCCCCACAAATGAGAGCCGTACATCCAGATTGGTTTCAGAACTGTTTTGTATAGGAGTACCTTGTAGTCCAGGCTAAGGGGCGAGCGGCTATTGATAAGCCAGTGGAGGTTGCTGGCTTTGAGCTTTAAATTAGTTCTTTTGGCTTCAATGTGGTTGCGCCAAGTAAGACGTCTATCGAGGTGTACGTCTAGATATGTCAGTTCATTTGCTACCGGAACCACTGTGTTGTTTAGAATAAGTGGGGGGCAGTCTTGCCTGTTAAGTGTGAACGTTACGTGTTTGCATTTCTGTTCGTTAACTTTGATTCGCCAGTCGGATAGCAGGTGTTTAGCAAGTTGCGCCGTTGCTTGCTTGGGCATCTCGAGCGGCTTAGGATCGCTGTGTCGTCAGCAAAAGTGGATGTGGTGAGTTGCAAGTTTATGATTGTTGATTGGGGGAATTTCTGTTATTTTGTGCATTAAACCTTGTAGCCATACTCTGTCTTGAAAGCTATACGTCCAGAAATATCGGAGTGTAGTACTCCCTTTGTTCGAATGCATTTCTGATTTCTGAAGTTATGCGGTTGACTTGCTCGATGGTTCCATGTTTTTCTTGAAAAGCGAATTGATGACATGTGCCAAGAGGCATTTTTCGAAGAGTTTTGATAGACACGTTAGTAAACTAATTGGTCTATGTTGAGCTATCAGAATTTTGATAGCGACCGAATTAATACACAATCCACAATTCGATTTCAATATTTTTATTGCGTCAATTTAACCCCAAAACAACCGCAGCGGCCGATCCCAACAATGCCGAATAACAAGAGAATAAACCCTAAGAGCTTGCGCAGAAGCTCCATCAAAGCTCCCAAAGTGCATGCGCTACAAAAGAACAACAAATCGCATGCGAATCTGGGAGAAACAAAGAATATAATACAGCTGATAACGGGCAATTAGTGGACCGCTGCGGCTGGTTACACTGAGAGAATAGAAATAGAAATAATTATGATTTTTGATGCTGGCACAAGTCCCAACAGTCTATATGATAAAGCAATTACCATTATGATGATCCGTACCATTATGATGATCGACTTTTTCCATCTCTCTGGGAAGTGTCCATATCTCGTTATTGCATTGAAGAGTTGGCAAATAGCTCGAACTGCGCAGAGAGGAAGTTCGATAGTCATTTTTGGTGATATTAGGTCGCATCCTGGGGATTTTTTTGGGTTGAGTTGTTCATTTATGATTTCGAGTAACTCGTGTGGTCTGAATACAATTGGATCATACGTAGATGTGTCGATATCTGATGTTGTTGGCAGTGAGATCCCATTTGATGCTGTGTTGGGCTGAAATACATTTTGAAGATGTTCTGCAAATCTCTCGGCTCTTTCTCCTGCCCCCCAGTTGCCTGTGGATGTCCTAATTGGTATTGCAGCTTCTATTGGTGCGGTGAGTGATGAGTGTGCTCTCCAAAGTGGGAACTTGGAGCTCGTTGGGGATAACTGCTCTATGAAATGTTTTTGGGACCTTTCTTTCTTGACGGAGTGCAGCTGTGAGTCTTTGTGTAGCATCTTTTAACCTTTGTTTTGCAGATAGTGATCTGTTGGATTGCCAGTCTCGTCGTGAGCGTCGCTTTGCTTGAACTTTGCTTGAGCTGTTCTATTTCAACGTTCGTGAATCTATGATTGTACGAGGTTTCTTGCGTTTGTGGGGTTGACATGCGAGCTGCTGCGACCAAGACGGATTCAAGAGCGTTTGTGGATAAGATGATATCAGCTTCGGCATTCAATCGTGGATTCAACTCGATGTGCGAACTTACATATTTTTTTTACTTGAGCCAGTTGGTTTTATTCGTTTTTAGTCTGAATGGTTTATCTACCGCAACTGGATGTAGATTTAGTTGGAGGAGTACAGGCGAGTGGTCAGAGGATAGATCTGGTAAGAAGTTGGCGCTTATCAGGTTGCGTGGAAGTTTTTTCGTGACTATCAAGTCTCGCAATTTTCTGGGATCTGTTGGCCAATATGTAGGTGTCCCAGGTGACACACAATGTAGCTTGTTGCTTGGTTTTATTTTTGCGTTGTACAACTGCCTTCCCTTTGTAGTCACCAGTCGAGATCCCCAGTGCGTATGCTTGGCATTAAAGTCTCCTGCTGCTATAAATTGTTTGCTCAGAGAGTTGAAGTAGTCCATGAATTGGGATTTGGATATTGTAAACCGAGGAGGACAGTATACGGCGGCAAGCTTTAGGGAAAGGTGGTCCATCTGTACTTCTATAGATGTAGCTTGCATGTAGTTAGTGGCGAAACTATTATGGAAGCAGAATCCCGGTGCCTCCGTGTGCTTTCCCATCTGGGTGATTCGTGTTGTAGATGAAGTAGTCTCGAATTTGGAAATTTTCTCCACAAACAACGCATACTGGACGAAGCGTGCAGTAAGACCTTGTGTGGCCATATTCCTGACAATTATTACACTGCACCGGCCCATTTCTCTTATGCTGCTCTTCTGCGGTTGTTCTGCGGTGAAGTAGGAACTGGAGAGTAAAAATTGGATGCACTTCATTTTTTTCAGAGGCTTGGATTCAAATGTTAGTAACATTTTTTACATTAAAACCTTTTTCCTTCAGTGCGCCTGTAACTTCGGCTGGTGTTACTTCCGGTTCAATACCTTTAAGTACTACTTGCTGGTCTTTACTGCTTTTTAATTGGTAGGTGTAGAAGTTTTTATTGTTTTCCTTTAAATACTTCGACAAAATTTTTTAATTTACTTCCGTATTAGTCTGTTGACTTTTGTTTCGTGAATATTTCCCTTTGTTAGTGGAATTATGTGGAAATTGTCTGGTCTGATTAGTATTAGAACTTTTCTCTCGAATGTAAATCGGCGGCGGTTTGGGCTTTTTATTGTCCCCCCGAACACATCGGGGGTATTTCATCGGATTTATCTGCCAAAATAGCAAACCTGTTTGCTTCTATGGGCTTCTCTGATGTGGATTGTTTTGAGGTGCCGCGAGTTATTTTGGCAGAATTACCAAGTCTAGAGTTCTGCGGGCTGAGCTTACGTTTTATTTGTATGTACCGATCCAGGTCAGTCTGTACGGCCGAACGGTGTGTAGAGGAGAGCGCGCTGGTGTAAGGCGCTGCATTATTTGCTTGCACAGCAGATTTCGTTGTTGCAGTAGATGGTATTGCGCGAGCAGTCGATACTATTGTAGTTGTTACATAAGTAGCCGTAGCAGTTGCTAGTGACGTCACTGTACTGGTGACCGTGGCTAAGCAGGTTGGCATGAGGAAGGGGTATGAGGTTTTGTCCAACAAGAGCGCTGGAGAGCAAGAGCGCGCCCTGCCCAGGGATATTGGATTAAGTTCATTACTCGGGCTCGGAGTTATTGATCGCGGTTGGGTGGTTTTTGTTGGGTTAGCGGTCGCGTTGTCTTGGGTTGACACGATTGAGTGGTAAGCGTTGTTTCGTTGCAGAGAGAGCCGACGGTCGTTTTGCTGACGTTGGAGCACCGTATGAGTGTCGAATTCACTCATAGCTTAATGTTTTGGATTTTCTTCTTATTTATTTACACAAAATGTATGAAATTCATCGCACTAAGCGTCTTTTCGCCCACTGTGTGTTGTTTATAGCTTGCACTGCTTTTATTTAAATTACTTGTTGACGATAAGAAGATAGGAAAAAAAAGAAAAACAAACACGTCTGCACTCGCCGACGATCCAATTCTTCCTGAAATTTTGAAATGAAGGGATGTTTCTACGTACCAGTGGTCGGGGAAAGAGTGTTTCTCTAGAACCTTCCAAAGGGTTACATGGCTAACAGATGTTTCGATACAAGCGTGAGATCAATGGATTCCTTGCGATTTGAAATGACGAAAGTGGTATCATCCCCTTATTGCAGAGGAAAAGGTTTGACTTAAGAATAAAGTTAAAAAGAGACTCACCGCGGTCGTTTGTGTTTGAACTCGCCCGGCCTCTCATAGGCCATGTACCACGACAGTAACCGGATAGGAGTCGTTTGCGACTCCAAGGTGGCTGCGGCATTGTCTTCGTTGCTGTAATTATTAAGCAAAAATATGCTAAGGTGCTTTTTAGCTAGAATGCAGGCTCTAATTTTACCTTCAGTTTTAGCTACTAATACCTTATACTCCTTGTTCGCTACTCCAGAAACCCAACCTCCTGCTATCCATGCTTCCTGGACTAGGACTATGTCAGCTCCATAAGGACATCTGACAGGTCAACCTCCACCGTTGTGATCTCCTCATTGTCTTCGGAGTGGTATTCATCGATGACTCGACTAGCAGCCATCCTGCGCAGCACCGACGCATCCGTGCTATAGCCGTACTCGATATCTGGGGCCTTTAACTCTGAGGCCAGTTCCTCCTGAGTTGTGGCCTATTTCGCTCCCTCGCCCGAGTCCGACTTGTATACCTTTATGGTTACGGAGCTGAAGCTGAAATTTAGATGCCATAGCAGCCTCTATGGGAGCTAGACTTTCCTTATTTATAATAAGAACAGCCTGGTTCGTCGGTCCTTCCATCTCTTCCACACTCTTTGCCACACGCCAGTCTGTCGTGGGAAGGTGTGAGTTACACCTCTGCAACATTGTAAGGATCTGGCTTGGCTCCTTTACAGAGGGCGGGATCCAGATCCTTGCTCCGGGCCTACACGGGACTTCTTGCCAGCTCAATGCAACAAGCTTGGCGCCCTCATAGACCTTGACGCTGCCCTGGAACCACCCCACGTCTTTACAGATACTAGAGGGCCCTGGTTCCCTGGTCAGGAGCTCAAAGCATTTTGCTGCTCAACTTATCCCTTGGGACTTTACCGTCGGGGTTACGTCGTTAACCGAGAGATGGATGCGGCTTATCGCGATTTCCGTTTTGGCTTTGTGTGCAGCCGCTTCGCCATTGATCCTCCCGTCATGTCGTGGGATGTTTCCCTCTTGGGCTGTGCTTTTGGCTCCTGTTTTGGACCTGGGGGTCTCGGCGTCATGCCATATTCTTGAAGGAGTCCTTTGGCCCATTCCACCTTCTAGAGACCCTCTTCGACGATTTTCACCGATTTGGCTCTACCGTGGCTGCAAAAAATCTACCTTGCAGTTCTCTTCTCGGCGTAAATATATTTATTTTGGCCAAATTTTCCAGCCTCTTTGAGTTCACTGCCCTTTACCGCACCTGCAGGAGGCATCATGAGCCACTTGGGTGGCTTGCCGTTGGCCGCCCCGGTCTTAGGGCGTGCCCTGCCTGGACCCTGCCTGGCTTGCTTGGCCGGATGGGTGGGCTCACCCGCCATCTGCGCCGTTTTCGATTTTAGGTCAGATTCACTCGCCATTGCCAGAGCTGTGGGGAGAGATCCCGACTCCTTGATTTTTTTTGTGTTGTCCATGTTAAAATTCTCCATACTTTGGTTCCTCGAGTGGCGGAGATCCCATGGCTTCCGGTTGGATCACTTTTTTGAGTCGTTCATAAAGCCGAATAAAGATTTTGCTGCTTTAGCGAAGAAAGCTTTGGGTGTAGTTTTGCTATGGCTGGTTAAATTTGTATAAAGTTCTCGGTTGTTAGCAGTGTGGTTTTCTTCACAGTTCCCTTTTTTTTGGTACTTGACAGTTTGTGCATTGTATTTGACCATTCCGCTTGTGGAGTCATTTTACTGGGATCCGTTAGTGCATCAAATATTTCTTTAGGCTTCGGGTGGAGAGCGGGAGAAAACTGCCTGCTCTGCCCTCAGCAGTTCCTTAGTAAATGTGCAATCAGGCTCAGGTTATTTTTGTTTTTACTTGCATATGTAATTCATTATGCAAAATTACGGGGGAGCAAGAACGCTCCGGTTGCACTTAAAGGGGGAACATTTAAAAATAACCGTTATTTTTGCTTTTTCAGGGAGGCACACTCTGAGGAAGTCTTACTTTCACTTATTTTTGGATTTCTATAGTTAGCATGTTTTGGTTTAAATTATTGGTAGTTTACTCAGCTAATCACCAACATTTTTAAGGTAAATACATAACGAGAATACAAATACGTCCACACACGACAGATGTTTTGAACTGGAGATTAAGTTAATCGGAGAATGACTAAATAAAATCAAAAAAGAACGGCTCAGATCGAGTTTCACGACCATATGATACCCGAGACTCATATGATAAGTCATATGACTCATATGATAAGTCATATGACTCATATGATACCCGGAAATATGTCATTTTTGAGGCGGTACTGCACTTTTTTCACTCATGATCTTCATGTGAGATCCACGCGATCACCACGCAGACATGACTATATCGGCTGTTAACATACATTCAAACGACTATATTGAGCCCTTACACTCTTCAAGCACCGGGAATAATTAAATGCGTGGTGGCGCCACCTTTAGGAGCTATTTTTTTCCTAGTATAAAGCTATCACCTCCCTTTAATAATTTCATATTAACCGTCATCTGTGTGTTAAAAACCTTTGCTAAAAATAAATGAAAAAAAAATAAATAGCAGAAACGTTTATCGTAAATTAAATAAAATGTCTCCACCAGACCCAATTTAGTGTATTAAAATTAATTTACTTTCACCCTAATTTCTCCAACCAAACAACTTTTGGGAAAAGTTTGGACAAAAATCTTCTAATTGAAACAATAGTTTTCGATTAGTATGTGGCAACCCTAAGTGCTTGCCATAGCACAATCGAACTCGATCGCATCGACAGCCTCATCCGCAGCTAGCTACGCTTTTTATAGTGAATAAACGAACATTAAATTGGTGACCCCGACGTGATCACTATATAGACGCGTTCTGGCAGGAATAACTGCAGACGACACGAAATTCATTACACGACGATCCTGGCGTCAATCGTGGCGCCACCGGTACTGGCCCGAATTTCCGACGCCATCGTCAACCAACCAGGCACAGGCAAGTACGAAAACTTAAAGTCATGCATTTTGGAACGCTTCTGCGAAAGCGAGCAGAAGCAAATCCAGAAGTTGATTTCGGAGATTGACCTTGGTGACAAGCGCCCCACACAACTGCTCAACGAGTTAAACGCACTTACCGCAAACAAAGTTGACGAAACTTTTTTAAAATCACTGTGGCTGCAGTGCCTATCAACACAAGTGCACGCGATCTTGCAAGCATCGGACGCCTGCCTAGCAGATTTAGCTAAGTTGGCAGACAAAGTCATGGAAGTCGGCGATTGTCATCATATACGCACCGTTGACGCCAAATCGGCACCACCCAGCAGCACCGTTTTCGACGAACGTGTAGACCGCATCGAGCAAAAAATCAACGCGCTGTTCAAAAACCGTTACCGCAAGAACAGTTCATCCACATTAACGGATCGCAACAGCGTCCCGACTTCAGCCTTGTGTTGGTACCACAGCAAATTTGGCAACGCCGCCAAGAAATGTCGCCAACCGTGCTCGTTTTCATCCGAACCAAAAAAAATAAAACATTCTTCGGATTCGGCGGACAAATTCGAAGAGGACCACAACACAATTGCCCGCCTCGCCATCAAGGACAATTACTTCAAAACCCAATTTCTCATTGACACCGGCGCCAACATTTCAGTGATGCCAACCTGCAGATTCGCAAAAACTATGCTCACTCCAAAACTTCTTTTCGCCGCCAATGGTACAAAGATACAAACCTATGGAGAAAAACGCATAACATTGTCGCTGGGATTGGGACGAAACTTCGTTTGTACTTTCGTATTAGCTGACTTCAACTGCGCTATCATTGGAGCCGATTTCCTTCAACATTTCGACTTACTCGTCGATATGAATCGACGCAAACTCATCGATCAAGCTACGCTGCATGAATCAACATGTCACGCGCCTCAACGTAAAATCAACGCGATTTTAGCCTACGACACGAGCAACCAATACGCTAGGTTGCTTCACGAATACCGCGATCTCGCAACGATCAACTCGAACCGGCTGCCAGCAGAGTCCGAAGTAACACACTTCATCTCGACCAACGGCCCACGCCCGACGACTAGCGCCCGACAAACTCGAAGCCGCTCAAACTGAGTTCTCCTACCTCATCGAAAAAGGAATATGTCGCCCCTCAAAAATCTACTGGTCCAGTCCATTACACCTGGTAAAGAAAACAAACGGAGAGTGGCGACCGTGCGGCGAATACCGAGCACTAAACAACGTAACAGTGCCGGATCGATACCCTATTCCGTACATACTGGATGTAACAAGCAAGCAACACGGTAAAAAGATATTTTCAAAAATCGACCTGCAAAAAGCATATCACCAGATCCCTGTCGAACCGCAAGATATTCCCAAAACAGCAATTATCACATCTTTTGGGCTATTCGGATTCTTGTTCATGACATTCGGCTTGCGCAACGCAGCGTGAACTTTTCAGCGTCACATAAACAACGTAATGCAGGATCTCGACTTTGCTTTCGCATACATTGACGACATTCTGATCGCTTGAGAATCCGAGGAGCAGCACCTTGACCACCTTCGAAAGGCACATCTCACCGTGAACTTCGAGAAGTGACAATTCGGTAAATCACAACTCACGTTCCTGGGACATGACATCACAGCACGGCTAGAAACCATCTGAAGCCAAAGTGGAAGCCATCCGCCACTTTAAAAAACCGCTTATTGCTAAAGATTTGAAAAAGTTTCTGGGTATCCGTTGGGTTTCCGTTTATCCCACGAGCTGTGGATAACCAGCACATACTCCAGACGCTAATCCAAGGCAATAAAAAGAACGAAAAAACCCCCATACTCTGGTCTACAGAAGCCGACCACGAATTCGACGCCTGCAAGAACGAGCTTGCAAACGCTACGTTGCTGTACTAAATGGCACCTTACTCACAATTAACACTAACCACCGATGCCTCCGATGACGCCAGGGGTGCCGTGTTACATCAGATTGTCAACGAGCAGACGCAACCACTGGGTTTCTTCTCCAAGAAATTCACACCGACGCAAAAGAAGTACAGCACCTACGATAGAGAACTGACTGCCATCTATCAGGCCATTTTGCACTTCAAGTTCGCATTGGAGGCATAAACTTTATAATTTTCACCGACCACAAGCCGCTGATGTACGCTTTCAATCAAAACAGCAAAACAGCCAACTGGATTTCATCAGCCAATTCAGTACCGATATCCGGCACATCACAGGAGAGGAAAACAACGTGGCTGATCTTCTCTCACGCATCGAAGCCATCAAACACATCGACTTCGACGAGATGGCACTGGAACAGGAAAACGACGACGAACTACAATCGCTACTCAATTCTGATCCAGAAAATACCATCTCACTAACCAAATTATCCCTTTCAGGCTCAAACAAGCAATTGTATTGCCACGTCGCCAATAACCAGATACGCCCGTTCGTGCCCAGATGTCTACGCCAAACCGTGGTTCAAGCATTCGCTGAGCCATCCAGGAGTTAAGGCGACGAATAAATTGGCGAAGGATGTGGCCAAAATCGTACGCTCTTGCATCCCGTGTCAAAAAGCTAAAATCCAACGACACACAAAATCGCCACTGGGAGAGTATGCCGCCAGCGACACCCGTTTCGAGCACATCAACATCGACATCGTTGGACCACTGCCATCATCGAACGGATACCGATACTGCCTCACGTGTATCGATAGCTTCTCAAGATGGCCCGCAGCAATCCCCTTAGTCGACATAACAGCACAATCTGTGGCCAACGCACTGATTTCGGGCTGGTTCGCTTTGTACGGAATCCTTCTCCAACAATTTGGCCGACAATTTGGGTCCACACTATTCCAAGAGCTCGCCAAAATTTGCGGTTTTAAGCACCTGCGCACGACGGCGTACCACCCACAAGCCAACGGAATGATCGAACGCTGGCACAGAACATTAAAAGCTGCCTTAAAATACGCCGATGCTATTAACTGGAGCAGTTCCCTTCACTTAATCCTCCTAGGCCTACGTACAATAGTTAAAAGCGACATCGGGCTGAGCCCAGCTGAAATGGATTATGGCACCGCTCTACGTGTCCCTGGCGGATTTTTTACACCAAACACACAAAAACATACCGAGTCTGAGTTCGCCGAGGCTCATTAAAAAACCATATCTCAGCTACCAACCACACAGCAAGAATTTGTGCACCCGGATTTAAACCATTGTACCCACGTCTTCGTCAGAGTGTTGTAATAATTCCAGTGAATATCCATGTAATAGTTAGAGTGAATATCCTTGTAATAGTTAGAGTGAATATCTTCTTTATTATTAGAGAGCGATAAGTCGTGTCGCTACTCTGGGTTTTTCCATTCTGATTCTTTTCGTACAATTTCACTCATTCTAAACCTTTCATAAAAAGGCTGCGCTGCTGCAGAGGGCAGCGGCCGAGTGACGGAAATATATATTACTTATATATACGCGCTAATGAGGGAAGTAATGGTATGCATGCATATGTTTATGTTATTCGTATGTTAGTATGTAACATATCCGCAAGGTGGCTGATCCTATTACACTTTAGCTGAAGCAAAGTGTTTCCGTATTTATTGGATCAAAGTATCACAATTTATTCGTTAATATTTATTGTACATTGATCATTGCCTATAAGCATATGCATCAGACCCCCCCGGAAGCAAATTACGAGGATCCATTCGAAGTGTTAGCAAAACACGACAAGTACATTACGCGCAAAGGACATACAAAGGACAACAAGATTTCCATCGATAGACTTAAACCAGCATACATCTTCCAAAACGAAACAACTCCGACTCAAGAAAAAACGACAGCGCCAACTGCCCAGCCAACCGAGCAGTCGTCAAGATCAGGACGACGAGTCAGATTCCCAGCAAAGTATCTTTCCTAACTGAACTCTAGGAGGGGGGTACTGTGGCAACCCTAAGTGCTTACCATAGCACAATCGAACTTGATATCTCACGAGAGTATCGATATCGCTGGAGGCCATCTCTAGAAACACAACATTTTCTGCGCCTCACGACATCGACAGCCTCATCCGCAGCTAGCTACGCTTTTGGTATTTTTCATTAGTTCTAAGCAAATATATAGTGAATAAACGAACATTAAAAGTATATAATTCATTCAGATCGGACGCATACAGAAAATTTTTAATTATTCGGCTATATATTAAGTTTAAGGCTATATAATTTATGTTTCATATTTCAAATTTCAATGAAAAATTTACGTTTTATGAGCAAAAAAGCAAGCTCTAGTGCTACTGAACAACGACCAGAAGAAGTTAAAAGATAAACGACAAAGAGTCGCTCAATCTGATTAAGATACCAATGATAACTGTATTCTATTTCAAACCCTCAAAGAATAAAATCTGATTTAAGAAAACCAAAAAATCACTATGCTTTGCTTTCCATTGCTGAAATGTAAAACTAAAACAAAAAACAATGTATTGAATGAGGCTTGATACATTCAGATTAGCAAGAATAAGTTAAGTGTAAGTTGAATACTGTGTAAGAAAAATACTCTTTAAGATTTTCTTACAAAAGAACAACAAGAAGCACAACCAGCCAAGATCCTTCACATTTAACTTACTATTGTAACATATATAATTTAAATATTGCCTCCATAAGAGGATTTATATATTACATATGTTGCAGCACCGTTGTTTTCGGACATCGTAATAGCACAGCGAGTTTCGGTTTTGCACACATGACGACCAATTTGCAAGTGTCACTGCCTGCGTCGTCCCTTCTTCTTTCTATCCTTACCACTGAACCACACTCGGCGACAGCGACACTACACTGTCGTCCTGCTAAAACGACATTTCTTAAAGCGACAACACACACACAGAACCAATCACAGTGCAATTAATGACTGTGCAATATTCCTATAAGGATGACATTAGCATACCCATATACTCATACCAACTTCCACACATTCTTAGTGTGTGCCGACACGGCCATCCTGACCATTACACTACCTCGTGCAATTTTTTCCAAAAATGTTTTGTTACCATTAAATCAACTTATAACAGTTTATTTAAATATAACTTCTCATTTCTCATCTAACGTTATAATTTTCATTACAAATTACATCTTCATATTTCTCTAATTTCTTTCTTAACTAATACAAATTCTTTTCTTTGACATAGCTCATTATTACATTACACAGTGTTACAAAAATGACAAAAGTGAATGAACTTTTGAAGTGACATAGTAGGAATTGTTCATTGGGTCGAGTATATCACAAAACCATTTTTGAAATATTTCTAACACCCTCAAAATCTTGATTTATGGTTAAAAACCCGTTTTTCGGGACTTGTTTGCGCTTAAAAATTCCTGAACGCGTTTTTTCCAACCGATTTCCAAATTGGTGGTGTTTTTTAATAGTGAAATGTTGTAGCTTTTGAAAAAAAAATATGTCTTCGATTTTGTTAAACAAAAAGAACAAAATTTTTACACCTGAAACTGAAGTTTTCGACTTTTGTTCGTGTTTTTCGGATTTTGATGCCAGTTTTTCGGTACAACTTACAAAAATTCTGTCATTTTTGCCACATATCAATGTTGTCTCATTCATTCTGAATAAAACGAGATAAATATCATCTAAAAATTATGAAAATTGGTGAAGTTATAACGCTTTTCCCCAAAAAAGTCAACTGAACCTAGCGAGCGCTTTCAACAGTGTCCTTTTCATTACTGTCTCTTTCAACGGTTTCTCTTTACATGATATCAATACTGTCTCTTTCAACAGTGTCTTTTTCATTACTGTCTCTTTCAACGGTTTCTGTTACAATTTTTTCATTACTTAAATCCTTAAAACAACTTTCAAATTCAACTGGTATTTGTCCATCTGGCATTTTTCTTAGCTTATTTATATTTTCTATTATTTTTCAAAGACCTGTATATATATTTACAATACATATTTACAATAAACTTTGGACTTAACTTTTTTTGATGCCTCTCTTCATTTTTTAATAATACGAAATCTCCAACCTTACATCCAACAACTTTAGTCTGGTTTTTATTAAATTGCTCCTTTTTATATGCTGCTGCAGCTAAAATATTTTGACCCGCTCGTGCTCTCACTTCAGCCAAGTCGAGCTCTTCTACCATATCGCAGGGTGGAAGCAATCCCAATGGGCGGTCAACTTTACCTATGAACAATTCTAAAGGGCTTGCCTTTGTCACTCGTCTAACCGTACAGTTCAAAGCTAATTAATTTTCTCATTAGGCATCTTGCCAAGATCGATTGCTAGTTTTAACGGCAGTTAATAAGTTCTTTAAGGTGCTCATAATGCGTTTAACTTGAAAATTTGCTCTAACTGCACCTGTCGCAATCAAATGCAATTTAATTTTTAGTATTGGATGAAGACTTACTTGAACTTTACCCGAAGAAGTTCTCAACAAACTTCCGAATATACTTGGACATGTTATCGAACCAATAATAGTCATAGGCCTTATCTAAGGTGTTCTCCCATCCCAAATGCATGATGGATCTGATTTATTACGGACCATCTAAATAATCGAGGAACAATTGATAAAGATCGAGTTCTACCATTTCGCTGAATTTTTCGATATAATATTCCTGCTTTCAATTCGTAAGTTTTAGTAATGTCCTCAGCAAGAGAATTTTCTTTCAATTTATTTACAATATCCTAATTTCTTCATGTTCCGATTTCCAAACAAAATCATTCTTCTCTGAAGTCAAAAGGTTCAATGGTTTCATAAAATAGGAAAATCCTTGCATGAATTGCCTGAAATAAGACGTTTATCCAATAAATTGGTGTAAAGCAGAAACTGACTGAGGAGGTGGCAAGGTAGTTCACGCTGTAACTTTAAGCGAATTCGGACGTATTTCACCTGCACTCACTTCATATCCTAGATATTGAACTGTTGACTTAAGGAAAGAACATTTTTTTATATTGAATGAGAATCCAAAGTTCGTGAGATAGTCAAAAGTAATTTGCAACCTTTCCAAAGCCTCACTTTTTGTTGCAGCAGCCACCATTACGTCATCCAAATAAACGACAACAAACGTATTTGCAAGGTCTCCAAGTGCTTGCATGACTGTGCGTTGAAATACTGAAGGTGTTTCTGAGACCAAAATGCATTGCCAAAAATCCATATTGCCCGTCTGAAGTGATAAATGCTGTACATTCTACCGATTCTTTGTGCATGGGAATTTGGTAATACCCACTCGCCATGTCTAAACATGTAAAATATTTTGCTCCATAAAGTCTGGCTATATGGTACGATATGAGGGGTAAAGGATATCTATCTGCAACTGTATTAGAATTTAATTCACGGCAATCAACACACAAACGATAAGTGCCGTCATTTTTGTTAACTAACATTATGGGACTTGCGTATGGTGAGAAACTTGACTGTATAATTTTACATTGTAATAATTCATTAATCTTGTCTCGTACCAATTCTCTTTCATCTGGGCTAAGCCGATATGGTCTTCTTTGAACAATTTTTCTTGGATCTACTAATTTAATTTTTATTTCACCCGAACTAACTCTAGTCAAAGGAATTTCATTAATAAAAGATTTTTAATATTTTTCCAACAAATCTTTTAATTTATCTTTATCTTCCCCCACAAGATCAGTATTTAATTCACTAAATTTTTCATAATTTTAACAATAGTTTGCAGTTTTTGATCTAATAATTTCGAATTTTTCTGGTGATATTATAACATTGTGTTTCCATTAGCCAGTGACCCGTGATAACTCTCAAAGCTCTGCTGATGCCATCCTAAGTAGTTGTGATGTTCTTTGGTTTGATATTTTGTGCCAGAGTTGGCGGGGCAGCCGGCAATTGGGAACGGATTCCCAGCTAAGCTGGTTTTCCTTTTTTTTGGCTGCTCTAAGTTGGGGCTTGTAAAGGGGCTATAGGAACACCGGTTACCTCTAGTACTCCAAGGAGCGGTGCCTTTATGCGCAAATACAGTTGCTAGAAATGTCCTTGTGACCTAGGGACCCAGATGAGGCTTATGTTATACTGGTCTGCCATCTCGTGGAGAGTTGATCTGCAGTCTGATAATGTTTTGGAGGGAGTTGCTGGTGACCGAGTTGATCAATTTTATAACCGCTTGGCTATCACTGTATATATTGACTACTCTTAGTGTAGAGTTATGTGTGTTTAGGTAATTTAGTGCTTCCCTTATAGCTATCAGTACAGCTTGAAATACTCTGCAGTGATTGAGTAGTCTAAAAGAGGCTCTGATGCCTAGTGGTTCGGAGTATTTTCCTCCTCCTACTCTATTGTTTAGTTTGGAGCAGTCAGTATAGAAGCTTAGTGTGTTCTCTGGGACTGGAAATTGATCCTCCTCTCTATCTGGAATGATGGTCCGGAAGGGTGTTTGTTGGTACTCCCTGGGAGTACAGTAGTCTGTACTGCTGGGAATGAGAGTGTCGTTTAGTAAAATGGGGGTGTGACCCATGTTAAGGTGGCTCCATTGCTGATGCTTAGGGCTGCTGCTCGCTGGATTATTTCCAGCTTTTTGACTACGTTCTTCTTTTTCAGGGCTGGCCACCATACCAGTACTCCAAACAGTAGTGTGCTTATTATATTGGGGGACTTGCCCCACTTGATTGCTATGGCATTTTTGTATGTGAAGAGGGCTAGTGCAGCCTTTTTGGAGTTCCAATTTAGCTTCCTATCCAAAAGTAGCCCTATATATTTGGCACTATCGTTGAAGGAGAGCCTTTTGTTGTTTAGTCTTGGCTCCTCATCCCAGGGGCGGGAATTTGTATTTCCTGCTGAAAAGAACTAACTCTGTTTTCTGAGCATTTACTCACAAGCCATTTCTACTTGTCCATTCGGCTAGGGTTTGCAATTTTGCGCTCAAAAGATCCAAGATCATCTATGGGTATTTGCCTTCTTAAAAAAGGCTTTCTCTAGTTAGGGTGGGGTTTAGCGTTGATCTTAGGTATAGGCCCATGACTCTTTCTAGCGTTTTTAGCAGAAAGGATGATTGACTGATTGGTCTGAAATCTTTTGGGGTCGTATGCGATGGCTTGCCCGCTTTGGGTATGAAAACGATTCGCTATTTGTGCGACTGTTGTGGCATTTTGCCTAGTGTATGAGATCTGTCAACAATATTTAGGAGCAAATTTGTGGCAATGTCTCTTGCTTGTTGGATTTGTGCAGCTATTATCTCGTCTAGACCGGCCGATTTATAAGGCTTAAAATTGTGTATTGTCAAGTATAGAGTTTTCTCAATATTCATTTTGAAGTTTATGGGAGGGGTATTTGTATTTGGCAGCACGTCCGCTTCCGAGGTGCAACCTGGAAAATGGGTTTCCTCACTTGTATTGGTCTAAGTGCCATCAACTTAGAACTTAGAGTTGTGGCCGATTGGGATAAAATTTTCTAAAGCCTCGCAGCTGGGGCTGTGTTTTCAATGTCCGAGCAGAAGAAGTTTCATAGGAAGCGCTTTGCCTTTTAAAGGATGCCCTTTTTACAGGAGGTCAAAGAGACCTTGTATTCAGTATCTCCTCTTTTCCAGAATTAGCCCTATTGAACAGGAGCTTACCGTCTGGAGGATTGCTAGCTCTGTAGACCACCAGGGTGGCCGATTTCGCTTTTTTGGCCAATTTCTTGGATATGCTCTTCTGAGGGCATTGTGACAGACTTAAATGAATTATTGCGCCGGAGTGGAAACCATGGCTTTCCAAGGTTTAAGGATAGTCAGGTGGCTTTGGTGCAATGGTGTTTGAGAGGATTTAGTCCTAAAGTTGGATGAGAAGCCGTCAAGTGCCTTAAGTGCAGCTTGACTGTCCCAAAAGATACATATGAGATCCTGGTGCTCATTTGATTGCTATTTCTTCAGCCTGGAACACATTGCAGTGGTCGGAGAGTCCGAAGGACTCATAGAAACACAGTCGCTCACAAAAGAAACCGACTCCCTTAGTTTAAAGTCTGGCATGAAGTGGTGCATGTCCAGCCTGATATGACAGCCTGAGATACCGATTTTTTAGTTTCTTTCTATCTATATACTTTCAATTGCTTTTAAAAATTTAGACGCGCTTTTTTAAACGAACGATTTTTTAAAAAATTCTGTTTTTTTTAAGCCTCTGAAACCATCCTGCCTTCTTAAGGCCACTGCCTTGCGGCAGGTATAGTGCGAAATTGCCGCTTTGATAGCCCTTTCTGTTGTATTGAGCTTCCAGTCCAGTTTCCTATCTGTGTGATGCCTAGGTACTTCGCACTATCACTTAGGTTAGAGATTCCCCTAGGAGCTTCGGAAGCTTCAGATTAGGTATTTTGTAATTCTTAGTAAACAGCTTCTCTGTCATTAGGACGCCAAGCGTTTGCGGTAATTTCCCTACAAAGGCGATAGCAACATCGTCCGCGTAAGCAATGATTTTGCAGCTGCCACCCTCTAAGGATCGCAGTAGGTTGTCAACCGCCACGTTCCAGAGTCAATGGGAGAGTACACCTTGCGAGGTGCCTCTCTTGACGTATCTTCAAATAGACGATCCTCCAAGAGTCGCCTCGACACCACTGTTTAACAGGATATGCCATATTAGGTGAACAGATCGATCGTCTATTCCAAGTCCTGTCAGTCCATCGATGATTGAGCATGGCAGGATGTTGTTGAAGGCACCTTAAATGTCTAAAATGTCTGTAGGGCTGTGGCTCGGCCCTTCCTATAGAAATTCTGTAAGTCTGGTATATCATTTGTGTTTATGGTAAGGTGGAGATGAAAACTTAAGAGCCTCACCATTGTCTTAAGAAGGAAGGACAAAAGGCTTATAAGTCTATAATCCCTGGGGGTGAAGTGAGAGGCTTTCTCTGCCTTGGGTATAAAAATACCCTTCGTACGCAGCCACGCTTTTGGCAGAATGCATCTCAGCGTTGCATTAAATTGTTGGACAGGTTACGTTGGATAGCCTTCCGGTTGTTGACCCTCTTCTGGATCAACTAGCTGTTTCAATCCAGAGCATTCTGGGCCCTTTCACCATCATTGCATCGTATATCCCATCAAATCGAGAATTCAGTATCTATCCTGCGCATATAGAAAACATCGCCAGTGTCTGTGCTAGAAGACTCTAGCGCTCTGATGGTAGCTGGCGACTTTAAACTGAAGCTATTTTTGGTCTAGGGTCCGGAGTCTCTCTGTTACTCAATGTTTACCAATCCCTGTCTGTTTCTACGCAAATTAGGCTCTCACTTTTAAAGCTATCAAGTTGAAACTTTGCCCACATATTTCTTTTGTTTGCAGGCAGTATATAAGCCGGGATCGGTCGACTATATCCTATAGCTGCCATATAACTAATCGATCGGAAAAGGCACAACCTTGCTAACTTTAAAGATGCTTTATTTTTCCAACATTGTTATTAGAAAATTGATTTGATGGTGAAATTCTCATAGGGATCGGACAACTACATATATTCGACCCGATATATATAAAATAATATAAGCTTCCACTTAACTGTAATGGTCGGCTCCGACCGAAGGTAGCTTTCCTTTTTTTTTAATGATTTATCGAAAATTTATAATCTAATATTTTTTAATAGTGTCGTAATTAGTAAATAATTATGCCATGTACCATTAAGCTCGTGTGATATGCACCATAAGCCATTGTTAATACATATTGAATTTTATAGTTTTGTGCCTTCTGCTTCACCTATTTCTTATTATCACTTAAATAAGTCTAACCTTTCACTTATTAATGTCGCTATTGCATGTTTTGATTGGGTTTCTCTTTTTCGGATGGCTCGATTGATAAGTGTTATACTAAGATTTGAATGACTCTGTTCAATATTATTGTCAATAATGCCTCTGTTAGACTAGGAAGATCATATATAAAATAGAAGGAACAAAATTTATAAGCTACTAGCTGACCCGGCAGACTTCGCACTGCCAGCTGTTGTTTTTTTCTTCTTTTCTTAACAAAACTTCTTTTGTGACTTTTTCTTGAAACTTCTTTTGTGATAAAATTTAAAATTTTTCAAACTTAAAAATATTATCTGATACAGTAAGAACTGAAGATAGCTAAAGTAAAGTTTCGTGGAGCTGACCAAATAAATTAAAATACAGTACTAATTACAATTTGTGACTCTGAAATTTTTTCGCGATTCACTTTTGTTTAATTTCGAAACGCGACATTAGATCCCCCAAAGCGCACGCGACGAATAATTTGATTGGATTTGAACTTTGGTGTGCGGGAAAAAATTTAAAATTGACCCTTTTTCGTTAGAAACACACCTAAATTGCTTTAAATTATAATCACATTGACTGATTATAATTTAATATGAACTGTATTGAATAGCAATAGATAAATAATAATCATTTTTAATCCCAGAAACTAAAGAGCGTAAAGGAGCTGGTGGTGGGACCATTTGTGGCAATTTTATTTTGCCTTTAGCACAACATAATCCAGTAAATTCACCAGTGTACTTTAACGCCTTACAATATTTACAAACTGTTTTCATTTCCGCAATTGTTACTGTTTTGTCGGCACATATTGCCGGATCATAGTGGAATGCAGCTCGTTCAAGAATCACAGAAGCACTGCGTCTGCGGCTTCGCTCATTTTCATTATGTCTAGCTTGCTGTTGTTGTGTTTGATGTACACGAACTCGTTGCATTCTAAGCTAATCTCCTACATTGTCACTCACTAAAGAACGCTATTCTGACATAGCAATACGACTATTTTCTTCTTTCTGTCTCTGGTCATCAGTGCGGCTAGCACGTGAGGTAGCTCTTCGCACATTTAATTGACTACGACGACCTAAGCTTCTCCTCGGCATCGTAAATTGTAATTAATCAAATTAAGAAAATTTCCCGCGAAATTTGAGAAGTAATAAAATTTCAAATAAAAATTTTTTTCAATTTTTTTCACAATTTTTCAGTGAACACAATATCGGTTTGTCACATAAAATTAACTGAGCAGAGAACAATGAGTAGCTGTCAAACAATGTATCACATACCGGCGCCTACTATTATTGTAGTCTCCATTTTGTTTAAAAAACGTTTGTATGGGAAATAGAAAAATGCTGTTTATGGATTTTCCCGGCAATCATTGCCGGTTGATCGTAGAAGGGTGAAAATTGAGGATTGTATGCATTTTTGTATGTTGTATCATAAAAAAAGATAAATTAAAAATTTTGTCTAAAAAATAAAAATAAAAATTTAGGGGTGGACTACCCCTAACATTTAGGGGGATGAAAAATAGATGTTAGCCGACTCTCATAGATACCGGATAAGCACAAAAAATTTCATCAAAATCGGTCAAGCCGTTTCGGAGGAGTATGGCAACGAAAACTGTGACACGAGAATTTTATATATTAGATAAACAAAGAGCCGGTGAGATATACCGGCAATACAAGCGGAAACTTGAATTCCTCAATAAATTTCTGTATAACCAATATATTTCCGATGTCGAACCTGGCTTCAGATCCAACCCTAAAGCGTTTTGGCGGTTTGTGAATAGTAAAAAATCATTCTCAGACATACTTTCTTCCATGTTTTATGGAGGTTTGGCAGTGAACTCTGATAAAGGCATCTCAGAACTTTTTGCTAATTATTTTACCTCAAGCCTGGAGCCGAAGGACTCTTGGGATGAGCAGAAGTTCTTCAGAAAATTGTGCCTCTTCTTGAGGTTTGAAGCTTGGACATATTAGAGAAACTTGCCCATGCAACCCTCTTTGCCTTTCGCAATTCCTTGTTATACCGCCTAAGTTCAGCTCTGTAAGTCTCACATGCCTCGTCTGTGTTAATACTATAGGCGAAGTTAAAGGCCCTCCGTGCATTTTTCTTAAAAGGCGCTAGCGCTGAGGCCCACCAAAGTGACTTTTTGATCTGCTGCTACTCATTCTTTATTTGGGACAGATACTGGGATTGATACTTGCCTTAGGATCTATCTAATATCTTTTTATAGAGCTCCCAGCTTGCCTTCCTAGTATTGGGTACTGCTAGCTTAGTGAATTTTTCCAAATTCACCTCTATCTCAACAAGGTGGTCTGAAAAGGAGTGTTTGTCTAGGACCCTCCAGCTAGTGACTGCGTTAGCCAGGGAGTACAAGAAAGAAGAAATGTCAAGGACTTCTCTCCTGTTCTTGACGATAAAGGTGAGCTCTGAGCCTTTGTTACTCGTTTAGAGCTTAGAACTGGGGATAAACTCGAAAATGGACTCACCCTTCCCATTTGTGTCAGTGCTTCCCCATTGAAGGTGATGAGCGTTGGCATCGCATCCTATTAAAATGCTGAACTTCCTCCTTTAGCTATCTACCACAATCCGCCTGAGCAGTATGTGCGGGGGAGGTCCAACATGGCCGTGGCCCATATACGCTGAGCATATTCTAACAGGCGGCCCGCCTGGGCCATCTATAGCTGCGGCTAAGTGGTCTTCGTGTCTCAAATTTGGTAGCAAGAAGTTAATAAGGCTCTTTTTTTTTGAGAATGCATTCTCGCTATTTACCTGCTACATCGAATGTACAAAGCCTGAAATCCGACGCCACCAAACCAAGAATTCTGTCTCCATGGATCCGTGGATGGAGACAGGAGAGCAACGGCTGCTTCATTACTGTGGTGGAGATTGATGAGAGCCTAGCAGTGACTTCTCCTTCATTCCGACGGCTCCAAGAGCTTTGGCCAAGTCACTCTCCTCCGAGGTGTACCCTTCCAGAATGTCCTCTTCTACATCCGACATTCCTTTAGGGCGCCCCTCTTCGGTCGGTTTCTCAAAGTCTGGCTATTGAACGTATATCTCCAAGTTGCCTCCCGACTTGCTTCTTGCATTCTACTTGTGGATCCTCACTGCTCAAGCTCGAAACCGTATTTAATAAGATTACCGGCACACTCCAGGATCTTCATGGTTTCCTCGTTTAGTGTGAGGACCATAGGGCAACACCACTGCTTCATCCATTTTGGCGATCATCCAGTCTGCCATCCAACAAGGCCAGAATTGAAGTTGGGTCTGCCGGCTTCTCTGTCAGCTATACGCGGGTTCTCGGTTTGCCAGGGATCTTGTCCCGGTCTACCGCCCCCAATATGGCTCCTGGATAAACCTCTCCCAGAGACGCAATCATGCGCTTATACAGGCTTACTGACCCACTGACTACTACCCTGGTACCACCCTGCGTCTTCGCAAATTTTTGGACGTCCTTCGCTCTTGAGCATCTCTTCCATTAAGCGCCCATGCAGCTCATTCAGCACCTTAAGCCTTAAAATTCCAATCTGATGCCCGCCCTTGCCGGCTAAAAATCAGGTTTAGAAAATGATATTGCACATTTTTTTTGGAAAGGTTTTCGTTTCGAATGTTTTTTATATTTATATACATAGGAAGACTTATTAGTTGTATGTTATTTTGGGTCAAACTTTAGCTACTACATAGATTTGTTAATACAAAATGATAAGTTAACTTTATCGGTTTCTATTATTGCTATTGCTGGTCGCAAGCCGACTCGTTCTCGGTCGCTCGGCTTCGGCGGGCCCTATCTTTATCTTTTTAAGGAATCGAGCTTTCGCTCAGCCTATTATCTGAGGCGGGCTCTCACTCTTGCATATTATCTCATTGGATACAAACCAGAAATTGTAGTTGTTTTTTTCTTTTTTTTTCATGTGGACGCTTATAAGTATAATTATAGCGTTCTAAATATATATTTCCATCTCTCTATTTTTGGAACGTCAATGAAAAATCTCAATGAAAAACATTCGTGATATTCCACCAATGTTTAACAATCCACCAATGTTTAACAAAGTCGGTTAATATTTCAGGCTCATGTGAACTAGATTCTAGGCCTTAGTCTATTGGAAAGTGGCTCATTAGCAGCACTTCGAAGGCTTTTGCATAAATTCTATGGCCATATGCCAGCCTTCAATTCGACAATCGACATTGTCCAGGAGCTGCTTGAAAAGTTGGACCGAGCTACTTAGGATAATAATAGGGAGATAATCAAAATGCGTAAGACCTCATTGCTACTTGGAAATTCAGCTACTTGGAAATTGACTGCTCCAATTCTATCCTACTAAAATTCCGTTGCCATCGTTTGGCCATTACAGGAGATATCTGAAATATGTACCGATGCATCAGAGTTGTCCTTTCACTTTTCTGAAGTCCTGTCTGTTTTGCCTGAAGTAGATCGGGAGTCGGTTTTTTCGGTTTGATGATAGCAGCAATTTTAGAAAGACCTCGCTCTAGTTGCTGCGACTGATCGCTCGTTATTTTCTTTTGAAGGGCTTCAGTCAACCTCAAAGCCCCCCAAGAGCATCGTTTTTTCTACAATCGCGCGGATGTATGATTCGTTAGGACTTGTTGCTTCTGTTAAGATCTATTTCTTAAGGCAAAGATCTTTCCGCGAAAGTTATGCTATGAGAAGTTGCCCTTGGATTGAAGAGTTTCTCTACCTCTATAATCCGATTGCGACTCGATTTGTTGCAGCTTTGCCTGGGTGCAGCGTGCTGGGGAGTTTCTGCACTGCAGCGGATATTTGCGTATGTGCACGTTAGCGAGTTCGCCATAAGGGTGTCATAGCTAGCAACATCATGTCTTGAAACCAACCAATTTTGCGACTAGTGCAGCGTGTGATTTTTTTGAATCTACACACGAGACCTCGCGCTCTGTTAGCTGTTATTCGATCGAAATATTGACCAATTGGGGGAGAAAAACTGTGACGAAGACATTGTACTAAAATATCCTATGCTTCCGGCTGCTGGAGCACATTGCGGGTCATTATACCCTTGCAGAGGGTATTATAATTTTGGTCAAAAGTGTGCAACGCAGTGAAGGAGACATCTCCGACCCTATAAAGTATATATATTCTTGATCAGGATCACCTCCTGAGTCGATATGAGCATGTCCGTCTGTCCGTCTGTCCGTCTGTCCGTCTGTCTGTCTGTCTGTCTGTCTGTCTGTCTGTCGGTTTCTACGCAAACTAGTCTCTCAGTTTTGGAGCTATCGAGTTAAAACTTTGCACACATCCTTCTTTTCCTTGCAGGTAGTATATAAGTCGGAACGGCCGGGATCGGTCGACTATATCCTATAGCTGCCATATAACTGATTGATCGGAAATGTCATAACTTTGGTGTTTTTCAAGTTAGAGGGTTGGGACTTTCCACACATGTTATGTTTGACTAAAATATCTTATGTACAAAATTTCATAAGGAGCTTTTCTTTCTTGTTTTATTATAAACCAGAAAATATTTTTTTGCTACTAAAGCCGTCTACCTAGAGCTTTCAAAGAACCCCCTTTTTTTCCATCCACATCCGGAGCCCATTCGGTCTGACAACGTAAACAATTTTGTTATAGCTATTAATTATAGCTCATCCAGCTCTTCATAACCGATAAGCATCAACGGCGGCTGTTGGAGTTTTACCCGATTGAGCCGATCGAGAGGCATTTTCAATCTCCACATTTCGGTGGACTCTAGAAAGCGGCTATCAAAACAGTAAAGCATTTATTTTACCGGGGTGTTTGACACTCAGTCCTTGGATTTGAGGAGCTGCGAAATCTGCTCACATTGGTGCTGCATTAATTTCAGCAGCTTTTTCAACTTCACCTTATAGATGAAGTTGGAGTACAGGCCCCAACCAAGGGGAGAATGTGGGGTCACACAGTAGCACCTGTAGCCACTTGTAAATAAAGCAGAAAATAATTGTTTTCGGTTTGTTGGTCGCAAGCTGGCCTAGCTTTTAGCTAGCTAGCAAAATAATATTTGTGAAATGACGGAAATTTTTCCTGTATTGTTTTTTTTATTTTATTTACAGTAGCTTCAGAAACGTTAACTGATCTAATCCTAATGATTTTATTTATTTAATTTGTTTCAGCTCTCGCTCTGTGTGATTGGTCACAGTTACAACAAAGGAGAAGAAACTTAGCCCGTCGACACTGTTCCCCCCGGGAATCATCTTCGTATTTTTCAAAAATGTCTGAGATTGGATGTTTAGAAATTAATAATTTGATAAACCAAATGAAAATCAAATCATTTGAAAAAAAATACGATATAAAAAACCTAATTCTTAAAGCTAGCGCCAACATGTTTTGCCAATATATGTGTTCAACTCGGTTTAATTATAATGATAAAGAGTTTCATAAAATAGTTCAATATTTTGATGAAATATTTTGGGAAATAAACCAGGGATATTCCCTCGATTTCTTGCCTTGGCTTAAACCTTTTTATAGTTCTCACACAAAGAAGATTGTGCATTGGTCTACGACAATACGAAAATTTATTATGGATAGAATTATTAACCAAAGGGAAAAAAGAGTAGATTTGGATGAGCCGGATAAAGACTTTATTGATGCTTTGCTGAAAAGCTTAAAAGAGGATAAGAATGTTTCCCGAAACACTATAATTTTTATGCTAGAAGATTTTATTGGAGGGCACTCAGCTGTTGGGAACCTGGTGATGTTGGCTCTTTCATATATAGCTAAAAATCCTACGATTGGTGAAAAAATAGAGAAAGAGGTGTATGGAATATCAAAAAAGGGATCTCGAAGGATTAGCCTTTATGATATGAATATAATGCCATACACAATGGCGACTATTTTGGAAGTACTTCGCTGCTCTTCTTCCCCCATAGTTCCACATGTAGCGATGGAAGACACAGTTGTTGCAGGATTTGGTGTGACGAAAGGCACTATTATATTTATAAATAATTATGCGTTGAATATGAGTGATAAATACTGGTCAAATCCTGAAAAATTTGAACCCGAACGATTTTTGGAGGAACAAAGATACTCTATGAAAACATATAAAAATAGGCGAAGCTCGAATGGGTCAGATTCTGGTATTGAGTTTGAAAGCGATAAAGGAATTGGCAATAAAACAATAATTAAGAACAACTTTTCAAAAAAAAATGGAAAAAAGTCTTTAAAAATAAGATCATATAAGTTAAGAGGCAATGTGCCTCATTTCCTACCCTTTAGCATAGGTAAGCGTACATGTATTGGACAAAATTTGGTGAAAGGGTTTGGATTTATTTTGTTAGCAAATATAATACAACATTTTTATGTAACAAGTGTAGATTTATCAAAAATTGTTGTCAATAAGGCAACTGTAGCCTTGCCGGCCAAATGTTTTGAGATAGTATTGTGTCCCAGAGTTGAGCACTTAAACCAAATAAATTAAACTATAAAAATGTATCTTTAAATATATTAATTTTTGGAATAAAGAATTAAAAAAATTAAGTGAATTTACGGCTTATTAGATTTACGATGGAATAAATAAAAACAGAAGAAGACTGGTAATCATATGTTTCCTTTAATATTTTGTAAAAAAATATAATTTTTTATGATGATATTGCCATATCCATTCTCTATATCTCGTATCTCGAAAATGCAAGTTAGCACGGCAGCGTCGGATGGGCCAGCGCAGCTGTGTTAAGAAAGAACGGAAAAGGAGAAATATGTCGAGCACGGGAGCTGGGGCAGCAGCGGGGGCAAGAGGAACCAGCACGGCGTCGTGCACGAAAGAAGGAGGAGGAGGAATCACCGTGGAACGTAACGGTCCCGGGCGGAAAGAATGCAGAAAACACAGAAATGCACTTGCACAATACCAATATGGATCGGAGGCCCAAGCGGGGCAACAGGGGGGAGCAAATAAAGAAAGCCCGCCGATAGAAATGCGGCGGGAGTTGGAGAAAGCTAACGGAGAAAGTAGATGAGCGAAGGATTAACGGCAGGAAGTAGATTTGCAAGGATTTACTATAAAGGGGGGCCCCTGGAGCAAATCGGGACGGAGTCTTCTTGGGAAGCTGGAAGAGTGGAGTGGAAGACCCCCCGTGGGTAAGTCTGACATTCAAGCGGGTCCAAGTTTCCTTGGAGGAATTAGGAGTATAGGCTGAAGGACCCCCCGTGAATAAGTCCGACAGTCTCAAGTGCGGTATTTAGAGCGAGTGCGAAGGATCTGCGAGTCAGTAATTAAAGGACCCCCTGTGGGTAAGTCCGGCGGCGGTACGCGAGTCAGTCAAGCAATAGAAGTCAGGAGCAAGTGGAAACAAGATCAAGGATCCGCGGCGGAAGCCCAAGGGTAAATCGAGTCGGGTTAGGTTATTCCCGGACACGACAGGTATCCTGGCAATAGCGACGGATGGGCCTGGCGTACGCCTTGTCGGTTCCTGATCAATAAGTCCAGGTGTGATCTTGTGAAGCAAGGGATAGCCAGCTCGGGAACTCAAGCCCAACAGTGAAACCAAGCAGGAACACCCCGGGAGAGTCATTAGAATCCTGATCCAGGCGCTGGGGCGTATGCACAGCATATCACCTGGAGTTAAAGGAGACGCGACGCCAAAACCTCTGGCCTGCCATAGATCCTGCGGGGCGTATGCACGCAGGTTAGGGTGGCTCGAATTCCAACAAGTTGTTTAAATTCTAATAGTGTGGAAAACTTGCTACGGAATACTACAAGCATTTTGCAAAAAAAAATGTTGAAATCGGTCAATATCTTCTGTTCGCGCATCGCACTTAAAGTTTCGAAAAATTTTCGAAAATACCGAATTTTCAAAACATCTTAAAAGTACGATTTAGTCGCCGTTTTTATATTTACTTTGCGGAATGAAGTGGGAATTACGAGAATTTACATATGCAGCTACCTATGTGCAAGCGTTAAACTAATTATTTTATATTCCTTTGTGTTCCTCATTTTCGTATATCGGCGTGTATTTGAAATTGCGCAAAAAAATTTTAGTCTGAAAGCTAATTTTAATGTGAACGGAACTGTGCATGCGAAATAATATACATTTTGCTAATATTCATTCCGCTTATATTATTTTTACTTAAAATGGGTGAGCAAAAAGATAAACCCCGAGTTCATATTTCTCGGAAAGACCATTTTTGCCCCATATTTGGTGCTCCAAAGGATTTCCCTTTAAGAAATCTTCGTTCTTATGCTGACGTTATTCTTTGTTGTTTTGAACAACGGTACATTATGTCATCATCTTTGGAATTACCTCCACAGAAAATAGCTTTTTCAAGAATAGCGAATGTGGTAGCTGAGAAAATTAAGATGCTTTATTTTACAGCGTCTATTCCCACAGTTTTTTAAACTAGGGTTGAACAAATGATCTCTGCGTATTATGACAAGTATTGGAAAATAAGAAAGTCTTTCAAAAGAGATAAACAAAGGCCTAAGTTTCAGAAGGATCTTGAAATATTTAGGACCGAAGCAGCGAAAATTTTTGATCGTAAGATTCCTCTTATAGAACGTAAATTTCTTCTCGATCAAAGAATTGCCAGAATCGGAAAGATAGGTTCTATAGATATACTTGAAACTACAAAGCTTACTCGTCAGGCTGAAAGAAATGAAAAATTGGCACAAAACATGATATATTCTAGTACTTCTTCTGTTGAGAATGCCAAAGGTTTTTTAGAGGATTTGGGTGACCGTAAACAGTTCGTTGAGAAAAATTCGCCTGAAGAAGATCCAACATTCGCTCTTTTGCCATCAACATCATACTTTCAAAAGCCTTCCACCTCACAAATGCGAATTAGTCTTCCTGAAACTGCCGCAATAAGTGCGACCGCTGCTATTGCGACTTCAGTCCTGAAAGACTTACAAATCGTTACTGCAACAGACTCGACTTTTGTCATAGACAAAAATAAAATCAAAAGGGAGAAGGCCAAAAATAGAGAAACTTTACAACCCCGCGAGCGTCCGTCGGTCGGTTGGACGGGAGGTGGGCTGTACGTATGCAGTGGGAACCGCGCGAAAAAAATATGCTATATAGGTGTGCAAGAAAAACAAAAAAAAATCAGTCACGTGCCGAACAAGAATATTTTTTATTTGCATTTTTGTACACCTATATAGATTATTTTCGTCACTAAAATTTATATCAGATATTTTGGGTTTCGCATGCAGGTTCGTCACCGGTACTTTACCTCTTCAAGAGGTTTTTTTATATGATCTGTTTAATGAGATTATTTTATCTCACAAATTATTATGAGAAAAAAAAGGGTGGCTGCGTAAATGATTCAATGAAAAAACGACGAAAAAACCAATTATTATTATGGTAATCTACATTAACTCTACACCGGCCCCGTTGAGGGCTTTAAAGGCTTCAACCAACTGGGAGCCTCGTCAGCTTGTGAACTGCTCTCTTAAAAACAGCTCCAGAGCTAGTCCTCACAACGGCGACCCTGACCCTTCCGTCCGTGCCGGAGTGAGTTTCGATGACCCTGGCGGTATTGTTAGAGCGGCTGGTGAGGGCGATGAGCGGTTCGCCTGTCAACAAGTGCCCGGGATTCAACGCCTCGCAGTCACTTGAATCCTGACAGAGGATGCCTCGGGGCCTCGAATTCTGGACGGCTTTGACTCCAACGAGGCGGTCTGGAGATTCTCTGCGGTCAACCTCGCGCTGCCCACCGCTGGTAAGAGTAGGTGCTTTGCAGATTTGCCCCTGCCTCCCGTAGTTCGCCCATGTGCAGAGCCCGCGGCGGTATGTACGAAAATACGCATCCTTTTTTCGATGCATATTGTCGCAGTCGTTCGCTTCGTCCTCGATTTGCTGCCGTGAGGTGGCGTTTCACTCCGACGAAGTTCGTCGCGTTGTCGCAGTTAACGATCAGCGGACATCCATTACCACTATTTCTCGACTTCCCCATGATGTGTATTTTCTGAAGAGCAAGATCTTCAATAATACAATTCATTTGTGACCATGAGTAAAGTATTGCTCGGGCCAATATGTGCTCGCCATTTTTTGTTCGAACGTTTACTATCGACGTCGCTAACAAAACCCTTTCTAAAAAAGACGAGAAATAGAAGGGTCATTATTCATTAAGGCTGGAGAAGGATTTTCTGTTGGTGGTGGTAACGTTACGTTATTTTCAGCCACTGTAAATCGGTGCAGAAGCTTATGGTGCGATCTTGCACAGATTTAGTCGACTTGCACTTCGCTACGGGGTGACCTTTTCGCGAACTCATATTAAGTTGCTTGTTAAAAATAGTTTTCTCCAATTTTGGTTTGTTAGTCTCTTCAGCGACAAGCGCTGGTACCTACGATTTAATATTTTTTAATTTTTGCCTGTTCACTGGATCTACTCTACTTAAAGTTGAGTTTGCAATTTTAGTATCATATCCTATGGATAATAATGATCCATTAATCGATGTCACAGTGTCGATGAGACCCCTTAACGACGACGAATTTTCGTGACGCTAAACAATTGACTTCTTTGGTTCACAAGATGAAACATTCATAGACTCTTTTTAGACTACTGATACCTTATAATTACTCAACAGAATTAAGGCTTCAACAGACAGGCAAGAAATTAAATGATTAAATATCTCAATAACAGGAATGTTAACATCTTTGTGTACCAAGGTCTCGAAAAAAACTTTTAAAATTTTTAAACTCCGAATAATTTTCACAGAATTTTGCTAATGCCAAACTGGGAAGTCTATTAGTATTGAATTCATTACATAAGGTCATAACCCTTACCTTGGTTTTTATTGTTAATTTATCCAACTCGGCTCCAAATTCATCCATTTCGTCTAATTGCTCGATCTGGTCTTGCAACTGATTTGCTTTAGAAATTGTCTCATCTAAGCCCGCATTCTAGCTCGATTTTTTCTAGAGGAAGTGATCCAGCTTCCTTTAACCGGCGAATGCTTTTTACTTTAACATTTAATCTTCTTTATAAATCATAAAGGGTCGGGGAATTAAGTTTCGGCTTATTACTCTCCATTCTAAAAAAAAATATTTATTTTTTCTAAAAAAAGCGAATCTAATTTCAATATTTAATATTATTTATTATCGATAAGATGCAAAAACGTAAATTACACAGGCCGACAATCTCAAACTTTTTTTTGCTCCACGCATAATTATACCTGCTCCATGACTTTTTGAAAATATGAGATTAAAAACTTCAATTTAATTGACGAAAATATTGTTTAACCACTAACAATAAATTCAATAAAATTATTTCGAGTTTTTCCTTAAATCCAAAATTAAAACATGGTATGATCTACTGATTTCAATAAGAAAATTAAAATCTTCCATAGAAAAATGTTTGGGGAAAAATCATAGAAAACCAAAAATTAATGTAGAAAATCTGAGATTTAAACTTTTGGATGAGTATTCCAAAGATATGGTAACTGCTAGATACCATTTTTTAATTTTAGTTGGTACACATACATTTCAAAAATGATATGTTCTATAAACAATGATGGTCATCTTCATTACACGGCCTACATAATTCAATATATGGTATTTGATCAATATATTTGGATCAATTTCTTCTCTTAGTTGTACCGCGGAAACTGTGGGTGATAGAACGTATGTTTGTTCTGGACTTTGGTTCCGGGGAGCCTAAAGTTTATTGAGCAGGTAAAATTATGCATGGAGGTTTTTGCTGTTGGAATGTGTAGGTTAGGTTAGGTTAGGTTAGGTTAGGGCGGTGATGCTAGGAGGACATAGAAGACCGCCCCGCTTCCACTTGAGCCGCTAGTGCTCCAGCGACCGAGTGCCGGGCAGTGGCATAGGAGGTGCGTGACCGATTCGTCCTTCTCTTCATCCCTGCAGCTCCTGCATTAATCATTATGGGGGACTGCAAGCGTAGCCGCGTGTTCGCCTATCAGCCAGTGTCCAGTAATTGCCCCAATCTGGAGATTACTCCATTTCCTATTGGCTGCCAGGTCAAAAAAACTCCCTGCACTTTACCCTGCAAGTAGCCAAGGGAATGCCTACAAGTTCTTTCTACGGTAGGAGAGGGTTGGTAGTCCCTGCCCTAGCTAGTTCATCTGCGGCGCAGTTTCCCTCGTGATCCCTGTGACCGGGAACCCAAATGAGTCTGAAGGACTCCTTTAGGCTCAAATGCTCCCAAAAGTAACCGCCTCCCCCCTGGCCGTTAAGTTTTGATCAATCTGTCTAGATATGAATGGAGCCCTCCAGTCCCGGTGTCCGGGCATCCCATTCCTACCTCGAGGGGATGATGATTTTGTAATTAGTGGTGGGTTGGTCGACGGGCACGCAGTAATCCGTACCCCCCTCAGGCATGAAGTAATGCAGGTCCAGTCTGGTATGACCAAAACTATTCTTGCTCCATAGATTAGCCTCTCGCTGTCTTATTGCCACCAGAGTCGCTTTTATCTTTATGGCTATCTATATGAGTTCTACCGGTAGTAAGTCAAGGATGAGATATAGGGCATCGCTAGGCGTAGTGCGTAGACAGCCTGTTATAAAGACTTCCGCTCGATAATTCGATCTACATATATTCCATAATAAACTGAAGCCTGGCAAAGCGGGGCGAATTCGCCAGAGAGCGCATTTTAGCTTTTCTTTTGCTTTTTCATTCCTGCTTCTAATCATGCTAACTTATAGTAGACTTCCAATTAACATAAGTTTCTATTTTTCATTAATCTATCTATTATTTTTATTTATATTAACTCTAAAATCTGTCTGTTTTGCTTAATCCTGTTAAGATTTCCACATCTATGACATCTATAAGTGACACCTATCACACTATATCAGTGTGCCTAAACACAAAAAATACGAATGAATAGAGTGCGTCAAAAACCATACGGCTGCTTTCGGCATTTCAAAAGAATTCTATTTGCTTCTCACTCTAACTCATTCGGACTTAAAATAAGAGAATGATACATATACTATATGAAAAATGCAAATATCGATCATAATAATGATTCCGGAACCTTGAAGAGACCATCATCGTACATTGATCCATCATCGTACTTTGATCCATCATCAAAAACTTGATCATATTATATCATACAAATTTCGGTGAGATGTAATGAAAAGTATCTGAGGACTAAACTTTAGAAGTTATATAGTACCCTACACTTGGATCCTACACTTTTTGTAATTTACACTGCAACTTTACTACATTTGTGGGAATGCCACCACAAATGAGCTTTAAGCTACATTCACATTCGCTGACGACGCCGACATCCTGACCTACTCCAAATACCTGACTTGAGCAACAGAGCATTAAGCGTTTACTAGTCACTCAGTGTTAGTCGAGAGGTAGCTATTTGACTGGAGTGTAAAAATTAAAGAAGAAAGGAAACAAACGTCCTGAATCCAGGGATGTTACCACAAATCGAATGAAGAAAAGCCGGAGTAAAAAATGCATTATGCTCGACTCCAATTCGGATCATTTATCCTAAGAAACCGTAAAAGCTGTCACAATATAGCTTTATCAGATCCATTCGGCAAGTTCCTAACTGTAAAATTTGTCAGAAAAACAAAAACGACTGCAGTTGTAAATAATATAAATGACTCAATTCAAGTTGACTTTCCTCTGTGCTCCGTTATTCTGGACCACCAGCAGGGCACCCGTCAGCAACTTAAGATATGCTTTAGCATAAGACCGTGCACAGTACAATCCATGGACAGATCTCATGATTTCTGACTCTGACTCCGATAACGACCAGTTTTCCCGTGATTCGAAGTTTGCCGTAGTGGCCACATAATGCCCACAAGTCAACAATAATAAACTAAGAATATATTTACCACTAATTATTTCATTATTAGCTGAATTACCCACTTGCCTTCTATATTGGCAAACTACAAAATCTTTCATATTGGCGGTGCTATCCATCCAATAGAACCAAATATTACTAGAACAAATGCCTTTAAAGAAAATAATAAAAAGATGCAAACACTCTTCAATGTCAAACTCGAGCCAGTCAACAAGATCCATGGAAATATATGAAGTGCACATTACCAACAAGCATCACACTTCGGGCACTCCTGGTATTCTGCAACGACGCCTACAATTCCGCTGCTAAGCCAAGAAAGAAGACTCCCATAAAACATAATTTGATAATTTTTCATGATCAGGAAACTAAAAGAAAAAGTACGCAGCCTGGTAAGGACTAGATCAATAAAAATACATGAATTTGCCTTCCATCCATTCAGCTTTAGTTAATTTGTTAGATTGGATTCAAATGGATTTATAATAAAGGCAAACCTTAACCTCATCATAACACCAAAGAGTTAAATAAGGCAAGGGAAAAGTCGTTAATGAACAGTAAAAAGGCAGTAATTTCATTTGTTTGAAAAATTTGGTTTCCCACTTTGGTGACGAAAAAATTTTATATACATGCACAAAATTGCACATGATGTACTTTCACATAATAAAGCGATATTTTAAAAAAATTTAATAGTTTACAAGAAAGAAATTCGGGAAAAATTTCTATTTTTTTGGCGCTCCAACTGCGCATGCCCCCTTAAAAAAATGTAAATATCTGGAAGTGACACTGTTTGAAATTCAAAATGAATCATCAAAAAATAAGCAGAAGCCTAATAAGCAAACGGATGATGCACTTCAAATTTGCACTTTATTTTTTTATTCCCCTTCCACCTTTCTTTGGCCGATTTCAGGCACTTTGGGTGAGTTCAATTAGGCTGGGTGTATTCTTTTACCTCTATTCACTGAAGCATTGCAAATGCTCCCATAAGTTTCTAAAGGAGGAGAAATTGGCAAATTGGTTTCTCAACCCGTAAAATTTTCCCTGTTGTGAGTTTTTCCAAAAAGTAAATGGTTTTACTTCTCAATTGGGTTTGCGTATCAGGCGTTTGCATCATTGTATTCTTTTAAAACAGTAATCTAATTATTTTATTCTAATTAAGAGGTTATAAATCAGTTTACTTTTCATTTTACCTGGACGAGAGCTGTCCTTTTCACTTTCAGTTGGTGTTCCGCAACGTATCCACCTTAATTTGTCGTACCTTTTTTCTTTTTGTGAGATTTTAAATTTCTTTTCGTATGAAATAGAAAATTTGGATTCCCATGATCATTTCATACGTTTTACCCCCCATTTCCCCTCATTTTGGTGCAATGGCCCTTAATGCCACTAAAATTGTAATTACTACACACACTTAACCAATAAAACCAATTGGGGGTAATGATATTTCATTATTTTTATTTTGGAGACTAATTTTTTAAGTCAAAATTATTTTGTATTAATTATATATTAGAACTTAATAATGGAAGGATCTTAATAACATTTTAGAGTGAGCAAAAAATGTTATTAAATCCTTTTTAAATAATAAAGTTTATTGGTTAAATTAGAATTTTATAATAATCATAATTCTATATACATACATTTAATATTTAATATTAGATATATATCATCTATTACATTGCAAAGACTCTTAATGATTAGGGTTTTAATTAAAACTATTTAATATTTA